>JACGWL010000009.1:12757287-13246549 GCA_034509725.1 Sesamum angolense
TAATCTTACTAATAAAATATACGTTTAACGCCAATAAAGAGACCACTACAATGGAATCAAACACATCCTATGTAATTCCACATGGAACAAGTTGACATGGACTAGATTTTCAATGACATTCATACGGCTAAAAGTAAATCTATCAGTGTGCTATCAGGATGCGCATAATGAGTGAGTGTTGAACTATTCAAATCCGTGGGTTCTAGTTCAACGGAACGCGCAACAAAAGTTTGGTAAATAAATAGGAATAAACGTGGTTAATCAACGTTGAAAGGAATTTCTTTTCTTGAATGTTTCTCGAGCTATCGTGCTCCATTAAGCATCGCATTAGACAAGATAATCTAAAGAAAATCACTGGATCTTCAATACGTTAGTGCACTATTGAGAAAATGAGATTTCAATGTCTTTACCAGCAAAACAATGTACACACTTGCGTACAGTATTTCTTTAAAATTTGTCCTACAACAGCGTTTGTTCCTAATTTCCCTCAATAATCTAACGAATTATTCTTTGCTAGATATCAAACAAACGCTCGCAGAAAACTCCAACTTTCAAAAAGGCCATATATGTCACATCTCCGAAAATATAAAGATTCTGCTCTCATGCTAGCAAGAACAAAATCGGAAAGAAAGACGTATGAGAAAACCTCAACTCAAATCATTATTAGTGTGTTTTCTTACTCTCCTTGTCTATCTTTTTGGGTTTCAAAACCAAGAAGATCAGTAAAAGCACTGGTAGCATTTTAGAGATTTTTTCGCTCAGATCAAGGGTTGAAAGGTGAGAAGTAGGAGCCACCAGCCCATTGATCAAGAAAAGCATGTTTATTGTGTGGCTAACAACAGTTTGATGATTTGTCTAAAAACTTCCTATCATTTAAATTACTCTAATTCACAACTTAATTTCTCCACAAAACATACTATAACCAACGTGAGTTTCTAACTATGATATTTTTTTTTTTTGATCCCAACCAATATTTTGTTGGGGGGGGGTAGGGTTACTTTTATTTTGTTTTTTGTCTTAAATTAAAAAAAAGATGAGGAAGGAGGAATCATCCACTTACAACACCTCTTTCCAAAAGATGTAACTTCAACATTAAGATCTTTTTAAACAAATCACAAGCTAGCATTGCATATATATGGAAATACGAACCCTAATATCTATTAACCCTCTATGCAGGTTATATATTTTAATTCAATTAAATGAACCAATATACCGAAAGAAAGCCTAATGTGAGCACCTTCACCTTCTCAATTATAATGATAACACAGTCAACAATATGACTTATCATTATAAATCAATTCATCCAATCAAGCCAACATATTTATTCATAGTATATTATGTCCACAAATTCTCTATATATTTCTAAACCTATTTAATAAACTACCCTAGGTTAATCCGAATCCCATCAATATATCAAATGTTAGTATCAATTTTGAATCTACTAAATAATAATAAGATATCCAAACTAAATTAATTGAATTTAAAGCCTCATTCAAATTAAAACTACAACCTCCAACTTTAACTAAATGTTTAAATATCCAAAATTATCTAATTAGTTCAAAAATTTAACTTCACATCCAATATTAGTTGTCTAACAAATACCCACTCCATAGTCATCCTTTTTAGTAAAACTAACCAAATGACCTTTTTATATAATATATTTTTTTCTTTTTGTACTTTACTTTCACAACTACAAATTCGCCCTTCTGATCCAATGAAGCATTTATCATTTAGATTGATTATTGTTATAATTAAACTATTGTGAATTGAAAATTACCTAAACTGAAATGGAGTTTTCTAATTACAATCCTGCTACATCAATGATAATAAAATTCAGGTCATCACTAATAATTAAACAAAATTATCAATTCCATTAAATACCTATTGATAAAAAAGACATCATCTCCCACTGCACAAAAAAAAAAAAAGAATTTAACACCACATAAACCGTTAATTCACCACTAGAGGATACTCCACATGCCAAAATTCATTCATCATTTTAAAAGTGAACACCAATACGTGATTAGCACACGTTATCATGTGCCCTAGCATCATCTCTTGATATGACACGACACGATAGCATAGACACTACACGACAACATGGGAAAATGTAAAAATTATATACGTACGACACTAAAAACACAACTAATATATATTATTAATTATATATATTCTCAATTCTCATAAAATAAAATACAATTAAAAATTTAAGATCAACAATATAAATAATCATCTACATCTAACTTTTACAAATGCACCAAATACAAATTTCAAGTTATTTTTAAAAAAACAATAAAATTTATAATTTAAAAACTTAGTAAATATCGTAAAATATCTCGAATTTTAGATTTCATACTATACTAGTATAAATGATATCTTTTTCTATTTATTAGCTTAAATTTTTTTTAAAAAACGAAAGGCCCAAAAATTTAAATATAAAAAATTCAAAAGTCCAAACATGTCCGACACTCCTCCACAAATCGTCACACCAAACACTAGCCTAGCCACTATGGTCAACAAATAAACACGCTTTCCCGCTCCATCCGCCAATTACCAAATAAATCCTGAAATAGACTGGAAGAGAAAAAATGAAAAAACAGACTCTGATGAAAAATGGACGAAAAATAACCAAGTCATTATCCCTGTATAACTCCAAGAAATAACTAATCTAATTAAATTAATTAATCTCGTTCCAGAATTTAATTCCATCACTTTCCGTGATTTGTGTATGACTCTTTAGATTCATCCTCAACTAGACTTGGGTGTGTAACCAACTCAATTAATTAAATCTAATTCAATTAATTATTTCTAATTATTCCATAGCTAGAAATGCCCTTTACTATGGGTAGCTATTTAGCAATAGTCCATGGCATTAGAGACTAAGTGAATAATGACATGAACATTTATGCTCCAAATGTCATTCGAGTACGATCCATCTGTCAATGGTCTCTTCGATCTTAGTTTAGGGTATCAAAATAGGCGTCAATTCTTATCCTTGACTAGGTATCTATGTGGCATACTCAAAATGTATTTGCTCTATCGATCAACATAGGAAATCCCCCACTCAATCAATTGCTATGGCCATCGACTTACAGAGTGTGAACCATCTCAGAGAGCACAAGAGATACCGCTATTACATACTAACAAAGGATATATTCTTTCTTAGAATCCATGCTATATACTCCAACTGCACTGAATAAGGCTTATAATGATCTTATCTTATGATACAATCACTTCTCGACAGATTCAAGATACAGTCTTCATATGCACGCAGCTGTCATGATTCCTCAAGTCCAAAGACTGATCCATACTATTAGTATCAAGAATTTAAGTCATATCGATCAAGCCCACAAGGCTTACATATGATGATTCCAGCGAGTCAGTTCATTCAGTCGACTATATATACTTAGTGCAACTCTTCATAGGACTCTTGATGCCTATCTCGAGGTATTTAACTTGAAACTTTTCAAATCGACCCTCAAAAGTTGGTTTCACGGCTGCCAACGTGCATCCCAACTCCACTAGTTTAAACATATAATTTGTGGGCATTTGTTGTGACGTTGAAACGCCGTTCAATGTTACTTTGATAAGATTGATGAATAGTAGTAAATCCAATTGCCTTCCCAGTCAACTATTCCAACAGGATATTTGCTTGATTCACATAAAACTATATCTCAATTTGAATATTTGTTGATGTATAGTGTTCAACCAAACAGACTTTAGTAACTACCTTCATCAAATAACGTAGAGTTAATTGCAATATATGAGATATGACGAGAATATGTGTAGCTTAGAATAGTGTTTCATTATGTCCGTGCGTCATATGGACTAGAATCAATTGAGAAAAGTTATAAGAGTAATATATGAATAGACCCAAATCAAGGAAGGACATACAAAAGGTGATAGAAACAAGCATATATTAGCAAAATTTCGCTCCACTTACAAATTTCAAGTGGAAGACAAAGTTGAATATTAAACAGATTAACTCCAATAAGTTATTAAATTTATATATGCAATCATCAGCACAAAATCTTCAAGTAACTCATACATAACATTTATACGCAACAAATTGAATTAAATTATATATCAACAATGAAAAAATCATAAGGACAAATAATAAAGGAAAATTTTGTCAAAAAAAAAAAAAAAAAAAGAAAGAAAGTGAAAGTATATAATTAAAATTTTCAAAATGAAAAGTTGATGGAACGAGTCTTTAAGATAAAAAAGTATTTTGATGAATTTATAGATGCCTAGGTTTATTTTAAGGAGAATCATAATGAAAGAAAGTAAATGGCAATTTTGTCCAAAAAAATAAAGTGAAAGTAAATACTTATTTTTTTTTTAAATAAAAAGTTGATGAATTGAGTTGTTCAAATAAAAAGTACTCCGAAAGGTTTTATAGATACCAGTTTTTTTTAGGAGAATTCAATAACCCCCCAAATAAAAAGAATAAAACTAGTCGTAAATCAAAGATTCGAAACCAAATTTTTTTTTCTTAAAGCAATAATTAACATTTATTAGAAAATATGTGTAGTAGTGAAGTATTTATACTATTTATTAAGGTTTAAAGCGTTAAAATAATTACACAAAATGTCGATAGCTTAAAATAGCCTTACTTTACTTATTTTTCACAAACAACTACACTTTGTTAATTAATCAGTTCTATCAATAATTTTCTACTCACACATATTTAAAAATTAATTTATTTTTTTTATCAATTTTTATAACTAATTTATTATTTTTTATTTATTTATTAAATTAATTGAATGAATAATAATTAAATTATATTCACATATATCAATAACACTTATATGTACTATATAAAAAAAAGGCCTTTCACACTCACAAACGATGATTATTCCGCTGCATTATTTTTTTGTGAAGCCAAAATGCCATTCAACCGATAAAATAACTAACTTATTTGATTTTTTAAATTTTATATTAAATTAATATTTTTTTTCTTTCTTCTTTTTTATTTTTAATATAATATATTAATTTATATATTTTTTATTTATAATATTATTTATAATATTTAAAATTTTTACTTATTATATACACAAAAACAACGTACCACCACGGTAAGCAGTAATAAAATGCGAAGGTGAACAACCGAAAACCAAAGACGGAAACCCGACCCATTAAAACAACTTAACAAATAGGCCTTTTTTCTCATATTCGGCCCAATTAATGTTGAACTGCCATCCCATTCACAGCCCTTATATATAAGAATGTTTTGCTCTTGCACCAGACTCCTCCCCTCTGTTTGCTCTGCCTCTCTCCATAGCAATAACACAAACCCTAGTCGCAGTCATCAAAGATCCTTCACAAACCTCGGCGGCGGAGGAGCGGCGGCCGCAGCGTGATTGCTTCATGCCCGACGCATTCATTGCAGATTTTCGAATACCGCATGTATGTTGATTTTACTCCGTAGAGATTTCTGTTTTTCTGATTATTGTCTTTGGTGTAACGAGAAATAATGGGAAAAAGTTAAATGTCTTGTTTGAAATTTGTGTACTTATTTATTTTTATGTGGGGAGTGCTGCGGGGATTTCTTATTCTTATGGGTAGTTCTTTTGTTTCATTTTATGCATCTTTTGGTAGCTTTGATTTTGTTGAAATGTGAAATAAATCGGTAGCTTATTGTGGGTTTTTGGACTTTCGTAGTGATGGCTATGGCATCTCAGAAAAGGGTGCTGCTAATTACTTATGCTGAAGAAATTGTGGATGGTCAGCCAATCTATTTATCCTCTAATAGCCTCCCGGTCAAGACTTCAAAATTGGAACCTGCTGGCCATGCATTTCATGCTGCTGCACTTAGGTTGATAGGCCACTGTGTGGAAGCGGATACAGATGAGGACGATGAGAAGGAAGTTTCAAAAGAAAAGGAACATGTTTATGTACAATCATCAGATTCGTACAGCACTAAAGGGAAGAAGAAATCTGGTAGTGAAGCAAAGCAGCAGGATCATTATGCTTTATTAGGGTTGAGCCATTTGAGGTATCTTGCAACTGAGGATCAGATAAGGAAGAGTTATCGTGAGGCTGCTCTGAGACATCATCCTGACAAGCAAGCTTCTCTTTTGCTTGCTGAAGAAACCGAGGCTGCTAAGCAGGCAAAGAAGGATGAGATAGAGAGCCATTTCAAAGCCATTCAAGAAGCATATGAAGTGTTGATTGACCCTGTCAGGAGAAGAATCTATGACTCTACAGACGAGTTTGATGATGAAATTCCTTTTGATTGTGCACCACAGGACTTCTTCAAGGTTTTTGGACCTGCTTTCTTGAGGAATGGACGCTGGTCTGTCACCCAGCCTGTCCCGACTTTGGGAGATGACAAAACTCCACTAAAAGAAGTAGATAGCTTTTACAACTTCTGGTATAGCTTCAAGAGTTGGAGGGAATTTCCTCATGCTGACGAGTTTGACCTCGAGCAAGCTGAGTCCCGTGATCACAGGAGGTGGATGGAAAGGCAAAATGCGAAACTGTCAGAGAAGGCAAGGAAGGAAGAATATGCACGAATACGCACACTTGTTGATAATGCCTATAAACGGGACCCCAGAATTTTGAGAAGAAAAGAGGAAGAGAAAGCTGAGAAACAGAGGAAGAAGGAGGCAAAGCTTTTGGCCAAGAAGTTGCAGGAAGAAGAAGCAGCTAAGATTGCTGAGGAGGAAAGACAACGGAAAGAGGAGGAGGAGAAAAGGGCTGCTGAAGTTGCTTTAAATCAGAAAAAGATGAAGGAGAAAGAAAAAAAGCTACTACGCAGAGAACGGACTCGTCTTCGAACGCTTGCAGCGCCTGTTTTGTCCGAACATTTGCTTGGTCTTACTGATTATGATGTGGAGGGTCTTTGTTCCACACTTGATAAAGAGCAGCTCAAGAATTTGTGTGATCAGATGGAAGGGAAGGAAGGGCTAGATAGAGCTAAGCTCCTCAGAGCGACACTTGAATCTGATCACAAACTGAAGGATGAGAAGGAAGTTGAGGGAAAGTAAAGCAGAATGGTTCTGTAGCTATCAATGGACAGATTCCTTATGGCAGTAATGAGAAGAAGGAAAAACCTTGGAGTAAAGAAGAGATTGAGCTTTTGAGAAAAGGAATGCAGAAATATCCTAAAGGAACTTCCAGGAGGTGGGAAGTGATTTCTGAATATATTGGCACGGGGAGGTCAGTTGAAGAGATTCTAAAGGCTACAAAAACAGTTCTTCTGCAGAAGCCTGACACTGCTAAAGCTTTTGACTCCTTCCTTGAGAAAAGGAAGCCAGCACAAGCAATTGCATCTCCTCTTACAACTAGAGAGGATATGCAAAGCTTATCAAATAGCAATGTGGTTGAGGGGCAATCTTCCGGTCCAGACAATTTGCCGGAGTCATCGAATCCAAGTGGAAACAGCCTGAATTCAGATGATGGTACTGCTGGTAATGGGATTGCTTCAAGTTCAGACCAAGATTCCTGGTCTGCTGCTCAGGAAAGAGCTTTAGTCCAAGCTCTGAAAACCTTCCCGAAGGAGACTACCCAGCGCTGGGAACGAGTTGCAGCTGCAGTTCCAGGAAAAACTGTGGGGCAGTGTAAGAAGAAATTTGCACTGATGAAGGAGAGCTTCAGGAACAGCACCGTGGCAGAGAAAAACACAACTAACGCGAATGATTTGCAGGACTCATCTAGTCACAATGAAACATGCAAAAATTCAGCTGATGGTGAGGCTGAAAGTGATATTTCATCTAGTACTGATGAAGATAAATGGTCTGAGGTTCAGGAGAAAGCATTGATTCAAGCTCTTAAAACCTTCCCAAAAGACACCAACCAACGATGGGAGCGTGTTGCTGCAGCAGTTCCTGGCAAAACCGTTATTCAGTGTAAGAAGAAGTTTACTTCACTTAAGGAGAACTTCAGGAACAAGAAAAATGCAGTTTAGTCTATATAGATCACATTCGAGCTGGTTTTGACGATGCTAAACTTGAGTGAGCCCGTTGTGGTAGAATTTGTCAATCGTTTGTGCTGCAGATGGGCATATATGGTAACATGGTACCTCGAGCTACACACAAAATATGACTCTCATTGTTATGGTCATGCCCTACGTGATACGTTGAATTCTTGAATTTTGAAATGGACCCTTTTCTTTTTCAAGGCCCGAGAGTTCATTATATGTGTTTTTGATATTTTTATTTTTATTATTTTTTATTTTCTTTAATCTTCAGCTGACCAAGCCATCCACTTGATGATGCTGGAGAACTCTTAGATTTGCTGTAATTCTTTACACTTTTTGGATGGCGATAATTGTGGCGCCTGTTGCTCTTAAGTATTTTCAATAACCAAAAGCGGTTTTCCTGTTTTTTTTTATTTTATTTTATGTATATTAGTTGTTGTTGCATGCGGTTCTTGCATATAAAAAGAGTCATGGTGTGAAATGATGAAAATAAAGTAATTAATATAAAAAAATTATATAAATTATAATACATGTGGAAAAGTGAGGTGAGAGAAAAATATGGAGTAGTGGAGTAGTTAAGAGGAAAAAATATATAATTGTCAGATTATTAAAATAACTAATCATTGCTGATGTAGCACTTACTTTCTAAATTAACAAATGTAACACTTATCCTCTTGATTGGACAAAATTGCCCCTCATATTTTGAATAATTATATTATTTTAATATATATATTTGTTATATGTATTAGTTTTTGCATATTAAATCACCATCATTTTTTTATTATTTTTTAATAAGAAAAGAATTTAAATTACAAATGAAATATAAATTAATATATATCGTAGATATACAACAAATATAATATAACCAATAATTTATATATGCTTTTCAAAAGAAATTGACAAATATATATGCATAACCAAAAGTTAAATATTTTTAGAAAAAAATGAATAAATATAAATATTTTATTATATTTTAAAGAAAATATTGAATTACTCATTTGTTAGTTTAGGGGGATAAATGTTACATCAAGTATAGTCCCCCCCCTCCCCCCCCCCCCCCCCCCCCTTTTTAATAGGAACAAATAAAATGAAGGATAAGTTTGCGTATTTAAAAATTTGTACGATAAATTTTTTTCTTTTATAAACAGTACAGATACTAGCGGGTACATGTGCTACTCATGGGTTTAATCTAATATGATTAAAATTGTATTTGACAAAATTTTTAGATTATGTGAAACTTAGTTAAGATTTTTTTTGTTTTAATAAATCAACAATATGACGAGAAGAAACAGAAAAGAGAATAAACATGACACGCAATGAAAAACCAAGAACAAAAAACAACCACCAACAAGAACAAGAATAAAAAAAGCTAATCACTAAAAAAAAAAATACACACAAAGGTCCAATCACAAAAAGCCCTTGCTTTGAAGCCCAGACCCCGGCAAAGTCGTTGCACTAGTGAAGTCGACGACTCGAGATCTCACCGGAGAAGCTGGCTTTGACAGTTAGGATGAGGTTTGATGAAGAAAGAACTCTCATGATGAGCTTGACGGGATTTCTCCACTTCCTTAGCACCTGTATACCTTATCAAAAACCAGTCTTCCATGCTCCAAACTCGAGTCAGAACCTCATTTGCAAGAAGTATAACATTCTAAAAAATAAACGTATTTCGAGCCTACCAAAGATACCAGCAAATGAGGAGGGCACGACCAAAGCTTTTCTTGTCCAAGCTTTTTGTGAAGCCCCCTAAACCATGCCTCCAGGTCGTGGTCTCAAGTGACAGTACCATGATATATTAGACAAGGCGCAAACTAGGTGAGCAAAGTGACATTGGAGCAACATGTGGAAGAGATCTTCCTGCTCTGAGCCACACCAGGGACAATTCCCCCTACTGCAGTACCAAGACGAGCCAAATTAAAAGAAGTAGGAAGAAGATTGCAACAAGCTCTCCAGGTGCAAAGGCAGACCTTTGGGGGAATTGCGGCTTTCCATATAAAACGCTAGCTAGCCGGTCTGGAAGATGTCGAGCCCGAATCACTCAAAGAGGCCCCAGACCCAAGACCTTGGCAAACGAATTTATAACTACTACGAACCAAATACCTACCATGTTTATCGAAGTACTACCACAGCTGGTCTTGACTGCCAACATCCAGAGAGGTTTCAAGGATAACATCCATATCCTCAGGCTTGAATATCTCTCAAATAACCTCCTCGTTCTAGCTCCCACTTGCATTCATTAATTCATTGACTTTGGCTTGCAATCCCAAAGTGTTGGGGATAGTAATTACCCAGAAAGAAATAGGTCATGGAATCCATCGATCCGTCCAGACTTGAACAAGCCGCCCTGACCCTATTTGCCATCGAGACCCCGCACCAATCAAGTCTCGTGTTGCTAAAACACTCATCCAGTGAAGGAGCAACCCACTACTGCACGAGACCTCATACAACTCGAAAGAAGGAAAGTATTGTTGTTTCCAAATGCGACTGATGAGGCTATCCGGTTGGGTAATCAGCCGGCAAAGCTACTTTGCCAACAATGCTTGATTAAAAGCACTCATCCGCCTAAGACCAAACCTACCCACATCCTTGCTAGCACACACCTATCCCACACGAACCAATCAATCTTTCTTGCTTCTTATTATGCCAAAGAAAATCAGCTATAAGACCCTCTAACTCATGACAAATAGACAGAGGGACTTGGAAACAACTCATCACGAACAGGGGTATGGACTGAACAATAGTTTTGAGTAAAATGACTTCCCCTTCTTGAGGCAGATTTTTACACCTCCAACTCTGCAATTTCTCCCAGACCCTATCCGTTAAATTCTAGAAGATGGCATTCTTAGAACGTCCCACGATCACAGGAAAGCCCAAATACTTTTTATGCCTATCCACTACCATGACTCCAAGGATATTAGCGAGAGTGTCTTTGGATGCATTTGGAGTATTACGACTAAAGACCACTGATGACTTTTCCAAACTTACTTTTAGTCTGGATGCTTTCTCAAACAATTCCAATACCTCTAGTGGTAGGTGGTCCCGTAGAGCTTTCGACACCCCACACACTACATAGCCTCGCTCATGGCCGGATAGAAGATCAACATATCATATGCAAAGAGTTAGTGAGAAACCCGAGGGCCATGTTGACTAACGACTACCCCTCGAAGTTCCCCATTAGCCTTTGCCATAGAAATTAGATGACTGAGAGCCTCTGCACAAAATAAGAAGATGTAAGGGGAGGGGGGATCCCCTTGTTGGAGACCCCGCTCAGGTAAGAGTCACCAAATATCTGAACAGAGAGCACAATAAATAAGATATCGTAGAGACACATTAAGAACAAGAGAAATGAAATTAGGATGAAAACCTAGCTTAGCTAAAACCCTCTCAAGGAAAATCCACTCCACTCAGTCATTGGCTTTCTGAGTTCGAACTTCAGCGTAGCGTAGCCCACTGAGCCCCCATACTTGTGTGCTAGAGTAGTGATTAATCTCATAAGTAGCCAACACATTATCAGTAGTAGGTCTACCAAGAACGAAAGCCTATTAAGGTTAAAAAATAATAATTATAAGCAATGACTTCAATCTATTCACTAGTACCTTAGAAACAATTATATAAGTAACGTTACAAATGCTAATCGGGCGAAACTGACTCATAATCTTGGGTTTAGAACATTTAGGAATCAAGACCACATAGTCGTAATTGAATTTAGTATAAAAAGTCCGGGGGTTAAGAAACGTAAGCACAAAAGAAGTAACTTTCGGGTCTACAATATGCCAATACTTTTGATAGAAAATAGGGGACATCCCATCCGACCCTGGAGATTTGTAAGGTTACATTTTGGAAATAGCAAGTTTTACCTCATTCGGGGAGAATAGCTGGATCAAGGCTTCGTTCATATCATCACAGACTTGTGACATCATCCCTCCAATAATCACATCAATGTCCTTAACAGAAGGGTGAGTCGATTAAAACAAATCCTTAAAATACCCAGAAATAGTCCTCTATATATCGTCCATCGAAGAACACCAGAAGATTTCGAGGTTTTATGATATCTTGAACTCGCCCGAGCATGAAAATAAATAGTATTTCTGTCCCCGTCCCATAGCCACTGACCTTTCCCTTGTTGCTTTCACATAAGTTCCTCACGGTTCAGTAGTTCCTCCAACTCATGTCATAGAGCATCCCCTTTCTGTCTATCCTCGAAGCTAATCTGATCTGAGTCCAACTTCTCTAATTGATCGTCTATTTCCTTGACTTATACACCAACATGCCCAAAGTGTAATCGATCCCATCTAATTAAACTTGCTTTGGTGCTAGATAAACTCCTCATGGCCTTATGCCCTGGTGATCCTTCCATGCCACCACCCTATAATGTGTGGACAAGATCCTCAAACCCCTCTACCCGAGTCCACATTGCTTTGAATCTGAAAATTTTCCTCCTAAGAGTAGACTATTGTTCGGGTGGCACATCAAGATGGATAATCAAAGGGTTATGATCAGAGCCCCTAGCCGCGTCTGTCATAACTTTTTGCATATGGGAATTTAGATCGCCAACATGAAGTCGCACAAGCCCGATCCAAACGTACCCGAACAGTGTTCGGTGCTTCATGGTGATTGCACCATGTAAACTTATCCCTGACATAGCCTAAACCATACAACTGGAAGTCTGATAGGCAAGCTCGAAAATCCTCAATTAGTTTACTAGGCCTCGGAGCATTTGTCTTTTCTTCCAGGTGCAAAATCTCATTGAAGTCCCAGGCGCAAAACAAAGACTAATTAGAGAATCCACTCAATACCCATAGCAGATGCCATGTTTCCCCTCTTATGCCAGCTTCCGGTTGGCCATATACCCCCGTGAATCTCCATCTTGCAATACCTTCTTCATTAAACACACTAGTGTCAATATGTGAGCATGAGAATAAATGAATAACAAAATTGATATCCTTACGCCAAAGAAACATCAACCCATCCCCTTTGCACTAAGGCGGGGTTATGGAGTTGAATGAGCCCGTCAAGTGTACAAATTGTCTAGGGGGACCCCAACCCCTGATAGTTCCAAACTAAGAATTTCATGGTGAGCGACGAGGTTGCGTAGCAATCTCCGCCGATACTATATCAGACTCCTTATCAAATAGATATCTTCTTTTGTCTTCCATAAACAATCCGTCGCTGGATGTAAGAATGATTGCCTCTCTACTTAGTTTACCAAAGCTCAACCTATATCTCATCGCACGTCTCTGTCCACGACGATATCGCAGCATCAAACACCTGGCCACTATAGAGAAACGAACTAGAATCTGGATGAGAGCTTCTTCTGCTAAAGTAAAAGCCATAGTAGTCATGGCATCAACTTGACCTCCTAACAAAAGATATTGAACATCCTCCGTAGTATCCACCATCATATTATGTTGCTGATCCTCAAATCGTATATCAGGAATGTGGGACTCCAAGCTGCCCGTTGGTGAAGTGCGTATAGGTGTATTCCAATGAATCTTCAACTGCTCCAAGTGACTAACCTCTGCAGATTGGACCTCCTCCTCAAGCCGAGATACCCGCTACTGATGTCCAATAATGTGTTCATTCAGAAAAAACCCCTTACCTTTATTTGCACTGGAGATGGCCGGCCCCCGAGGTTCACCAAATCCTCCAAACACGGTCTGATCTTGCAGAGGAGTAGAACCATTGCTGCATTGTTGCTGATGAGAAAAACCACCCTGCCCCTTACGAACAGGTCCCCAACTGCTTATCGAAGCTCGGAGCCATGGCCTATACAACGTATCGTCACCCAAATCCTAAAAATTATGCTCGAAACGCAACTCACAAAATTTGGAGACATGCCCCAGGCAACCACATTTAGTACTAGAAATTTTGAAGCCGCTCATATGTGAATGACACAAGCAATTCTTGCCCTAATGTAGTATAGACACAAGGTGCTCGGATAAGAGGACGAGTGACATTAAGTGCAACTCATATCCAAAAGGAAGTGCCCTGCCCGATTCCTCTATATCCATATCACCAAATTTACCTAATTTATTTCCAATAAGCATCGCAATACCCAAGTTCATCTTGCTCAAAGGTATGTTATGAATGTAGATGGAAATTCACACCAATTAAGATCAACATCCAAGGGATTTCTGTTCGAGCTAATGCTATTAAGGATAAGCGTGTTTTTCTTGAAGCTCCACGGGTACCCTTCCAAAAGCCCTGTTACGATCCAGGATGTGATTGAATCGAATCAAGAATTGGCCCTCCGCCAAGTTTCTTATCTCATGACCCTTAATCAGATTCAATACACTGATAATGGAGGAAACAAGGGCCTCAAACTTAGGCTGTTTGTGTGATAGGAGCTTACCAACTAAAAACAGATTGTGGAATTTTGAATTTGCATACCATAAGCCATCAGGAATCACCACTCCCGTCCCCTCAGCTTCTGTCAACCAAAGGTTTCCCCAGTTTATTGTAGAAAGCATCTATTCCTACTAAGAGAACAAGTCCACGATTACTAGGGGGATGTGCAACCGTTGACAGCCGAATGAGGCTAAATTCCTAATATAGATGTCCCAAGAGAACCGCAATATGCTAAACAGAGAAAAAAGAAACGCCAGAAGAACGAAACGGAAAAAAGGTGAAAACACGATAAGACGAGAAGAAACAGAAAAGAGAATAAACACAACACGCAATAAAAATCCAAAAACACAAAAAAAAAAAAAAAAAAAAACACCGACAAGATCAAGAATAAAGGAAGCCAATCACTAACAAAACATACAAAGGTCCAGATTCACAAAAAACCCCAACTGTTAGGGGTGGTCGTTTGGATCAGGTCATTCGGGTCGGGTAAATTTTATAATTTTTGGGTTACTAGAACCCAATTTTGCATAGATCGGATCGATTATCAAGTAGATATAAATACTTTATCGGGTTAATCGAGTTAACCGGATACTCGACATCTAATTAAAAATAATAAAAAAATAAAAAAGGAAAGAAAATATAATTATTTATTGTTACTAATAAAATAATAAAGTAAAAAAGAGAATTAAATATGAGCTGGTTGATCTACTTATCAAGTTATTGATACTACAGATTGAATTATTTTGTTTATTAATTTGAATTAATTGTAATTTTATACTATTTTTAACTATAATAAATAGATATCATAATTTATACTAATTTTTTTAATAATATTTTAAAAATAAAGTCACACCATGCATATAAATTACAATTTTATAATTTTTTTTAAAAAAATATAAGCTTTTAGATATATATTTGATTCTTCTAATTTCTTTCACATTTAAATTAACCAAAAAAAAAAAAATTCAGGTACTCGACTTTAATGGGTACTCGATTTTATCAAGTTTGTGTTAGGTAGGCAATATACTACACGACAAAGTCCAGTAACCGATCCAGAAAACCCAAAACCTGAAATACCCGAACCTCGCCCACCCCTATTCGCTGTGAAGCCCAGACCCCAGCAAAGCAGCTGAACTCGTGAATTCGATGGCTCCAGATCTCACTGGAGAAGCTCACTTTGATGATTAGGAAGAGGTTTGATGAACAAAGGAATCTCATGTAGAGAGAACTTTTTAGCGTACCAATTTGGAGAAAAATTGGGTTTCATGCTTCCCAAAATAATTTTTTCTTTCAAAATATAAATATGTATAATAAGAGAAAACAAATTGTAGTTTATATAAACTATTGACATAAGATGACTTTTAGGTTTTAATTAAAAATTGAATAATTATTATCATTAATGAAAAACACATTCCATTCTACCAATAATTTTTTATGCTTTCAAAAAATGCATGGATCCAATGGATATCAATAATCTTTCGAGACTTGGGCCGAAGCGGATGCAAATTCTAAAGAGGGGACCTGCAAAAAAGGGGTTAGCACTTCGACGCCCAAATTAGTATTAGATCTTCAAACATATGAAGATAGAAAAGTAGATAAATGTGATATGAATCGAGATATGGTGAATAATATAGGTGAAGAAGTGTATGAACACGTGATAATGTGCTCGTGGAGTGCTTAGAGAGTGAGAAGTATGTGAAGGACATCCGGAAGGTCTCCAGAAGATGTCAAAGACGTTAGAGAGTACCCCCATTATGGAGGAGTAAACCTGTTTTTATAGGGTAAACCTGTGATGGAATTCTACACGTTCACTCTGCTTTCGGGAAAAGTAGATAAAAGTTGTTTAGATAAGCATTAATCAAACTCTTATCCTTTGCTAATCTGGTTGGTGAAAGCCTATCTTCAAGCCAAGAGGGATTCTTCATCGATGAGGACTCCTAGTCAACAAGGAGTTCTTCTACTCTAGGAGCACAGGATTTTGGGGGGACTTCCCTCGTCTGCAAGGAGTCCCAGCTGCCAGGGGGTGTCCTCTTTGCTAGGGTAGATGTGGTCCAATGTGGTTGCTGACCCTTGGGGTAGATGAGATGTCACATGGGAGAGCATTTACCATGTTTGTTGACCTTTCAAGCCGAATATTTTGTTGGGCTTTGATCATGGTCCGAGTAGGGGGAAGCTATGTGCTCTGTGCCTTTGCCAATCTATTTTTTGGGAGACGCTTCCCAAGTCCGCTTACCCTTGGGCCTTCTAGGGTAGTACGAGCCTCTCATTTCTTTTATTTTGGATTACCTAGGTCTCTTTGTGCCACCTATTTTTATGCACGTCAATAACCCCCCGATTCTAATAAGTGGAGATTTCAACACTTATTACAGTGACGTCTTTAGAGCCGAGGTCCGAAAAAGAAACTTTTTTTTTCTCGAATTCCTGCAAAGAATTTTAGTAGCATAGGAATGCTTAGAAAAAAAAATGGAGAGCTTACTTTGTGTTTGTACGGGGTAGGGCTTTTTATGAAGGTGCCTTCATGGAGAAGGGCTTGACGGGTACCTTTTGTGCCAATTCGAGTGTAGGGCTTTATTTTGCTATAAGATAATGTTAGATGATAAAGAAATATGTATATATTACAAATAAGTCTTACAGAGAACAAAATTATTGTGCCTCCTCGAATGAGGGATTATTTGAGGAGGGTGCTTACTAGAACAAGACTTAGGGACCTCTCTGGAGGAAAAATAAGGTGTCTGCCGAAAGCAGGGCTTAGGTGCCTGCATGAGACAGAGCTTACAAGTCCCCTAGAGAAGGACTTAAGTGGCTGCCCGAAAGAGGGCTAGGGTGCCTCCATAGAGGAGGGTCTTTGTGTCTGTGTGGAAGACAGGGTTTTTTATAAGGGGGTGCCTGCCTGGGGGCAAGACTTTAATCTCATTCGTGAAAATCCTACAAGCATACACATGTTAACGCATCGAATAAAATAAACCTCCAAAATTATTAAGTTAAAATATTAAGATACTCATTGAGAAAAACTTGTATGTTTACTCGTCGAGGGGACGTCTGCCTAAAGGCGAGGCTTATTTCATTAAGGATGCCTGCTTGGGGGCATCATTTATTTTCTAAGGGGTTGCCTGCCAGGGGGCAGGGATTTATTCTGAGGAGGATGCCTACCTAGGGGGCAGAGCTTATTTTGAGAATGATGCTCGCCTAGGGGTAAGGCTTATTTTGATAAGGCGTCTGGGTGGAGTAGGTTCTCGTCCTCTTATTCCTTGGGTTTTTCACCATTTTTGTATTCCCTAGCCTCATCCAAGTTAATTATTGTTCATCCAGTTGTAGAAGATTGTAAAAATTGATAGGGGGCTTCTTAGTCAAGGACTTGAAGAAATCCCCATCTTGTAATCCCTACGTATAACACAAAATTAGTATATTAGATGTAGCAGTAGGGACCTCTAGGGCCACTAAATTAAAACTTTGAAGATATTCCCTCAGTGATTTGCTTTTATTTTGTTGTTAAGAGAAATGGCTCATGATTGTCTTTTGACATCGTTTACTGTTGGCAAATTGATGGAGAAAGAGAAAAAAATCCTCCAAACGATGATCGTGAGGGCAAATGATTGAACTACTGTTTGGCCGACCGTGTGAAGGTGGTTATGAACACACGACACTTAACTTCAATAGTGTAATGGTGGAGAAGGGCAACATTCTCAAAGTAAGAGAGGTGATCTTGCGGATCCGTGGTTCCGTCGTACTCTGACAGGTTGGGCTCCTTCTAATTGTGGGGGAGTTCGTCTGCCAGGATTTCTTCGCTGAAGGGGGTGCCCGCCTACTTCTGTAGGGAGACCCCAAAGATACACCTATGTAGGTCCAAGAGGTCCTGCTCAAGATTATCAATGTGTGCCCTTCTGTCCTAGGGGGCACTTTTTTATAGGGGAAGGTGCTCCCGCATTCTCACCAAGGGGATGCCTTGTCGCAAGGGTCTCTGCACATTGAAAAGTAGATTAGTAGGAACAATAGAATTAAGCATCAAAGGGAGGTCCTCCAGCGTGAGGGGGACCATCCTTTGGGGGGGGGGTTTCTTCCAAAGAGGTGTGGACTCCTTCCATTGTTCTCACATTTTAGATCTTGTTTCCACAGACGACGCTAATGATGCGTTCAAAAAACACACGGGTCCAATGGAACTAGACAATCATTCGAGGCTTGGGCTGAAACAAATGCAAATCCTGAAGAGGAGACCTGCAAAAAAGGAATTAGCACTCCAACACCTAAGTTAGTATTGAATTTTCAAAAATATTAAGATAGAAAAGTAGATAAATACGATATAAATCGAGATATGATGATAATATAGTTGAAGAAGTGCATGAACACGTGATAACATACTTGTGAGTGCTTAGAGAGTATTTTAGAGAATGATTAGAGAGTGAGAGATGTCTGAGGGACATCCAAAAGGTGTCAGAGACATTAGAGGGTATTCCCCTTGTGGGGAGTAAACATGTATTAACAGGGGGGTCCCCATACGATGGAGTTCTGCACGTTCACTCTTCTTTTGGAAAAAGTAAATAAAAGTTGTTTAGATAAGCATTAATCAACTTTTATCTTCTGCTAATCTGGTTGGAAAAAGCCTATCTTCAAGTCGAGAGGATTCTTCATCGATGAGGACTCCTAGTCAACAAGGAACTTTTTTTCTCTAAGAGTCCAAGCTTTTGGGGAAACTTCTCTCGTCTACAAGGAGTCCCAACCGCCAGGGGGTGTCCTCCTTGCTAGGATTGATGTGGTCTAATGTGGTTGCTAACCTCGGGGTTGATGAGATACCACGTGGGAGCATGGCTGCCACATGTGTGAGCCTTTCAAGTCGAATAATTTGTTGGACTTTGATCCTAGTCCGAGTAGGGGGATGCCCTGTGCCTTTTGCCTTTGCCAATATATTTTCTGGGAGACGTCTCCAAAGTCCGCTTACCATTGGATCTTCTAGAGTGGTAATGGGCTCTTGTTTCTTTTTTCTTTTTGGATCGCTTGGACTTCTTTGGGTCATCTATTTTTATGCACATCAATTTTAGCTGTCACTGGAGCAGATTTGTATGACTAATTGATCAAATGAATTAATTAAAATAATTATAAAAAATAATTAATTAAGAAATGAATGTTACATACAAATTAAATATATGATATACTTATTATATTTTTTTTAGTTAATTTATGGCAATCGATTTTTGATTTGAGATAAAATAAAATAATTAGCTTTAGTGCATATTAAATTCTTCTTGTCGGCAAATAATGATTAGTAGAAATAAACAAATATATGACAAAGGAAAACATCACAAAGATGGACTACAAAAGTTTTAAACTTTTCTTTTTTAGAGGAAAATAAGAAATTCACTAAAAACTCAAATTAAAAATCTAGCATGAGAAGAGGGTATGTTTGAACAATCCACAGTATTTCCCTCACAATAGGATATAAACCCACAAACAAGCTTGTGAGCTAGAAAGTTATTAACTCTATAGGTAAAATAAAACCAAATCGAAATAAAAGAGAACTCTATGAGTAAAAGAAAACCAAATGGAAATGAAAAAAAAACCGATTAAGTATGAATGTCGAAGAACAAAGGAGCAAGAAAGGAATTGTTGTTCGATTCTTCTTGCAAGCGATGGATGACCTCAAAATTATCACGCTCAACTATGCTTTTTGCTAGCCTATCCTAATGGCGAATTTCTATCTGTACAGATAGCAAGTGACTCCGCATGTTCAAATGAAGATGCTCCACGAACTCGGTTAGACAACCACCCAACCACTATACCGGTTGAGTCCCTAATGACCACTCCCAACACTAGCTCCACCTCTGTTAGGAAGACAACCCCATCAACATTAAGTTTAATTATGTTATCCTCTTCAGTCCAAGCTATTGCAGAGATAGGTGCATGCCTCATTAATTCGTTAGCACATGCATTTAGATAAGCCTGAACATAGTATCGAGCACGACAGATAGTTTGATTTGGGGTGAAGAAAGTATGTTCCATTACTCTTTTATTTCAGTGCCACCAACTATGAAACAACCAAGCAATAATCAAACTCCTCCGATGGAAAGGATTGCGGCAGAGAATGTAGCCACTCTTTTGATGAATCATGCCAATTCGGGATCATTTCCCACTGAACATTTGATATCCCCAAACTTGTTGAGCGAAATGGCAATGGATAAAACATGCTCAATATTGATGAAAGATGCATTAGCATAAATAATAGCTGAAGATAAAGCCTTTGTATTTCACATTTCTCGTTTTATGTTTATATTAGTCATTTTGCACATCTTCCTGTCAGACGTATTTGGTAACTGACGTGCAAGTGGTTTTTTAAGAGTATTAGTGGATGGTTACTTAGTTTTATTTCCCTACCTTGTGTATGGTATTTAAGAACTTCTCAACTCAAACATCAATAAACAGAGAATTAAAATTTTTCACTCAACAACTTATATCCTGATATTGTCTATCCTTTCCATGGATTTGTATTATGATTTTAACATGGTATTAGAGCCAATATTTTGATTGTCTCTGCATATCTGAGTATTACAGTTATTGTATTTAATTTTCAATTGAAATAATCTGCAATGGCAAGCTCTTCAAACACAGTTCCAGATGCCTCTATTGGTTGTTCCCGGATTTGGAAATAAGGTCATGAATACAAGGATTCAGGTGTTAGAACATGCAGGAATGGTGATGATCTCAGCACCACTGAATGGTTATAATTGGTTATCATGGAGAAGATCAGTGTGTATTGCACTTGAAGGGAGTGGTAAGCTTGGATTCATTGATGGATCATGCGCGGAACCAGCTGAAGGTTCTGCAAAATTGAGGCAATGGCGAATCATTGATTCGATGGTGAGGACTTAGATATTGAATACTATATCCAAGGATATTATCAATGCATATCTCTACGCTACTTCAGCGCAATCTTTATAGCTGGAATTGGAAACATGTTATGGAAAATGTGATGGACCATTGTTATACAAAATACAACATGAACTTAGCTCTATGTCGCAAGGTGCTCTATGTGTGACTGCATATTACACCAATCTAAAACAACTTCAAATAAGCTAGTGTGCTTAATGCCACCAGCTATTTGCATATGTGGATGCAACAAGGCTAAGATAGATCAGATTGAAGCAGACTAATTAATCCAGTTTCTTATAGGGCTGCATGAGTCATATGACAATATTCAAAATCAGATACTGGTGTTAGATTCCCCTTCCCTTTGTAAATAACGCTTACTTAATGGTTCTAAGGTTTGGGAGGCAGAGGCAAGTCAATCTAGGATTTGCAGACACTGGAGATATCTATGCAATGCAAGCAAAAGGATATGATTAGAGAAAAAACACAGGACGTAGGAATTGCATGCAAAGAAAAGGTCATGTAGATAAAAGGAGCCTAGTTTGTGAACATTATAATAAGCCAGACATGGCAAAGAAACTTCGTGCAAAATTCATGGCATACCTGAATTGTATAAGGACCTTAATGAACATAGAAAGAAGACTGGGAATGTATGAAGACTATATGCAGTTAATGAGGATGATCAACAGGATCCTGTCTATACAGATGATGTAGAAGGAACCAATTTGGTGGAAGAATTGATGGAGGCCTATAAGATTGTATAAAACAAGATGCCACAGGATCCGGTGAAACTACATTTTACATAGGCTGATGAGATAGTAGGTATGGGGTTGGCAACTGCAACTATAAACAAACATGGCTCTGGTTCCTAGACTGTAGACACTGGAGCCACTGGTCACATGTGTGGTGATGTAAGATTGTTTCAATCTTTCATTAGTCTGTATCTCTCCGTAAACATTCACCTTCTTGATAATAGCATTGCACAAGCCACAGAATGTAGTGACATCAAACTTTCTCCTACCTTCACTCTTAAATATGTCCTCCTTGTTCCTAGCTTCAAACATAATCTTCTTTATGTATCTCAATTATGTAGATCTCAGTCTATCAGTTTCTTATTTCTCACCTCCTTATGCCTTTTGTAAGACCTGAAGATTGAGCACACTTTGGCAATAGAAAAATAAATAGGGAGACTCTATTTTCTAGACAATAACTCATTTGTTTCTGTCCCTTTATCTCATCAAGATAATGATCATGTAGCATGTCAGGCTTTTGACCCACAGTTATATTCATTGTGGCATAAATAATTCGACCACACTAGTCCCCTTGTACTCAGTCATATTCATGTATTAAACATCAATAATAGAAACAAAAATCATGTTTGTTACATTCGCTCTTTAGCTAAGCAATCCAAGGGGTCATTTCCTTTGAGTGAATCTTATACACATAATCTTTTTAATTTAATTCATGTTGACATCTCTGGACCGTATAAACAACTTCTTTATCAGGTTGTCATTATATAGTCACCATAGTGGATGATTACTCAAGGGTCACTTGGACTTTTCTTATGCATCATAAATCATAAACACCCCACATTTTGTCCTCTTTCTTCACCAAAATACTCACCCAGTTTAATGTCAAGATCCAGGCCATGCACACTAAATAATGGCTCTAAGTTCCTCAATTCCCGTTGCCAAGAGCTTTTATAGAACCATGGTATTATAAACCAAAAAAGTTGTATATACACACCACAACCAAAAGGTGTTGTAGAAACAAAACATAGACATTTACTACAAGTTGCCACAGCTCTCATATTTGAATCCCATTTACTTAGGCATTTTTGGGCAGATTCCATTCTTACAGCTACACACATTATTAATAAATTACCATCATTCATGTTATGTTGGAAATCTCCATTTGAATTACTCTATAACACACCTCATTTCTATGACAGTCTCAGATCTTTTGGTTGTCTCTATTCTGCGTCTAATGTCACCCCTCACAAGTCCAAGTTTGATCAAAAGGTCTCCAAGTGTGTTTATGTAGGTTATGTTCAGGGCAAAATGCCTATAAACTAATGGTATCGATAATAAGGTTACTATCATATCGAGAGATATTGTATTTCATTAGAAAATTTTCCCTTACAAGACATATACTTCATTTCTAGATTCTAATCTTGTTATTGTCCTACTCCTGTACCTGGATTTTTCACTAATAGTCCTGAATACCTAGTTCCTGCTCTTTCTATACTCCGTCAGGACCATCCTGATCATTCGAAGCCACAATCACCACTAAGAAGATTTGAGAGACAAACAAAACCTCCTAGATGGTTCAGTTATTTCCATTGTAATTCTTCATTTTATAATGCTATTAATTCCTCCTCTCTTGCTCCATCACACAGAGACTTTATGGATGCTTTATCTACTATTCAAGAGCCTAGAACCAATATGCAAGCTAAAGGAAGTTTGGAGTGGGAACAGGCTATGAAACAGGAATTTGATGCATTGGAGAAAATGATACTTGGGAAGTTGTAGATCTTCCCAAAAGAAAAAGGCTATAGGTAGAAAATGGGTCTTTAACGTAAAGGTGAACCCTGATGGGAGTATAGAAAGGCATAAAGCTCATTTGGTTGCCAAATGGTACAATCAAATTGAAGGGGTGGACTACATTGACAGGTTTTCACTTCTTGTTAAGGTTGTGACAGTCAAAACCTTGTTGGTTGTTCCTTCCAATTATAGTTGGCCTATTCACCAGGTGGACATCAACAATACCTTTTAACATGGTTTTCTTGATGAAGTATCTATGACTACTCTAGAAGGTTATTTGTTTAGCTAGGGCAGATGTGTAAGTTGAGAAGGTTCTTGTATGGTCTTAAGCAGACATCTAAGTAGTGGAATCAGGAGCTCACACGAAAACTCGTTGGTTATGCTTTCTTTCAGTCCCCCTATGATCATTGCATGTTTATTCAATATACTTCTGCAAGTTTACTTGTCCTTCTGGTATATGTTGATAATGTCATGCACACTGGTCTCTCAGAATCACATGTTGCTCAAGTCAAATATTTTCTAGATTCAGAGTTCACTATCAAGGACCTTGGCGAATATTACCTTGGTTTGGAAATTGCCATATCAGCAGTAAGTACTTTAGTGACACAACACAAATTTGTCAGGGACATCATTTAGGATACTGGGCTCCGGCCTTCAAAACCAACTTGCATTTCTCTTCCTATGGGTTTGAAGCTCACCTTTAATATCCCTTCTCATTTTATTGATCCTGAGGCTTACAGAAGATTAGCTGGTAGACTCCTATATTTAAGTTTTACCAGATCTGACATCTCATTTTGGGCACAACAGCTAAACCAATTTGTGCATAAACCAGGGCAGATGCACATGACTGCTGCCCTTCATTTGGTACGTTATTTGCGAGGTTGCCCTAAACAAGGCCTTTTCTTTCCTGCCTCCAATCCTCTTCATGTTACTGTGTGTTGTGATGTTGACTAGGCCAGCTGTATTGACTATAGGTGGTCCTAACTAGTTACTGCATTTTCCTGGGGAATGCTTTGATTTCTTGGAAAACTAAGAAACAAACTACTGTTGCAAGTTCTACTACTGAAGCAGAATAAAGGAGTCTGGGCACTACATTTTGTGAGCTCCAATGGGTTTCTTACTTGTTGCAGGATCTTCATGTGACCATCCTCACTCCTATTCCAGTTTTTTTGTGATAACCAAGCTGCAATCCACATTATTGCCAACCCTGTCTTTCATGAACTCACCAAGCACTTGGAAATTAATTGTCATCTGGTGCGAGATTAGTATAAGGCTTGATTTGTTCTCCCTTGGCACATTTTTGGTAAATTGTAGTTTGCAGACATGTTTACTAAGTTGCTTCCTAGTCTTCTCTTTGCCTTCTTCATGTACAACCCGGGCATGGTTTCTTTTCCCTAAATCCATCTTGAGAGGGGGGGGGGGGGGGATGATAATACATGCAACAAAAGAAGTAGTAACTAAAGACGAAACTTTTGTGTATCACATTTCTCGTTTTATGATTTGATTAGTCATTTTGCATTTCATCTTGTCAGGCATATTTGGCAGCTGACGTGTAAGTTGTTGTTAGGAATAGTTAGAGGATGGTTAGTCAGTTTTATTTTTCCGCCTTGTGTATACTATTTAAGAGCTTCTCAGCTCAAACATCAATAAATAGAGAAATGAAAAAATTTTAGTTGACAACTACTATCTTGATATTTTCTATCCTTTCCATGGATTTGTTTTCTGATTTCAACATTTTCAACCTAGTGCTCAGAAATAGTGCATTCTATCATTATGTGAATTCCCATCCTCTCCAAATTTGTTGTAGTTGGGAGGGCATTGGGAGCCAGTTTCCAAACTAAAATTCTGATTTTATATGGAATTTGTGCCCTCCAAACTAATTTCCATGACGATGAGGGACCATGGCTGTTCGTTTGTTGTGAAAGATGGTATGCACTTTGAACATAGTAATTGTCGTTTGGAGTATAGTGCCAACGAATAACATCCCACAAGTCTTCCATACCCATTGGAATAACAAAAATCGCATCCAAGTCTTCTTTCCAAAAGAGAGGTTCAACACTACAGACCCATTGTTTAGTGTCCAAAAAATGAAAGTAGTGACTCGATTATTCTCACAACCCTCAGCGTTGGAGAAAAGATTTGAAAGCTCATCGGTCTTGGAATCCACATATTACCCTAAACTTTCACCATCATCCCCGAGCCCGTTCTCCACTAGCAGCCCTATTGAATAAGGTGTTTGCTGCTGATGATAGATTCCCAAACAAGTGGATTCGAATCAGGACTAATACTTTGCTTTGAGAACACGAGCGACCAAACGATCAGGTTTCTGCAATAGTTGCCACAACTGCTTGCCCAACATGGCACTATTAAAGTCCTAAAGTGATCAAAAACCCATTTCGTCATCCTGTTTCTGGCAACAAATTTTTCTTGAAGCCATTCAGTGATCTTGTGGGGATCGCTATTATGCCACCGAAGAGGCAATGCCTGAAGGATTGAATTTTGTTAAAGAGACACACCAGAAGCCAGGAAACACTCATTGAGTATGTAAGAATGACTTGGATGACTGATTTAATGAGAACCTCACGGCCCGCTACGGATAGGAACTTCTTAGATCATCCCTTATATCTATTCCACACTCCATCTCGAATTAAATTGAAAATTGACTTTTGATTTTCCAACTACACTGGGTAACCTTAAGTATATGTCATATCCCTTTGCTAGTCGGAATCCCAAGGTTGGGAAAAGTTTATTCACTACTTCTTGAGTCTTATTTCTTGTGACCACGATAACATATTTGTGCAAGTTTATCTGTTGCCTTGAGGCTGCCGCATAAGTTCCCCACACCACATGAGTGGCATGGATTGCTTCGCTCGTTGCATCACAACAATAAAGGTATCATCTGCAAACAGCACGTGTGAAACTTTTGGTGCATCTCTAGATATACCAATCTCACGAATAGTTCCTCCTATTGCAATAGCGAGTGGCATCTCTATACACAAAAGGGAAAAATAAGGAGACAAAGGGTCACCTTGATGGAGTCCCCTTTGTGGACAAAGTAAACTAAAATTGGAACCATTAAGTATAAAGGAATATGAGACCTATGAGACAAAAAGTATAATAAGATCGATGACTCTAGTATTAAACTCTAACCTCTCAAGGACACGATGAAGGAAAGAACGCTCCACCTTGTCATACGCTTTGCTAAAGTCGAGTTTAAGAGTCATATGACCTACTTTTTCTTTAGTTGTAGATCGCAAGAAATGGTTTACCTCATAGGCAACAATAATATTGTCCATTATTAGTTTACTGGTGATGAAAACCAATTGAAAAGAAGAAAAGATTTTTTTCCTAGGAATGGTTTCAAACGGTTGGCAAGAATTTTAGATGCAATCTTATATATCACATTGTAGAGGCTTATGAGTTTGAATTGTGACACGTGATCATGACGTTTGTATTTGTGGACTAGCAAAATATTTGTATGATTTAAGGAAGGTTGAAAATTTTGATTGTTCAAGATATGTAAAACACAATTGCAAGCATTGGATCCCAGAATATACCAATAATGTTGGAAAAAAAAATGGGAGGCATATCATCCGGCCTCAAAGATTTGAGGGGGGGTCACTTGAAAAAGAGCTCATGTCACCTCCTCCTCAGGAAAAGGACAGAATAGTAAGTTATGGTATGCAATGTGAGAAAAATATAGTAAATGAGACTAAATAAAAAAAGTCCCTACTCATACTGGACAAGAAAGGTGATTTTTTCAAATTATACTTGAGTTTGCATGTACTAATGTAGTAATGAACTATATATATATATATATATATATATCAACTTGAGAGCTTTTACCATGTAGTATGATAGGCGTGGCTTTTAAAAGACCAACACAAGATTTACTTTGTCTTATTTTCTTCACATGGTACGCAAAAAATAGAAGAAGAAGAAGAAGAATTTATATATCCATAACTACAAATATATCATCAAAAATAGTTACGCCACTCCCTAACCATCTAACCATTCTACTAATCCTCATCAAGATAGACAAGCTTGTTATCAGAATACATTACAGTATCTACACTATCGACACTCTTCTCCTCATAGGTAATTAAGAAGTATGATATCTTAAGTATTGGATTCTCTTAGTCACCTGTTTTTTCCCTTTGAGCTTATACTCAAACATTACTTTTGATCACCACAAGAAGAGCACAATCAATCTTTTTTTGGAATTTTATTCAAGCAATGATTGATAAGATTATTCATATATATATATATAATATATATACATAAATCTAAAGTAGTTTACTCACTTAGTGCGCACTAGGATCATTTAAATGGTTGAACCAGATCATATTTTCACATGGGATTCTCTAATTTAATATTTCGTATTGTATCCTCCATTAAATACATATTCAAGGGAATATATGCCTTTTATATTCATTAATATAGAACTTACTAAATATTTGTAATAATTACTATAAGATAAAACACCAAAGCAAAATAAATGATCGACAAAATATGACACGAAAGGGCTTACAAAAAACTTATTGGCTCTTTATTGTTCTTCCAAATATTGTCATTGATCAACAAGATAAATTGGCTCTCAAAGAAGTCGTTCCAACCCCACTTTTGACCCTAACTCAAAATAAATCACTTCCATTTTTCAAATACTCACATTCTAGAGTATACAGACCAACAATAAGGTGCTATTAACAAGAAAATAATGTAAAATTATAGTCAAATACAAAATAAAAATATATTACCTATTATGAGTGGAAATATAACAGAATAATACTTGTTAGACTCTCTGCCTTAAGGTGCATGGTTGTACAATTTGATATCAACTAGTTTTTAGGGTGAGATTGGGGGGGGGGGGGGGGGTGATGTTGAACTGTTATCTACATATAGAAAGAATATGACTACAAGATGTTGAATATACATACTCCAAATTTAATGTTAGCTTCGGTTTCATAGGTAGTTATGACATAGGATTAGGCTCTAAAAGTTGGACTTTGAAATTTTGAATTTTTCTTGTTATTGATGCATGGGTGGTGGTGGTGGGGGTGGTGGTGGCATTGGACAGACAACTGGAAGAATATACGGAGGATGATGATTATGATGATGTCCAGGAGGAATCATTACAGGAGTACCAACAGCAGATGCAATGTGACGGCCATGAGGAATAGCGATTGGATGCCCCATAGGTGCACCACCATACATGCCTATTCCATGCATGTCTAGTCTTTGATGCTTTATTGTAGGAGTAGATGGCGATGGATGCACCTGCTGCCCAGTTATTGGCTGCAGATGTGCTGAGGATGCATCTCCATTAACGCTAGTAATGTCATGAATGCTAGACCTTCTTCTGTCTCTATTCATGGAGTTTAAACGAATGAAGTACTTCTGGGCATGACTTGCCACTTGTGTTGGGGTCCTAGAAATAACAAAGTTTCTTGAGATACTTCTCCAATCCCCTTTCCCAAACTTGTCCAAACCAAGCAAAAATAGCCTGCAATCAAGAAATGAACTAGTTGAATACTTTTGTCTATAGATAGACACATGCCATTGTTTAGTTATTAATATTTAGGCTTTGTTTGTTTTATGTACGGAAGAGGAAGTGAAAGGGGGATTGCATGGCAAAATATATTTTAATATAAGAAGTATAAGCCTCTTTCTTTATATTGTTTACTACGATGCAAAGGAAAGTAAAGTACAATACTACATACCCTAACTTGGTATGCACTTAACCATCCAATTGGATGTCGTTGCTCGAGATATTATCAGCTTTGGCCAAAACCTTATGTATTTGTCATGAAAGGTGCATCATTAAAGATATGAAGCCTTGTTTTCACAAATAGTGTCAAATAATGTTGCTTGAGCAACCTTGGAGGATTGCTTAATCAATTCTTTCCTTTAGGATAGTTTGCAATATTAACAAATATCAAAGTTGATAAAATTGTCCTACAGATAATATTCCAAATCTCATGTCAGTCCAAGGAAATTCTAAGAGTGAAGAAGTACATTGATTACTTTAGTAAAAATCACAAACCTTGAAATAAAGTTGTCATGGGTATTTTTTGTGATGAGGGTCTAAATTGTACTTCATGTGGTGTATACTCTTAGGATGACAAAAATACCCTTTAGACTTGTGTTTTTTTAGCTTGTAAACTTTCATCAAAATGCACTTTTGAGGACATCATAGTAATTTTATTGGATTTGTTATCAAATATTATTCTTCCATTACTTCATTCTTGATTCTTCTTCAAATTTGATATTTCCATAAATTAGCTCAAAAATTGATTTTACCCTATATCCTCATCCATAAAGCTAATCCCTTCTTAATGTTCTACAACATCCACATAACATGTTAAGAGATTTGGGGAGTTATATACTTATGGTTTGCATCCTTGCAAGCTTTAGGCGTTTTTCTCAAACATACACATATATTTGTAGGGGTAAATGCATTTTTAGTTCGTAACTTAGATTATTTGGTATTTTCATTTTTTAATTTTTTAGAGTAATATTTTGGTCATGTATCTTTTCAATATTTACAATTCATTCCTTCTATTTTGTTGGAGTTCACCTCCACAGGCGAGAAGGGTGAACTTCGATTTAGAAAAGAATTGAAATTGTGAAAATTAAAAAGATGTAGGATCAAAATGCCACCTTATAAAGATAAAGGACAAAAATATTGGCAAAATGAGCCAATAGGAACAATAGCCCCAATTTTAAAAGTTACGTGAGCCTCACATGTATTTTTCCAATAAGAATGGTTAATTCCAACAGAAAAAAGGATTCAAATCACGAAAATTAAAAAGATGCAGGACAAAAATGCTATTCAAAAAAATTAAAGGATGAAAATACAAAATGACCTAAGGTACACGATTAAAAATACATTTAAGCCGGCATGAATATATATATATATATATATATATATATATATATATATATATATATATATATATATATATATATTATATATTCATGTGCGTATGTGTCCTTGACTTATATGACAAGGACTGCATACTAGCTAGTCCATTAAAGCTTAATCAATCATGTTGAGGAGAGGTATTTGTTGAAGTTTCTCCTCCTCATTCCTCTTGAGTTTTTCCTTTTCGAGCTTGTATATTAATCTCGAATTTTTCTTCCCTATTTTAACTTTCCCTCTCATATATTTTCATTGTTGTCTTGGTAATGGCTAATATACATTAAGGAAAATTTGAATTTTTATCTTGTAAGTTAGAGGCTGGCAATTCTAATTTTGTTTAACTTACAATTCATAACTTGGTCCTATAATTATAAAAATTGTGACAATTTTAGTCCTTTTAAGTCAATTTGTTAGGAAATTCTATGTGACCAATCATGTCAACACTAAATTAGGGCTTCCAACGAATTTGATGACACAACAGTCCAACATCTTTTTTCTTCGGAATGACTTGGCAAAATGAAAACTACAAATTGAAAAAACTTGCGATGTCATCAAGTGGTAATTTTCTTTTTTTCAAGTAATATATTCGCTAAAAAAATAATTTGAACTCCCATCTCATCAAATTTGTTGGAAGCCCCAATTTTAGTTATTGAGGTGATTGATGGAAAATAATATTTTTGTCCCACAAGTTAGGCCCATTTCACTTATGGTCTCATTCGTTACGGATTAACACTTTTAGTCCCATAACTTACAAAAATTAGCATTTTTATCCTCATTCACTTTTTTGTCTACATTTTAACAGTGTAATGCATGTGCCTAACATGTGATCATTAAGTATTTTTTGCTGGAGAGAAAATTGGGTTGTTTTCCAATCTGGGACCATTTTTAGGGGGGGAAAAATATATAAATCTTGAAGAAAATTAGGGCAAAAAACATATCGATTTCGCTCTTTTCTCACAAAAATTTAAACTTATCATTATCATATTTCTATATGTTGAAGCCAAGTAGAAGCAATACAAAAAATCATGTCTTCCATAAGTAAATCAAATAGGCCAAATGAAGCACTCAAATGCTACTATTGAAAAAAGGGCCAAAATTTCCTCCAACCAAAAATACTTAACAGCAACGTGTTAGGCACGTGACCTAAATCGTTAAATTGTAGATGAAAAAATGTATAAGGATCAAAAGTGCTGATTTTTTTAAGTTATAAAACTAAAAATGCTAATCCCGTAATGAATGGAACCAAAAATGATATGAATCTAACTTATGAGACTTAAAATACTATTTTTCTAGATGACTGATAACGTAGATTTTCCAGCCAAATTGGACAAGGACTAGATTGCCTCGATTCTTAAAATTACAAAATCAAATTGTAAATTTTATTTTAAATAAAATCAAAAAATAAAATCAAAATTATACCACTCGTAACTTACAAGACTAAAATTATATTCCCCCCCCCCCCCCTATATATCGAGTAGAGACAAGTAGTGAGTTATTGGTGGAGGGGATGATGAGGAGCACCATCACCATCCTCTTCCAAGTCAAGACCACTTGCGGTCCCTACGAAGTGGCTCCTCCTCCTCCTCATCACCCCATGGACTTAGATAACACACTACTCACCCCATGACAATAAGGAAAAAGTGAAACGTTTTCTATTTTTTCAATTAAAATATATTTTTAATTAATTTTAGAAATTTCCATTTAATTATATACACTCGTTTGAGTGTGTCGCACACACTAATACACATAAAGTGAGAAAAGAAAGAATTTTTTTTTTTTCTAACTGCATCAACTAACCCTGTTTCTTTTTTTTTTTTGTTTGTTTATGAATAATATTTTAACTAAAATGAAGATGAGGGTTTTTCTTAATCTTATACTTCTCTTTTTCTTTCCAATTTTGCAAAAATGAGTTAGACTTTGAGTATCTCTATATCATGATTTACTTCCTCTCCACTTATTCAAAATCAAATGTAAATCTTTTTATTATATATCCACTTTTCTGCAAATCAAACAAATTCTAGACGATTAGCTGCTACGAACGGAAAAAAATGGAAAAAAAATATTAAAATTGTCTTTTACACTAATAAATCTTCTTGAATTTGCCAATGAAACTCTCATTTAATTTGCACGTTTTAAGTTTGCCTACATTCCACCACCCCCACACCCAAAAAAAAAAAAAAAAAAAAAAAAAGAAAATTAAGGAAAAAATAAGATTATAATTTTCAGTATAGAGATAACTTTAATAACAATTTTTTTCATTAATTATTATACTGTGATAATTTTATATAAATGTTACTTATTTAATACTTTATTAATTATGGATATTATCTTTAAGTTTTTGTAGGGCTAACCCTCCCCCTCAAAGAATAGCTTTACTTACCTTTCTTCGCAAAATAAAAGAAAACATTACCTGTGCTCCTCTTCTGTCCACGGAATTCCTTTCCGGCGCTCTTGTTCCGACCGGCTGCTACCACTACCTCCTCCTTTACCGCTGCTCGCCTGACGGCCGGAGACGGAGTCATTAGTCCCCACGCCTGAGAAATTAGGGTTAGTAGTCATGAAGGGTTTATCTTTTTCATGGTAATGGTTAGTGGAGATCAAAGAGCTGGAGGGTCGCTCATCCCCAGCTCCTGCAGCACTGTAGTTGGGCAATGGAACATCGCCAGCTTCAATGGCAGCCACATCTTCAACAAGAATTTCGAAATGGTGCTTCAGCTCTTGAATGCTTTTACTCGGAACCATGCACCCTATCTTGCTCCAGTTTTGCTCTGTGCAGTCATCACTCCAGTGCATGGCAATCGCATTTTCGAATGCTTTTTCTTCTTCTCTGCTCCACTCCACCCCCACCCCACCCCACGCCACCTGTACCTGACATATATGTGTGTGTGTGTGTATCTACTTGTGACGTCTGTGATTAGGTATTCAATGATGGGATTGCAGCTGCTCAGGGAGTGGAGAAAGGAAGAGAAGGGGATGCGCAGGATAAGGAGAGGGGAAGAGAATAACATAGGGGTGCAGGATAAGAATGGGGGGGTAGCAATGCATTAATGGAAGAGGACCACCAGTGAGGGTAAAGGGATGGGTTGATTTGTCATGTACGTTACAAAAACATTACATATTCTAATTCAACACCCCCAACCCCCAAACCCAACAAAAAAAAAAAAAAGGAAAAGAGAGTTTGTAATTTCTTCCTTCCATGTCCCTAATTTATTATTCTTACATTCTCTTGGAACCAAATGTTAATGAATACTGATATTCCTTACATTTTTGCGTAAGCCCGAAAAGCCTATTGAGTTATTGACTTAATTGAGACAACTTTGCAGTCTTAGTTAGGCTATACATGTTGTTCAATGCATTACACAAGTCATTGAAAATATGGTTTCTGCAAAGAAAAACATTACATCCCTATGTATCTAAACTATCATTTGTTTGGGCATTATTTTCGCCTTCTGAATTAACTAGGGCTCCCTTTATTTTAAGAACCTTACTAGGTTCAAACATAGTAAGGTAGAACGACATCTTTTGATGCCATCACTTAAAGTCGTTGTCAGAAATTTCTCTGCCCTCTACCCTTGGGTAGTAATGGCTATACCACAATTGGTTGGCAACCACAAAAATCGATAGCAACCACCAAAATCAAAGACTTTCTAATACAGAACCGCGAATAATTGTCTTAAACTTCCGGGAATTGTATATTATGAAGTTGATATTAGAGTTAAATTTTTTATCTTAAAGACAATTATTGCCCTGCTCTGGTACTAACGAAAATTAGCAAGGTGTCTCCCAAGATACAATGACTTGTAATCTCAAAATAGTACCACTACGAACTTTAAAAACGGAAAACCAAATAATATTTTGGAACTCTTTTAATAAAAGACAAATGCTTTTATTGCTAATATTGAAATGCTCTAAAATGCTTTCAAGTTGAATTCAAGTTGATTGAAATGAACTTACGAAAATGACGTGAATAGCGAAACCTATTTATAAATATTGAAAAGGTATCATCCAATGAACATGTCTAATCAGAAATGATGTCTTTGCAAGGTTATAACTTTTCATTTGAATGGATGTATCATTTTACCCACAGGACATAACATTTCACTTAGGTTAAAACAATTTGCTCGTTGTTAATGCAAAAGTGCAAAAAAGTCCTTGTGAAAAAATAAAATACATTTTCGTTTATTTTTATTTCAATTTGAGGACACAAAGGTGGATTCCGTTAATTTATTAATAGAGGTTGTTGGTCTGGTGGTTACATGATTAGCCATGTGGAAGTGGTTAAGTTATGTTATGGGGAATGCATGATCTAATCTAAATGAATCATCGTAGGAATTTGTTGGTTAGGATTAGGCCTTTCTACATTCTAATGCTGTTGATAAATTAAATCCTATGGGCGTTCCTAGTGTTGTTTATTGATTAGGAAATTAGCCAACGGACGTTCCTTGGCTAACGACAAGGTAAGGAAAGGTCGTTAAGTCGTACCAATAACCATAACTAATCTATTCATTTTAACGATTGTCATATTTGCATCGATGATCGACTAATGGAATCAAGCATGAACTAGACTTTAATTGAAAAAGCCCCTTCTCATATTAATCCACTCTATTTAATTCTGTGTTTTTATTGTTTAACAAAATCCAAACTCCCCCCATTTTTCGTTTTATATTTCGAAGAAATAGACTTAAACCCAGTCCATGAGGATTCGACCCTACTCACCACTCCTACAAGAGTGCCAGTAGGAATTTATTATTTTTTGTGGTCTCGACACCCATCAAATTTTAGCGCCGTTGCCGGGGACTGGCGTTTTGTTAGTTAATTTCTTCTTTGTTATCTATCATTATTGATGCCAAGGTCTTCTCGTACAGGTGAACTAACATTCGACCCTGAGATCGAAAAAACTGCACGAAGACTTCGTTGGGAAACCAAGCAACATACTGAGGAGGCATCAACATCATTCGAGGACGGAAAAGATATAACGTTAGAATTCGAAGAGTCCTCGGGAGAATCCGAAGAAGAAGTCATGGCTATAGTTCTCGAAAGAACGATCAATGATATGACTTCGCCCGATCTGAACTAGCAGCCGTTGTGTATTGAATACCCGGATTTAGAGGTAAATTTTGAACTAAAGTCTGGTTTGGTTCACTTATTTCCCACTTTTCGTGGTCTTGCAGGTGAAGATTCGCATAAGCATTTGAAGGAATTTCATGTGGTCTGCTTTGGTATGCGACCACAAGGGATCACCGAAGAACAAATCAAATTAAGAGCCTTCCCTTTCTCCCTTGTCGATCAAGCGAAAGACTGGCTATATTTCCTACCTTCGGGATCCATCACGACTTGGAACGACCTCAAGAAGCAGTTCCTTAAGAAATACTTCCCTGCATCACGAGCTACGAATCCACAAGGAGATAAGCGGAATTCGCTATTTGCAGGAGAATGCCTCTTCGAATAATGGGGAAGATTCAACGAGTTGGTGAAAAGTTGTCCTCACCATCAGATTCCAGACCATTTGTTAATCCAGTACTTCTATGAAGGTTTGTCAAGCATGGACAGGAAAATTGATCGACGCCGCCAGCGGAGGAGCACTGTTCAACAAGACTCCAACCGAGGCACGAAATTTGATTTCCATCATGGCATCCAATACACAGCAGTTTGGAACTAGATACGATGACCCACCAAGGAAGAGTAACGAGGTAAGTATAGCTGCTTTTGATGATCGATTAATTGAGCTCACTTCTCTTGTTAAAAAGATTGCAGTAGAAAGAACTCAACATGTAAAAGCTTGTGACATATGCACTTCACCGGAACACATCACTGATATGTGCCCAACACTTCAAGAGACGCCTACCGAACATGTTGACGTTGTAGGGGGATTTTCCGGACAACAGCAAAGGAGATATGACCCCTTCTCCAACACCAACAACCCCGGGTGGAAGGATCACCCGAACTCGAGTTATGGTGCACAATCGCAGAATTTTCAGAGGTCTCAATACAGACCACCTATGTCGCCACCATCTAATCCTAAGCAAGGTATGCATCTTGAAGATATGATGAAATCACTCATTTTTAACACTCAACAAATTCAGCAGAACACTCAATAGCAAATCCAACAATTGCAACAGAATACTGAGCAACAATTCCAGCAATTCCAACAGAGTGTTCAGCAATTTCAATTAAGCACTCAAAAGAGTATTCAGAATTTGGAGTCTCAAATGAGTCAACTGGCATCATCCGTTAGTAAGTTGGAATCCCAAGGTAAGCTACCCTCTCAAACTGTTATTTATCCTAAACAGAATGCTAGTGCTATTGTCCTTCGCAGTGGAAAAGAATTGCAAGAACACACAGACGAAAATAGCACTAAGCGCGGGCACTCTCAGAAGAGAAAACCAGAAAAAGAAGTTGAGATACCGCAAGATCAAGATGACGAAACCAAGGAGGACAATCCAAAAGTGTTGGTGACTAGACCCCCCTTTCCAGAAAGGTTCACCAAATCCAAGAAGGATGAGGAAGCAAAAGAGATCCTTGAAACTTTTCGCAAGGTAGAAGTCAACATCCCTTTACTCGACGCCATCAAGCAGATACCCCGCTACGCAAGATTTCTCAAGGAACTATGCACCAGCAAAGGTAAGCTCAAGGCAAACGAACGGGTAAGTATGGGAGAAAACGTGTCTGCAATCCTCCAAGGAAAACTACCTCCCAAATGTAAGGATCCATGTACTTTTACCATTCCATGTAAAATTGGTCTGATTGGTATAAAAAGGCTATATAAGATTTAGGAGCTTCAATTAACGTAATGCCCCTCTCCATTTTTTAGTCTTTACATGTTGGTCCTTTGAAAGAAACGGGGGTTGTCATTCAGCTCGCAGACCGATCAGTTGTCTACCCCGAAGGAGTCCTAAAAGACGTTCTAGTACAGGTAAACGAGTTAGTTTTCCCGGCAGATTTCTACGTGTTGGACATGAGGGAAGACAATTCCCCAAGTTCCACATCTATCCTACTAGGGAGACCATTTCTCAAAACGGCTAGAACGAAAATTGACGTACACAGCGGTACCTTCTCTATGGAGTTTGATGGCGAAATCATTAAATTTAACATTTATGATTCCATGAGGTACCCTTCTGATATACCAACAGCCCTTCTTGTAGATATTGTTGATCCCTTTGTGCAGGCACTTTCGTCAACAAATAGCGAGGATCATGTGAAGTTTGTGTTGGAAGAAAGTCTCACACCCCCATGCTAGTACAGATTTTAGAGGAAGATATAACCGTTGATCCGAATATTAGTGAAAGCGTCTTCGAACTAGAATCTCTCTTCTTTACCTCTTAATCTTGCTTTCATCGAATTACCGCAATCCCGCACTAAACTTCTTCCTTCCATATTGCAGGCACCCGCTTTGGAATTAAAAGAATTGCCGAAACACCTCAAGTATGCCTATTTGGGAGAAAACAACACATTACCGGTAATAATCTCAAGCAAGCTAAACCACCTTGAGGAGGAAAAACTGATCCGAGTACTTCGAGAGTTCAAGGAAGCCATTGGATAGACCATCGCTGACATCAAAGGTTTAAGCCCCTCCACTTGCATGCATAGGATATTACTTGAGGAGGGAACTAAACCATCGAGAGAAGCTCAACGCTGACTCAATCCACCGATGATGGAAGTGGTAAAAAAGGAGATCCTAAAACTCCTTGATGCGGGTATGATCTTTCCAATATCTGATAGTCAGTGGGTAAGTCCAACTCAAGTTGTACCCAAGAAAACGGGTATAACAGTCGTTGAAAATTATGTTGGAAATTTGGTCCCCACTCGAGTATAGAATGGTTAGCGAGTTTGCATAGACTATAGAAAACTTAATGCCGCCACTAGAAAAGATCACTTCCCGCTCCCCTTATAGACCAAATGTTAGAAAGACTAGCAGGTCGTTCTCACTACTGTTGCTTTGATGGTTACTCAGGATTCCATCAAATTCCAGTGGCCACCGCAGATCAAGACAAGACGACGTTCACATGTCCCTTTGGAACTTTTGCTTATAGAAGGATGTCGTTTGGATTGTGCAATGCGCCCGCAACCTTCCAAAGATGTATGGTCAGTATTTTTTCCGATTTTGTTGAACAATTCATAGAAGTTTTGATGAAAATTCATTTGACGACTGTTTGGAAAAATTGACCAAAGTTCTTGAAAGATGCATAGAAAAAAATCTCGTACTTAATTATGAAAAATGCCATTTCATGGTAGATCAAGGTTTGATTCTAGGGCATATTGTTTCATCTAAAGGGATAGAAGTAGATAAGTCCAAGATAGACGTCATAAAGTCTTTGCCTTACCCCGCAAGTGTGCGGGAGATTCGTTCTTTTCTTGATCACGCAGGATTCTATCGACGATTCATCAAGGACTTCTCAAAAATTTCCCAACCACTGTGCATATTGTTACAAAAAGATGCAAATTTTGAATTTGATGGTGCATGTGCGAAAGCTTTCGATAAGCTAAAAGAGTCCTTAACTTCTGCACCGATAATCTGACCTCCTGATTGGAACCAACCGTTTGAAATAATGTGTGACGCAAGCAATCACGCCATTGCAGCAGTGCTAGGGCAAAGGATTGGAAAGGATCCCCACGTGATTTACTATGCTTCGCGGATGTTGGACAACACCCAAAGCAATTACACCACGACGGAAAAATAACTTTTAGCTGTTGTTTTTGCTTTAGAAAATTCCATCACTATCTACTTGGACTAAAGTTGTTGTATTTTCTGATCATGCAGCATTAAAGTTGCTATCGAAGAAAGAAGCAAGCCCGACTCATAAGATGGATACTCTTACTACAAGAGTTGACTTGACAATTAAGGACAAAAATGGCGCAGAAAATCTCGTGGCGACCACCTCAGTAAATTGGTCACCAAAATGATCCTTCCCACTAAACGATGAGTTTCCGGATGAAAACCTTCACATCGTTAGAGGAATCACCTTATGGTATGCTGATTTAGTTAACTTCTTAGTTACCGGTACTTTGCCACGTGACTTGTCTAGGGCAAGAAAAGATAAAATCAGAAGCGATGCAAGTTTTTGTGTGGGACGATCCTTATCTTTGGAAATTTGTTCAGACCAAATCATACGAGGTGCGTACCTGAAACTGAAATTCCCTCTATCTTGAATTCTGTCATTCATATGCATGTGGAGGCACTTTGGTCCCAAAACTGCAAGAAAAATATTGGAATGTGGGTTATTCTAGCCAAACATGTTTAGAGATGCTTATTCGTTCTGTAAATCGTGAAAAACTGCCAAAAGTTAGGAAACATTAACCCCCGTAATCAAATGCCCTTTTCCCCAATACTTGTGTGTGAAGTGTTTGATGTATGGAGAATCGATTTTATAGGTCCATTTTCTTCCTCCTTTGGCAAGTCTTACATTATTTTAGGAGTGGATTATGTGTAAATGGGTAGAGGCGAAAGCCACACAAACTGATGATGCTAAAACTGTTGTGGAATTTGTTAAAGCTAGCATCTTCTCTAGATTCGGAATGCCAAGAGCAATAATAAGTGATCGAGGAACACATTTCCGCAACAAGGTGGTCGATGCGTTGTTGAAAAAATACAATGTCACTCATAGGATCTCAACCGCTTACCACCCCAAACAAATGGCCAAGCCGAGATTTCCAGTCAAGATATCAAGTCCATACTCACGAAGATAGTGAATCCTAACAGAAAATATTGGAGTACTCGTCTGGATGATGCGTTATGGGCTTACCGTACGGCATACAAAACCCCCATAGGTATGTCTCCATATCATTTGGTTTACGGTAAATCTTGTCATCTCCCTGTCGAACTTGAGCATAGGGCATATTAGGCGATCAAACAATTCAACTTGGCAATGGATGAAGCGGGAGGACAAAGAAAGTAGGAACTACAAGAGCTCAAAGAGATACGGAATGACGCCTATGAGAATTCAAAGATCTACAAAGAAAAGGCAAAAGCATTCCACGATCGTATCATCTCCCGGAAGGAATTCAATATTGGGCAAAAAGTTATACTCTTTCACTCCAAGCTAAAGCTCTTTCCGAGTAAGTTGCGTTCTAGATGGATTGGACCTTTTATCGTCACTAATGTTTTACCTCATGGTGCAGTGGAAATAAAAAATCCAACTACACAAAAGGTGTTCAAAGTGAATGGACATCGGCTCAAGCCATTTTATGAAGATTTTCAAGGACACAGCATGGAAAGAATTCAGCTCATGGAACCCACCATCACTTAAGCCACCACCAAAGTCTAGCCAAAGACGTTAAAGAAAAACGCTGCATGGGAGGCAACCCATGATTTCTCTATCCCTTAGTTTATTCCATTTTAGTATTATAGTAATTTCGTGTTGAGTATCATGAAGCGTGCCCACGTCTAAGGATTCGTCCAAATCTATCAAAAACTCCAGTTTTAACAGATTTGCCGTCCCCTTTAAGTGTGCCCATGCTCAGTGACTCATCCTAATCTGTTAAATCATCCTGCTTAGAACAGATTTGTTGCTTCCACTAAGCGTGCCCATGCTTAGTGGAACAAAGTAATATGTTTTTGGCACCACTCTTGCCTATATACGTATATTATATTATTATTATTATTATTATTATTATTATTATATATATATATAAAGAAAAAAATCGAAAATTCAAACAAAAAGGAAAGTAGGTCAAAATTGTTTCCTAAATCACCCTAATTCTCTTCCTTTTCTAGGTGAAGAACCCATCAACTTCAACAAACCCATCACTCCCATCCTGTACAAAAAATCGGCCAACCACCCACCACCACAGCCCACCGGACAACGCCGCCGGCAAAACAGCAGCAGCTGTGCTCCGCCACCGACCTGAGCAGCCGCCCTCATCGTCCACACTCTGCCGCTGACCCGCGCTCGAGACAACTGCCGCCACCTCCGACACAGCCCATTTTCCACCACCACTGTCTGCCCCCCTACTCCGTTTCCACCAAACTGTGAGGTTGTTTCCTGTTCTCTTTTCCGCCACCGCCGCTCTCCGCCATCCTCCGCCACGGTGACTGGTATTATTTCTCTCACCCTCACTTGAATTCTTTTCAACTTTGCCTTGTGGACTATTGAGGATGAGCAGCCAAAAATGAAACCGGGAGGAAGGTTCCTCCTCCAGATTGGGACCACGTTCACAGAGTAATAGATGCCCAAGTGTACTACCCCCATTTTCGGGAACTCTCGGCGGTAACCTCAACTTTAAAACTCGAGCCGCCAAAGACATGTATCTCTCAATTTCTGCTCGTAACATCCTTACTTGGAAAATATTTCATACTGACACGTTGAAGGAATTACATGCTTTAGAGAGTTGTACTTTATTGATTGAAAATATTGGTTGGCAATGTTTCTTTCACTACACTGAGGATATTTACATTGAAGTTATTCACGAGTTTTACACCACTTTTGAATTTACCACTCCACAATCACTCACATTGGACATTCCGAATGTGGTAAAATTTCGCTTGATGGGAAAGAATTTTCAGTGACACTTACTGAATTTATTATTGCACTTGGATTCACAACTGTCGATCTTGCACGCACACATGAGTACCAAAATTCCATATGTGATTATCATGACGATTTTAATGCAATTAAGGAATGGAAGGACCTCGCAATAGGCCCACTAATTTACGACCCTAGCAGGTCTAAAGCTCATAATTTGAAAATTCATGTACTCAAGTATGTGCATCGTTTTCTTGCATTCAACTTCTCTGGTCGAAAAGACACGTCTGGTATTTGCTCAAAAGCCGAACTTTTTTTTCTATGGTGCATGAAATGTGGCATTAAGGTTAACCTAGAATTTTGGCTTGCAACACAATTTTAATCCAGTTTGAACCGAAATCGAGCACTAATCCTAGGTTCATGCATCACACTCTTAGCTGTTAAACTCGGTGTTTTTGATCCTGACTGTCATAACCTTCATCTCGGATGCAACCTTGAGCCGTTGGAGTTTGTCAATGCAGATAAATCGTCAACCACACCTTTGAGAAGATCATTGGTTGATGAAAGTGATGACACCGAGGAAGAAACGAAAAATAACCAAACCAAAAACGATGAAGAAGAGAAAAGCGATGCAAGTGAAGCAAGCCAAGAAGAAATCGAGGATGATAGCAAAGAGGAAACCGAGGAAAGGAATGACATAAACATGGAGGACGTGGCTGGAACTACAACACACCAACAAACCACATTGGACGACATTGCAAGGCGCATCGCAAGAATGGAAGCCAACCTCATTGACTTATTCGAACACGTCGGGCTGACACCCAGGCGACCACCGACGCCTTGACCACTCCAAAACATGCACTCAGGGACGTTTTCTTAACCTTCTTGATTTTAATTCCGTCTTTGGGTTGCATGTTAACATCCACATTGAGGGCAATGTGGACTTTTAAGTGTGGGGGTGTGTTCATAACTTGGTGGTCTTGTTTACTGAATTTGGGTACTCTTTGTGGAGGTGTTCGATGGATGTGGATAATCTTTTTGTGGGATTTGTGAAAATTTGTGATTGACTTGATGAACCTTGAGAAAATTGTGAAATTTGTTTTGGCTTGAAAAACTCTTTCTCATTTTTGAACCGCTCTTAACTTGAAGGCATTGTGTGTGAAAAGAATGCATTTTCATGTTCTAGATGATTCATAGTTTGAAAACCTATTTTTGCTACAAAAAACTTGAGTCGAAAATCTTTTTGTATGAAATTAGTGGACTAAAACAACCCTTGTGAGATTTTGAGCCTAAAACATTCGTGAAATATTCCATTCTTTCTTGAGAGTAAAATGCTTCTGTGACTTTGTCTTCCTAGAACTTGCTTTGAACCACGTCGAGGTCACATAAATGTGCATGCATTTGGACATGATAAAGGCAATAGGATTAAAACCACTTTTAGCCTAATTTGACTACCACACTATATTTTGACCTTAGTAAAACCACTTGAGCCTTTTTAGCCTTATTTTGTTGATAAAAACCATCAAATATGAACATATTCCGTCATTCTTTAAACTCCTCATTTTGACCTTTCCAAAAATCATTAGAGCATCAAAGAAAAAAAAAGGTGTTTATTCCAAAAGAACGAGGCAAATTGTTTGAAAGTTGTGGTCTTTTGTACTCAAAAGGGTATACCTCAAAATGAGCGTGGGGGTATTGTTGTGGTTTTATACTATTTGGAGCTAGCACTACTACCTTGTCCTATGCCTATTGCGAAAAAGAGATAAAGAAAAAGAAAAGAAAAAAAATGGCAAAATAAAGCAATATTCTTGCCACACAAACAAAAAAGAAAAATCTCTCCAAAAAGAAAGCAATATGACATATTTCAAGAAGTTATCAAAAGGTGTTTGGGGAATGAAAATGTTACTCTTGAGAGCTTTAATTTGACATTCACTTGATTTCTTGGTGCTCTAATTGAGATTTGGAACTTAACCTCATTATCTATAGATTCCTACCCATAAACCAAAACCCCATTATAACCAAAATAGAAAACCTTTTGATCCTTATGTGTGCAAATTTCAAAGTGATGGAGATATGGTGTATAAGCAAGCTTATGGTGAAGCATTGTTGTAGCAAGCATCGAGGGAAACACTTGAACCATATACACTTGAGAGTTTGGAAAGATGAGAGGAATAGTCCATTAGTTTTGTATGATTGATTTTTTATGATAGTCATTGTGTGGAAACTCGTTCTAAGGCTTATTGAGTCATCTTTCTCATGGATATGTCATTTGCTTTGCACATAGTTCCAACTTGTTTTGAGTGTGTTTGATCATGAAGAGAATTTTAGATGCTAAAATAATTCTGATTTTGCTCGAGGACTAGCAAAAGTCTAAGTGTGGGGGTATTTGATAAGTGCACAATTTGTCATATTTTTATGGTAGTAATGCTTTATTTTGGGACTAAAATACTTCTAAATCATATGACTCTATTGCATTTTCAGCACATAAGTTATGATGGGAAGTAAAGATGGCAAATTAAAGCTAAAAAAGACATTTGAAGACAATTGAAGAAAGGAAGATGAATTGTGACAGTCTTGCAGATACGACTAAGCGTGCCCACGCTTAGTGCTACGGTCAACCTTGCCAAAAATAAAGAAATGCGGATTTGCTAGAAGGAAAGAATGTTTGCTGACTTATACTGATTGATTTTGATAGAATTTTAGAATGAAAAGTTAGCATAAATGTAAGGGATTGGTCAAATGTTAACCTTTTTGGGAATGATCTTGAACTACCCTTTTTTTGTGTCCAGGTTCGTGAGGTGCTATCAGTATAAATAGGAGGCACCTCACACCTCTAAAGACTATCTTATGTTTTAATCTAATATTTTATTTTATGTTCATCTTTTCTTAGTTCTAATTATTCTTCTCCTTCTACTTTCTTTTACTTGTGCCGAATTGCTAATGGAATACCACTTTCTAGTGTGTTCTTCCATTAGCATGTTAGGCTAAGTCTTTTATTTTTCGATTAAAGTTATGTGATTGCTTGATTCCTAAATTAGTTGTGAGATCTAATTTACGTTTAATACATTCGTTAAAATTAGTATTCATATTATTCTCTGTGCTTTAATTACAAATATCTGATTTATGAATGATGTGGCCAATTATTCGTTGTCAAAAGGTTTGCTAAGCTAATCGAACTTCACAACAAATAATTGACCACATCATTCATAAATCAGATGTTTGTAATTAAAGTACAGAGAATAACATGAATATTAATTTTAACGAATGTTTAAACGTAAATTAGATCTCACAACTACTTTAGGAATTAAGCAATCACATAACTTTAACCGAAAAATAAAAGACTTAGCCTAACATGATAATGGAAGGACACACTAGAAGTGGTATTCCATTAGCAATTCGGCACAAGTAAAAGAAAGTAAGGAGAAGAATAAAGAACTAAGAAAACATAAAAAAAATATTAGATTAAAACATAGAGAGTGTGAGGCCTTTCTATTTATACTAGATCACACCCCAAAAAAGGTTCAAGATCATTCCCAAAAAGGTTAACATTTGACCAATCCCTTACATTTATGCTAACTTTCCATTCTAAAATTCTATCAAAATCAATCAGTATAAGTCAGCAAACATTCTTTCCTTATAACAAAATCCGCCTTTCTTTATTTTTGGCAAGGTTGACCGCGGCACTAAGCGTGGGCACGCTTAGTTGTATCTGCAAGACTGTCACAATTCATCTTCCTTTCTTCAATTGTCTTCAAATGCCCTTTTAGCTTTAATTTGCCATCTTTACTTCCCTGCATACCTTATGTGCTGAAAATGCAATAAAGTCATATGATTTAGAAGTATTTTAGTCCCAAAATAAGGCATTACTACCATAAAAACATGACAAATAATGCACTTATCATATGTCCACGTGATTTGTACACGAGAAGAAAATGTTAACATCTTTTTTTTTTTTTTTGGTAAAATTACACTTTTGGCCTTATAACTTTATGTCATTAGCATTTTTAGTCCTGTAACTTACTCCATTTACATATTTAGTTATTTTTTTGACGAATTTAGTCCTTAACATATCACATTTGGTCCTTTTTTTGGAAAATTTAATTCTATATTGGCAATTTTGGTCCTAACGACTCATAGTTACAGAACCAAAAATGAGATTTAATATGGTGTGAATGGGACCAATATTATCAACACATGACTAAATTTGTCAAAAAGGGACCAAATATGAGATGCTCAAGACTAAATTCGTCAAAAAGAAGGACTAAATGTGTAAATGAAGTAAGTTACAGGACTAAAAGTGCTAACGATCTAAAGTTACAGGACCAAAAATATAATTTTTGTCTCTTTTTTTTGGCAGCAAAATAGATGAAGTAAAAAGGGGGGAAATTTACCTCAGTAAAAACCCTAGCTCCTCCTCCTTCATTCACCTCTTTCGCCTCTTCCCTCTTCCATTCTCAAAATCAAAAAATTTGAGAAATTCTTTAGCTCTGATCTTCACTCCATCTTAGAAATTTGAGAAAATTCCACAATTTCTTTGCTATCCACGCGAAAAAAGACCCTAAAAAAATCCCCTGATTTTCTTCTTTCGAAATACTCCTCTTTCCGATGTCTGAAGCAAATCGTTGAAGTATCTAGCCATTGTTGAAGACGAGAGTTTGGTGATTGTGAAAGTGAAATAGCTCTACGTGACCCAAAGAAAATGAAAACCCTCCTCCAGATTATAGTATGTATTTCTTTTACCCCAGACTATTTAGTTTTCTATTTGCTTTATGGAGTAAGAAAATTGCTATGGGTGTTTTAATTTGCTTTATAGTAGAAGAGTGTTGTAGTAGTACTATTATTTATTTTGATTCTTGGCTCGATATGTATTTTTTCTTCTTTTCTCTGTTTTGCTGAAAAGATTCTTTGACCGTGTTTTGCTTGATGTTTTGGCTTTTTATGTTGTTTTTTGGCCAAAAAATTGAGCTTTTGTTGTTGGTTTCACATGGCAATAGTGAGGTGCTCTCTCACTTGATGTATGTGCATATTATTCAACCACTTGATAATTAATGCATTTGGCCACTTTTCTAGCTTTTGTGATATATATATATATATATATATATATATATATATATATCTGTATATATATTGAACCTATACTGTCTGAGGATGATATTTACTATTTTTTTAATTATCATTTCAGATGATTTGTCTGCAATTGTTACTTTGAAATTGCATCATGGTGGAAATTTTGTAGTAACCCTGGTCCTGCTGATTATAAATGGATGATCATTGTTGTTTATGACTATGTAGACATAAATTGTATTTGCCTGAGTTATTTGGATGAGTTGCGTGTGAAGTTGGGGGTATATAAGTGGGTATAAGATGTACTACAAGTTGGGAGCATGGATTTCAACTTTCATGTTCTACAAATGACATAGTAGCTATTTGTTTAGATCGTTATATTGACAGGGGTTGATGTGTACTTAGATGTAAGGATAGATGATTTAGGGGCTAAAATTGGGTCTTCCAATGTTAGGGTTGAAACTAATAAGGGATTAATATAATGAGAATGATACAAATCAAACTGATTCTGAAGATTTTGAGGACTTTAGTGACAGTGAGTATGAGATGGGGGAGAGTCAAGAAGAAATGATGATGAATTATTCAATGAAACATAAACATGGATGCTGAGTGGACTAGAAACAATAACAGGGATGGGGGAGGTGAAAATGATGGTGGGGCTGAATCAGATGGTCGGGTTGAGTGGAACAAAGGATCAAGTGATGAAAATTTTGATAGTGGTGAGGATTCTGAATCTGAGCAAGGGTCTAAATTTCCTGTTTTCAACAGTGTTGATACATATGACCCAAAAATTTGAACTTGGCATGATATTCTCTGACAAAACTGAGTGTAGGATGGCTGTCCATTCCCATGCAATAAAAACTAAAATGACACTTAAAATAGCAAAAAATGATGGTAGGAGAGGAGAACATATGCTAAATTTGGTGCTGAAGGATGTGAATGGAGAATTCATGCCCTTAAGCTTTCAAAAGAATGAACATTTTAGATAAGAGAGTACTATCCTAAGTACAAATGTGGAGTGTCATTTAATGTGAAAATTTTGAAATCTACATGGTTGTCAAGAAAATATGAAAGCTCATTCAGATCAGACCCTAAAAGAAATGTTAAAGGCTTCAAAAATGATGTAATAAAAGATATCAGAGTCAATGTGTCTAAATCTCAAGCTTATAGAGCTAAGCATATAGCAATTGAAAGCATTGAGGATGATGCAGAATAACAATATGGGATGTTATGGGATTATGCGATGAATTGAGAAGAAGCAATCCAAGGTCAACAGTCATATTAAAATTAGACAGTGATGAAGGTACTGGTGCAAGAAGATTTGGAAAGTTTTATGTGTGTTTTGAGGCTTTGAAACTAGGATTTAAGTCAGGGTGTAGACCACTGATTGGTGTAGATGGATGCCATCTAAAGGGTCCATTTGGAGGGTGTTGTTAATAGCAATTGGGATTGATCCCAATAACAACTCATTTCCTATTGCCTATGCAGTGGTAAAAAAAGAGAACAAAGATAATTGGAATGGTTCTTGTTGCTGTTAAGAGCTGATTTAATCATAACCAGGGAGTATGAGTACACTTTCATATCAGACAAGCACAAGGGATTGCTTTAGGCCTTTGAGAATGTGTTTCCAGCAACAAAAAATAGCTTTTGTGTTAGGCACTTGCATGGAAACATGAAGAGGGCTGGTTTTAGGGTTTTTGGATTATAAAAAAGCATTGTGGAAGTGTTAGCCAGTACAATGCCAAAATTTCAAAAAAGGATTAAAGAAATGGGAAAAATTGACAAACATGTGCTTGTTTGGTTATGTGACAAACATCCTTCACAGTGGAGTAGGTCACACTTTGGTACTGTCTCAAAGTGTGACATTCTTCTTAACAATTTCTGTGAATCATTCAACGTTACCATTCAGAGTACAAGGGAGAAGCCCATTTTGACAATGCTTGAAGAAATAAGGGGGTTGTTGATGACTAGATTACAAGAAAACAGAGACAGGGCATATAAAAAATGGAATGAAAAAATATGTCCCAAGATAAAGAAGATTGTGGAAAAAAATATGGGGAAAGCTAGTGATTGCATACCATTAAGTCAACAGACTTGCACTATGAAATCTCATGCTATGATGGTTCCAGATACACTATGGATCTCGGGAAACATTCGTGCTAATGTAGAAAATAGGATTTATGTGGTATTCCTTGCAAGCATGCAATGTCTGCAATTTGCAGTCAAGTAAAGGACCCTGAAGATTATATTGATGAGTGCTATTGGGTCCAAACATTCAGTAAAGTATATCAGCATGTTATATTTCCAGTCAATGGGCCTCATATATCAAAAAAAACTCAGTTGGAACCACCTGTTCCTCCAAATCATCGAAGAAGTATTGGTAGGCCTTCTAAAGCAAGGAGATTGGAGCTTGATGAACCTATTCAAAAGCACATAAAAGGGAGACCAAGGAAGAATGCTTCGATTAAAATAAAGAGACAACAATGAATTATCACATATAGCCATTGTAAAGAACCTGGTCATAGCATTAAAGTAATGTAAGAAGAAGAATCAATCCCCTGTATCAGAACAAGTGGTCAATTTTCAGAAATTTTAAACTTCTTGTTGCTTTATTATAAATTTGTTGAATGTTATAAGTTTTTTTTACTTTATATATTTGTAGGTTTTAAATGATCAGTCAATCTTTCAAGGGACACCTCTAACTCAGGATTCTCAAAATTACCCTGTAAGTGCAGCATACATCAAACTCCTATTACTTTTTCAACACACTATTATATGCTGAAACATTTTAGTTTTTTTTGCAGATTCAAGCATCTATTGGAAGTGTTGAACCAACAAATCTCTCATCTGTTGGAAGTGTTGAACCAACAAACCTCCCATTACAGTACTTGCTCATGTTTTTGCTTTGTATTTATATATGCATTACATGATCTTAACTTGTTTATTTTTCATAAATATATAGGTTCATCATGATCAATCCATGTATGAAGGCTCTCAATTTCCACCAACAACTCAAGATTCCCAAATCTTACAGAAATTCAAAGTAAGTGCAAATTACTTTTCCTTATTTCAATTTTTCAAAATTTAATAATACTTCCTTCCTTACAAGCTAGAAAAATGACTACATCATCACAATTTAAGGGAAAAACCAAGAGGAAATCAACTTCTACAAATGTACCACAAGCCAGCCAAGGAATACAAGTTCCTTTGAGTGCACCTATTACAGGACCAACTTCAGGAGTCACCATAAGAGCTCCTATTCCCTTTGCTACAAACGATCCAGTTGTTCCTCCTCAAGCACAAATTAAATCAAGCTTTAAAGGTTTGATTCCCACTGTGGAGAAAGATAGCAAGAAATATGTTTAGCATGAGCAACTTGGCTTCGATTGTGTACACAAAGAGCAAGAAAAAGTGATAACGAGTGGACAAGTTTTATTGCTTATGTTTTAGTGCAAAAATTGGGCATTGTTTTGAGAGTTCCTTTAGTTCCATTATTTTGATGTGTTGATGAAAACAGGGCATTATTTTGTTGTTTTGGAGCAATACATTTGTGTCCATTATTTTGTAATGTTGATGAAAAAGGGTATTGTTTTGTTATGTTTCGGAGCAATACATTTGGTTCCAATATTTTGTAATGTTGATGAAAACAGGGCATTGTTCTATCCTTAATGTAGTTTATTCATTGAATTTTCTTAATTTAATTCCAAGTTGTTGCGGTTTATATTTCTGATTTTCAGTGATGAAATTTAGGTATTATTAGCATAACATAGTGTATAAAAATATAAAATAAATTACATTATAACCATTGTTATGAACAAACAACGGGATGTTAGGATACAAAATACAGATTACGTATCCTAATATTAGCACCCTAATATTGCCGAATATGAAAAAAATGGGAGCACTATGAATATCTCCACCACACATAACTAAGCATATGCTCAAAAAAAAAATGAGAAAAGTTCAACCAAAACAATACTTAACAATACCATAAGCCAAGATACAACCAAAAAATAAACTAAAACAGTTTGTCTTTGTTGCATCTGTGCAATTTTCGAAGCAATTGGGGTATGATAACCCTTGCCCTTGCACAAATCGGCGGGTCTTTCGAAGCAAAAAAATCATACCCATTTTTTTTTCGAACACCCAAAAATCCTCCTACCTAGGTTGTCGTTGGTCCATGAGGTTATCAAACTTGCATCCTTCCACAATGACAAAAAACTTCTCCATTAGAAGCCATGTTTTACAAATTTTTCCTACTAAATGGAAGAGAAAAGAGAAAAAATCAACTGTTTATAGGAGGAAGAAGAAGAAATAGCCTCCCACCAAATTGCTACATTTTCCCTCCAACCTTACCAGCTATTAACGTACTAGCAATCTGCGTTAATAAATTAACGGAATCCCCCTTTGTGTCCCCAAATTGAAATAAAAATGCGCATATACGATGCAATGTGAATCAGCCACAGTATGGGACCAAAATTGAAAATATGTCCACTTATGAGACCAAAAATGCAATTTACCCTAATTTTGACTTCTGAAGCATTGAATTTGTGCATTTTTTTATGACAGACCTCTGTGTTTTATGGGAGGGCGTATTTTTGCTTAGGATTATATTGTGCAATAATTTTTTTGCGTAATTAGATATATATTAAACAAGGTTGTTTTTTATTGGTTTATATTGTTGCTTACGAGGATTCATTGAGTGTGGTGTTTTGTAAATTTTGCATAAAAACTTATTTTACGAGATTACATTGTTCAGGCACTATAAAAAAACAGTGGTATAGCAATGGATTTTTTGCAGTAGAAAGTTCCGTGGCAAATTTGCCATGGCATTTGCCACGACTTTGCAACGGAATTCCCAAAAATCGATTTGTTCGTGGCAATTTTCGTGGCAAAACAACAATAAAACGTTGCAATGGACATATCGTTGCGTATGTCCGTTGCAAAAATCGATCAACCTTTGGATAACCCAATTTCGTTGCTAGTCGTGATAACATCTGTGGCAAACTTTTGCCACAGATTTGCAAATTATATCCATTGCTAACCGCTTTTGCAACAATCTTCAAGTTTCAAAAATTTTAAAAAAATATAGCAATTATGTTTGCAACGGCATGACGTCCGTTGCAATCCGTACGATAAGGTTGGTGGCATTTAATGTGGAGATATTATATTTGCCGCGGACTTTGCAACGGATTCGTAGTCCGTTGCAATCCTTACAACACAGCTGTAATGCATTATTTCACAAATTGCAAGTTTGCCACGGATGTTGCCATGGAATTTAAAGTCGTGGCGAAAATTGTGGCAAAAAGCCGAGGCTAATTCCGTGGCAAAAATTCGAAAAAAAAATACTTATACCCTTTTTTCATTCTTGTTCAATTATCCGTTTTCTTACATTTTCTTTCTTCTCATATCTTTTATACTGTAATTTTTGTGTAAGATTCCATTTTTAATTTTTAGTTTATCTTTTTGTTAATTTAAATTTGTGTTTATTATGTTGATGTATTATATCTTGTAGGGACACTACACAAGAAATCCAATTGATGCATCTGAAATTCGTAGCAATTTTAATTTTAGAGTTGGAAAATGGATTAGGGAGGCGATGGGCCGATGTAGGAGAGGAAATAAGAAAGCTGATTGGATGTCCAATGAAGTTTGGGCAGGGTTGCAAAGTGCGTGGGCTAGCGAGAAATTTCAAAATATCTCACAAATTAACAAGACAAATCGCCAAAGAATATTGCATCTGCTTCTACCATCTATCGAGGTGGTTCTGCTTCTATTTCAAAACATAAACGAAAGTTGGTAAGATATAAGTATTTTATTTTTATTTTTTAGATTATAATAGATCTTTTTACTTAAATTTAATATTTTTTTCTTTATTAGGAGGGATTGCTTGGTCGCCCACCTTCACTAATTGAGCAATTAGAGAGTGTTGGAAAATAAAACAAGGCAATTGGGCTGGCCCGAGAGCTGAGGAAGCCGTGGTAAGTTTTTATTATTTTAAATGAAATCAAAGTAAATAGTTTAAATTATCTTCAAGTTATTTGCTAATTATATTTGTCTATAACTGTATAGGAAAATTTTCAGAAGTTGAATGATGACATTACTTCTCAACATTTGCCCGAGTCATCATCGAGCACATCGGTTAATAGTCAACAGTTGTGGTTGGAGGCCATTAAAGGAGTAAAGAAAGGCAGAATTTGAGGTATGGGCTCAGAGGCGAGATTATCCACTTCTCGTACCTCGACTACCACTAACACTATCAATCCAATGCCGGAATAAGGTGAATCAGAGTTGGTGCAAAAATTGCTTCTTCAAAACAAGACAATGCGTCGAGAAATTAAGCACACGCAAAAAGAGATGCAAATGCTAAAGATGCAATTTGCCAATAAATTTGGTACGGCGCCGGAAGATGTAAATGAATCAGAAGATGGTTCCAGCGACAATGATCCACCATCCGGCAAACCCTTTAGATAATTGTGAAAATAATGATGACTCCCATCATTGAACATTGAATATGTTGACATGTATTGGACATATTCTGTGTAGCGAACATGAGACTTTAAATTTATGTGTTGTGTATGTATTTTGACATGTGTTATGTTATCTTTTTATATTTTATTTTAATTGAATATTTTTTATGTTTGAATTTTATAACTTGTTAATTGTAAATTAAATTTAATTTTAATTTAAAAAATTGTGTATAAAAAATTTGAAAGAAAAATATTATAAATAAAAATTATAAATAAATATTTGCAACGGATTGAAGTTCATTGCAAATGTTGTTGTATAATTTGCAACAGCTGTCGTTGCAAATAATGCATTGCAATTTTGCAACAAACAGCCATTGCAAATAATGCATTGCAATTTTGCAACGAAATTTCGTTGCAAAATTGTCATTGCAATTAAATAAGAAATTGCCGCAAATTTTGCAACGGAGCTATTATAACAAAGTCGCTGCAAAATTTTGGCAAGATCCGATGCAGTTGTTAGGCAAAAGCCACTGCAAAATTCGTTAAAAAGTCAAAGTTTAACACACTATTTGCAACGGATATTTGCCACGCACGATTGTCCGTTGCAAAATTTGCCACGGACGAAAAAAGTCGCCGCAACTATAGCATTAGTACTTGTAGCAACAGACAAATTTTCATTGCAAATATCCGTAGCAACGCCGTATTGCCACAATTTTATGCAAATTTTGGGATAAATTTCGTTGCTATAGCACTGTTTTTTTATAGTGAGAAGCTAATGTAACCCTATAAACCTTAAAAAGTAAGAACTAGTTGATTTCATTGAGTAGAATTGAAGCTTTCTTGCATTCAAAGCTATTACATATATTCACCAATCTATTACATGCATGTAATTCACTTTTGCAATAATATTACAACTTGACATAACATATAAAATGGCAGTAATAATCCTAGATTGATGGTCAATATATAACTGGTACATACATGCACTAGCTTGAGTTTTCACACACATTTGGGACTTCTTAACATCTGAAGTTTTTGTCTGCACATACAAGAATTTGGATCAAAATATCACTTTCTTTTATTTCATATTGACTAGAACATACTGTGTACGTTGCACGTATATTAATATATATTTAGAGGTAATATATCACGTATTAGCTATAAAAAAATATTAAGTTCCTAATTGTATTTATATTTCTACCAATGAAACATTAGTATATAAAATTATATTTTAAAAAAATGAGAATAGTTATTATTTCCAGTTTCTATTATTTGTAGTTTTTAAATGAACTTGGTACTATTAAATACAAAAATTAATCCTTAAAACTGGAATATTTTATTTTGTGTTTACACTTATTATATCTCTTGTAGTTTTTAAATGTACTTGGTACTATTAAATAAAAAATTTAATCCTTAAAATTGTAATTGTTTATTTTGTGTTAACTATTATTATATTTCATAATCTTGTTTTGGAATAAATTAGTTCAAAAGTAAAATATAATATATAAAAAATCCAATATTAATATAAAATTTATTAATTAAAGTCTCTTATTTTGGAATTTTTTTATAAGAAATTTCAATTTTATTTTATTTGTAATTTTTTTGAAAAATTTGCTATGTTTTCAATTTTATTATTATTATTATTATTTTTGTTATGATATGTTTTTTCTTTTACTACCATATCCTAATGTCTTTAATTTTATTTTTCAATTAATGATGTGAAATAATTTTAAAAATTAATTTATTAACTATTGTTAATCAAATTTTGTTCTAATTAGACATTCGTAGTACAGGATTTGTATCGTAAGGTCCTGTAACTATGTCAATTTTGTCAAAATATTATTTATATTCTTCATTGACTTCTGAATTTGAAATATAATTGCATAAAAGGTTTTTTTTGCCTTTATTTAAAGAGCTGATAAGATTATGAACATCTTATTTTAAGATTTTTTAAGCTTTGTAGACAAAACAAATTAGCAAACAAATTTAGAGTTTATAGCTTTCAAACATTTTATAAAATATTTGAAAGAACTTATAAGCTCAACCAAACACCCATTTAATCTTTTATGTATACATGATTATTTAATATTGAAAATTTAAACAATAAGATATTATTTGAAAATTGAATTTTAACTTCAATTTAATACAAACATATTTATTTTATTAGTCCATAACTATTTAAATTCTTAACACTTATTTACTTTTATTAACCTTAACTTAAATTTATTCTAAAGAAAAATAGAATTATCTTTTGTTAGCACAAATTGAAATTTAGTTTACGACCAATATGTTAGTATATATTTATTTCTAAAATCTTACTTTTTATTGTTGTCAATTTCGTTAAATTCTCAATTTTATAGAGCTTTACCTTATTTTTGTAATATTAATTAGGATATTACACTTCCCCCTGAGACTTGATGTAATTACACGTAAACCCCCTATGGTTTGAAAAATTACATCTAGCACCTTTGATGTTTGCTTCGGTTTAACAAATAAGTCCATCTTTAGTCAAATTCACTGAATAACATAAAAAAACTGAATCAAAATTGATATTCACCTTCAATTGACTGATTACTAACTTATTGCAGGTTAAACAATTTTTTTTCGGGCTAAACTTACCTTTTAATGGTGAAAATATACCTCCTCAAATACATGAACGTGTGAAGACGTATGAAAGTAATTTGGTCATAAAAAAGATCTATTTGACCTGCAATAAGTCAGTAAGAGGTCAACTAGGGGTTAATATAGATGTTCTTTTTCTTTTCTTTTTTTTTAATATCAACAAATTCAGTAAATTTTAATTAATAGGACTTATTTGTTAGACGAAAGCAAACCTTAAGGGAGCTAGATGTAATTTTTCAAACCATAGAAGATCTACGTGTAATTACACCGAACATCAAAAGAAGGGAATGTAATAATCCCTATCTGTTATACAAATTATATTTTCTTCATGGTATTCTTTTAATGATTTTCTAAATGTTTCAAAATTTGCTGACATATTAATTGTTCGTTAATTTTAAAAAGAATAATCTGAATTGAATAAACAAAAGGTCGTTATAGAAAGACAAAGTTCTAATAAAAAGAAAAACTATTTAATAATTTTAATTGCTCTCAACTACTAATGTATTTGTCATTGTGCTAAGTAGTTCAGACGTATTAGGACTTTTCAATTTTCTTTTTGATTTATTATAATTAAAAAGAACACTTTAATAATGCTATAAGTGTCTTCTCACAATGAGAAACAAATACTTAAAAAATTCACATATTTTTTATATAGTATAAATTATACCCATCATCACTAATGAGACCTAACTTAGTTGGCGAAGTTAAGGCCTCATAATCTTATAGGCGAACCCCATTAAGTGCATGAGATGTTGTCGCTGTATAGTAGAATTATTGTTTGTTGTAATAGTAGGTGCTCGATTATGATTATTATAATAGTTTTTTAGATATTGATGTAGGAGTTGTTGTCTACTATAATAGTAAGTATTGTTGAGCAGATTGTAATTATGATTTATTGTAATATTATTTTTATATGTGTTTTGTGTTCTACTATAATAGTAAGCGTTATTGAGCAGGTTATGATTATAATAGTATTTGTTAGATATTGATATCAACAGGAATGATTGCACTTGTAATCGATTTATTGCAATTAATACTGTAGATGCATGTGTAATTATCCAAAAATGAGGGTGATTGCATAATTTTACTACAGGTCGGTGACTGCCATTGTAATCTACGCTAAAGCAAAATCCTGCATCATTTTATTCCGTGTCGCATGGCTCCATATAGGAACGATTACAAGACTTGGTTTTTGTACAATTCAACAACCAAAATAAGAAAGAAGTGTATATGCCATCAAGACTACTTAACCTACCAACTGCAAGAGAATTTGATGCTTGACACAATCTTATGCTAAAAGCAAAGACCAAACAGCACAAAGATTAACAATAATATAACCAGCAAAATGATGCAATCTGGGCTACTGTGGTCATACCAGATGCAGTAAATCTTGGCCCCAAACCTTACATGCCAAAATTCTATACAGGAAACCAATTTTGCTAATGTTATCATACTTAACCTAACATCGCACAAGGGTTCTTCTCATTCATCAATTACAGTGTCCAAACACATTATTCTTGAATTGCAATGGTGGAAACTAAATGATGTAACAGAAATAGTTCTGATTTTCTTTCATGAACAATACCAACCCCACATTTCAAGGACAAGTATCCTTAATCCAAACATGCTGAGGGGAGGTCAATAACATCGAGGAACGAGCATATGATATCAATTCCAAATCTTAGAGAAAGGCAAAAGTTAATGAAGTAAAGGAAGAAATAAAGATATTCTGACCTGGAGTACTATGAGATACAAAAATGAAACAGAACTGCAATTATCTGGAAATAGAATGCTTCACTTCATGTGGGTAACAAGAGGAAATGACCTGCCAATCAGAGCTCATTTTCAGATGAATCATTGTCAAGTTCTTTTCATGAGACCCGTCTACACATGGTCTGCTGACTTTGTTAGACACAAGGGTTACATTGGACACGAGACATGACATCCTAGGGAGGCTATTCGACACAAAAAAGAATTCTACTAAAGATGCTTTACCTATAACTAGTAAAGTCAAGAGCATATCAGAAAAGAACTAAAGTTTTCTTTGTTAGAACCACAATATCCTCGTCTACATATATACTGAAAGCAAGGAAAGTACAGGTTGTTACACGTCTAATTAACAAGGCATTTGCCCATAATCTGTGCAACCATTACTGAAACAACCAACATTAACTCTAAAGATGCTATTAGCACCAACACCAATATCCGGTAGTACCAGTTACAAAGGGCAACTTCAAACCATGAAGTTCTAATATTATATGATACTCGTAGAACGAAAAAGAGCACAGTAAGTTTGCCAATCCTATAGTTAGCAGGCTTATATACATTGGACGAAACTTTGCTCCCGGTGAATGCTATTTTTTCCTTGGAATTTACAGCAAGCACTTGCTCCGAGAAGGTCAATTGAAATACTTGTAATCATGTGCATAACCTAAATAAACCCCACTACAGGAGTAAATTATATTTCAAAAACAGGATCATTACTTTGGAAGTATAAAAAATAAAAAAACTTTTTTAATTAGAAAACAATAAGACCTGCTGAACTTGTAGCATTCTTCCAATATCATTCTGTAACCTGTTGAAACCAGCTCTCTTCCCAAAAGTTTGTAACCCGACTGTTTCTTGAGGTTTCTTGCCTCACTCTTCTGGAGAATTTAGAAAGGATTTGAGAATGCAATATATCCAAAATGTTGTGCTCTGAGAATGTTACCCCGACTAGTTTGAGATATTTCTGACAAAAGGAGCATCAAGCAATCCTGCACCAATAACAGAGTGAGGCCAAAATTCATGACTTCTCGTGGAACCAGGGTGCCAGTGAAGACTGTCTTGTACATGACGAACTGCCATTGACAAATAAGAAACCATGTTTTGCATGTCATCTGGGTTAAGCAGAGGATACAACACCATCTGGCAGAGAGTATGCTTAGGAAGATCAGAACATTCATGGCTTTCTTGTAGAAGCGACGCCCTCTCAGGATTCATAATCAAAAGCTGCTGCATGTCCTTCGGGAGAACATTGAACACGGTCTTCAGATCTTTCTTCAATTTCTCACAGACTGCTTCAGTATCTTCATTTGCTACTCCATACTGCTACAGAGAAACTGCAATTAGTGGCGTATATACATGAACTGATGATACAAACAATACACAATGATAACAGCCACAATGCAGAGGATAATAACAAAGCTTGGAAGAACCAAAGTGCTGACAGCTGACAGCAAAAGTGTGCGTGATCCAAGAGGCGAACCAGGTTTCCTGATTGAAAAACTTGGGACTAGTCTTCCACAAATTACAATCACTCATAGATTTCCATAGGGCCATATCAATTCAAAATTTGAGAGGGAATGGAAGCACTAGATTAGGGGCAAGAACATTATTACCTTCGAAACTCCACTCTGTAACAAGATTAGAATTATTTTTCACCCAGATGTTCTCTCATTCTATGGTCTTCAATTATTTCTTTCCCATTCTGAAAACCAGTATTTAATTTGTTAATTGGCTAATTCTTTGGTTCCTCTGATAGTTACCTTGTGACTTAACATTCACTCCCTATATCCAAAATTTATGACTCTTATTTCTTTCTTCAGACATCCTAAAATAAGCCTCCATTTCCTAAACTATAAATTCCTTTCTCATTGAACCCTCTCAGTTAAGTAATGGTATGTCATCTCAACTACTTCTGGCAGAAACGTTGAAATATAGTCAAAACTTTTATCCTTTCAACTCCCATCTAAATCTCTGTGCATTAAGTTTAATAGACTGGTATTGAGTACTAATTAAATTTAGTAAATTCATCACAACACCTGAGGGTAAGTAAAGGTGCATGAAAGAGATAACTTTGTAAAATTTTCGCGGAGATGTGGTTCTCCTTCTATGCATGAAAATGATGGATAAAGGAACTAACAGCGCATGGACAAGCGCATGGACAAGATTTTCTGTCATCATCAACATACATCAAACAAATACCTACTAGAGTCCAATAAAAAAGCAGTTAGTTAATATGACTTCAAGATAGAAGTTCTGTTACAAGTTCCCAACACTGCTACCTTGTTTCCTGGAAGACATAAAAGGAAGCAACTAAGAGAACAAATACTGAAGCAATTTCAATTTTAATTTTTAAGATTACAACACGCACTCAAGAAACTAAATTGATATAAGAAAATTCTCCTGAACTTATTTTACGATCCACATTAAGGGCATTTCAAATGTCTTTATCTAGGATGTTTGCCAATAATATGATCGTTATTAGTAAAACTTATAGTACAAAAAATTTTCAAAAACTTTCTAGTGATGATACGAATTCATGAGGACCGTTTTCTGCTCTTTTCTGTCGGACAATGTACAAAATTTTCATGGAAATTAAATTATCAGATGTTTGAATGCCATCCAGGATATCTTTATTCTTAATGGTTATGTAGCATATGAAAATCAAAGAAATAAAGCTCTTTATACATCTTAATTAATTTAAAATTTTGACCAAGTGCTTTCACCGAGAATCTTGTCACCCACCAAAGGCGTTCATTTCGTTATACTAATATTGTGAATCTAATTATCTACTTGACATATTTGACAGCAATTTTTGGACAACTAAGATACACACTGCAGATACTAACAAAAGGTTAGACCCCTCCCCACCCTGCTACCAACCTCCCCACCCCCACCCCCAAAGGAAAAGAAAAAAGATAACAAAAAAAAAGATCTGGAAAAAGGAACCCTAGATTACTATCTCAGCGGCATTCTACCAGACAACCCTTGTGAGAACCACCAAATATTTATGTATTACTGATAATGAGATGCCCACTACAAACTCTAGGATGCTTCTTGATTTGAAGGGTCCTCAAGTGCTTTCCCTCCTAAACAAATGAAGTAAAGGAAGCGTGTTCGTGATAAACCTATCTTAGGCCATGGTTCCTCCCTCACCACTTAATCCGCTTCCAGTTGATTTGCTTGCCTTTATCTTCAGCATACTCATTAGAGAAAATGACCCCAAGGAAGGGAACTGCCTCAACAGTTGAATCAAGGATCCAATAATACCAAAGAGTAACCACACATAACCGGCCTAAGGACCTATGTTTTGTGCCATGGATCAGAGTAATCCACCATCCCCACTATCCTCCCCTTTCTAACAATAAAACCCACTTTCAATTAGCAAAAATGGCAATAGAGGGGTCCCCAAATCAGTAATGCACTACAATATCCTAAACTACCAAAGTGCTATTACTTATATCTTGCAAAACTTCATGAATATTAATTCATCTCAATAATCACAAAACTTGCAATCTTTTATCCAACAGTTTTAGAGGATTGGAGAACAAAGAAGGTGGCTGGCTATCAGGGGAATCAACAGTATTTGTTGCTTCTGATTGCAAACAAGAAAATTTTTAGGTGCATAGACAAAGTCACGTGCTAACTGAATAATCAAGAGTAAATAAAGCTGGACTTAGCATTTTTTCAACTGGCATGTTTTCAGTCTTTCTTACTTCTCTTTTCCTAAAGTAGCCTTGTCTTTGAGACAAGACAAGATGCTTTTTAATTCCATTACAACCATTTCCATGTTACCTTTGGTATTATAGACCATTAATTACAACCCTTTCCGTGTTACCTTTGGTCATTATAGACTATTAAACATCTTCCATACAAAAAGTTTCGCTCCCTTGCCAGTTTAGCAATTCTGATGATGTGGCTTTAACACGCTTTTCATAACATTCAAACATTGAGCAAAACATAACCAAAGGTTCTGTGCAGGCTCAAAGGCAAAATACTTGGGAATCATTTCAAGCAAATGTTCATTTCCCACTTTTTTGGCATAGAATACAACAATATCCTTTTTTGCTAAATTTAGAAACTGGGGATGAAAGGGGGAAGCATTCAAAATTATAGAGTATAAAGAAAAGCAAACAAAAAGAGAAGAAAGAGATAGAGGGGAGTGCGGGACGACCAAAAGCATAAAGTCATATAAATATCCCAAGTTACTTCCTGCACAAGCACTACGCCATAATAGACCCCAAGCTTTTCAAACATGCCGAAGGCCCATGGTCCTATTTCCACATCCAGGACCTGAACTCAAGCGTAATATCAAGCCAAAATACAGATTGCCGCCTTTATGGATGAAGCAGCTCATCTCTGTGCCCTGAGGTTCTATTCGGAGAATGTAGAAATGCCACAACACCACCAAATTATACTATAAAATGAGCATTCAGAATCACACCCTTACATTGCTAATCATAAAGAAAAAGTACAAGCAATATAGATGGGTATTTCACCATCCATTTCCCTACAATCACTTTATAATTAGTTTGAAGCGTGACAGATGACCTGAACCTCTAGTCCACCAATAGTACAAGATGAAATACAAAGTGTTCAGGAAATGCTTAACACATTGCAGGGCATGAACTATATAAAACCACAGAAGATAGAACAGCATGAAGGGGCAAAGGCAATCATATAAGCCAGCTAGAAAATCCTTTTACACCTGTTCTCTAGGTGCACATATATCATTTCACTTGAAATGCACTATGGTTTAATACACCACTTAAGAAGGTGAACTTGACAAAGAGCTATTCTTACATTTGACATTTGTGCAGGAATATACATAAGCATCTGATTCATTTTTCGAGTACCTTACATTAAGTGTGGCTGCTTAATTTATGACTTAGCATTCCAGCTATGATCCTTCTTGTGTTTTCCATTTTGCACTGCACTGGGTGTGTCTTATAAATCAAAGGTTTGTTAGGAAATAGTGGTTAGAAAGAGCAAAGTCTTCCTGGTGTTTCTTAATTTTATTATCTTCTTCTGTAGAGGTCACCTGAAGAGAGAAAATTCCTAGTAATCAATTCCATCATGTATACTTTCTCAGGTGGTTAATTTGAGTGCGAAAGGAAGTTTGATCTTATCCACCAAATACATATATTATATATTAATGTTCTCCTGTTTTGCAAAAAAACAGAACTTAGACAATGTGCAAAGTTACACACAATGAATTAAGAGATAATTCATCGTTCTGGTCCCAGCAAAAGTGGCTATACATCAAATAACTCTAAAGCCAGAATTAGACATAGCTGACTACACAAGCCAAAGTTGAAATGTTAACATCCTGATGTCTATACTGCATGCAAGAATAATCAATCATATATTTCACTCTCAACAAGAAATAAGGCTTTAACTACATGAGTTATCTGGGCATGCAACATAAATAGATTTAAGTAAAAGGCCTTCCAAAGTAAACTTTTCCACAGGATTCCAACCCCCACCTAAAAAACCAAAAGAACTAGAGTGAGGAGGAAGAGTAACCACAAAGCAAAGGTTGTAGAAACACGCAGCTTAAGATTTTCCGCTATCTTGTGTTTATACTCTTACAAGACTAAAAGCCGGCATGCCAAATTAGCACTAGAACCATAATTCCAACAATAGTGATAAACATTGACATAATAGAAGTTAGCAAATCAATTGAGAACAGAGTTCCAGAGAGAAAATCAATATCATGGGTTCAAGACCAAACATATAGATAGATAAAACTGCATTTATTAGCCTGAATTGACAGATTATTGAGTAAATAATAACTACAGGTAGCAATAAAATACTTGGAAAAGCCCACACACAATGGAGTCTTGCTGCTATCAAGGAAGGGGGAAAGAAAAAGGAAGACCCATTCCTATTAAAATAATAACAGGAAGTGAAACGGCAATTGCAATCCATGCATATTGATATGTCTGTTCCACAAAAAGGTTTTGGATTCTTAGTTAATATTATTATTTCTGGTTATCTCTTTTAAGAGGAGCCAAAAAAATTGTAGACCTGTGCTAACTTAAACTAATTTAATAGATGTTCTTCATTTTTGTTTAGGGGGTTGAGGAAATTCTGGGCCACCTATCAACATCCAGGGTAAAACTAATGCTTTATGAAATACTTAACCCATAAGTCTATTTATCATTTACTGCAATTATTCTATTCACATGATAAATGTCAGTAGCCATGTCTTCTACATGTTTATACTAAAACCTCAAGAGAGTAGTGAAAGACTTTGACATATAACTGAAGTGGAAGTTTCTTTTGAATTTAAAAAGGACTTGCCTGCATCTCTCCTTGAAGGTGTCTCTCAATTGCATTGAAGGAATCAACAATTTCCAATTCAGACATTGTACGGATCAACTGATGTATGTTGGTCTTAATTCTAGCTTGCCTCCACAACTTATACTGTTCTTGCTCAGCAACAGCACGTTTTCTCTGGAACCATGGCAGAAAGTTGTGTCCATTCAAAAACCGCCTGCATTGATGTGAATAACATATAAACTTCAAAAAAATAATATAACATATCAAAAAGGCCAGGGAAGTCCAGCGTTTATACTTAACTACAGAGAACGTAGAGATTAGCTGTAAAGGGGCTATAACATCAATGTAACCAGGTAAACTTCATAAAGTCCCTCTGGAAGTGTCTAGACATCTATTCCAGTAAATCGAGGAAACAAACAAGTGGTTTGACAAGCAAAAGTTACACACAGGGCGCCCACCAGACATTATTACCTTAGCATTTAAAAGAGTATTACCAACAGAATCATATGAAATTTGACCAATATAACAGCTAGTAGGTGGAGATGAAAAGGTGATGCACTTTCCAATTATGATAAGCTTTTATGATAGGAATATCATGGCGTACCCTACAGATATCAATGTAATGTTAATGCTTTCGATGGAAAGGCAAGCTTTTTGAAATCATTTCCAGGCACAGCAGTTTACGCATGCTACAGAGAAATATGACAGGTAGGAAGGGGGCAAACAGACAAAATGAGGTGGGTTTTAGAACACAATAGAAGAAATCAGCTATCATGAGAGCATTGAAAAAAGTGGAAATTTGCAATCTTGTGCAGGTAGCAACTTTAGAAAGTATCTTTAAGGTGCTATTATGGAAAAGAAATGCCAATTGTTCATTTGCTCAGAAGAAATAGACAGACTACTCCATCACAAAGCAGCTATCTTTGCAGTCAAACTGATTGGATCCTGTGGAATGTTCCAGGTCAAAACAAGCAAAATTTGAAAGACCTTTTGAGTGTAAGTATTTTGAAAAGATGCGGAAGAGAAAGGCTAATACATCGGAACCACCTGGAATTCTAACTTGGATACTTGGGAAGTGTCATAAAAATAGAAAATGAATGAATAAAAGACAGTTAAAGCAATAAGTGGAAAGAGTTTTAGTACATTTCTTCCAGGGATGAAATAAACAACGCCTTGATACACATTTTCCATTTATTGAAGTTTAATAGATTAATGCAAAATTTGGTAACCGGAAAGCATTCTCTGAAAAGGCAGTTTAAGTTACTCCAACAATCAGTACCTGTACAAATCCATCCAATTTGACCTCATCCGCTTCTGCAAAAACTTCCCAGGACCTCTTGCTGACAAGCTTGTGAGGAATTCCTCAGCACTGAATGAGGGTAGAGGAGGTGGATCAGCAAATGGGGATGATGCTTCAGAAGGCGTATTTGCTCTAAAATATGGACCAAAAGGTGCCAAGAAATTAGTTGTCAGCTCCAGAAAATGGCGACGTAGTATATCATTGTTGACAACTGACATTGACTCCTCAACCCTTGGGGACAGTCCAGCATCAATAAGCCTGTTCAAGATAGAGGTATCTGGCTTTGTCACTGCAGCATAGTTTGTCCATACAGCTTCTTTGTGTTCTGTCATCAAACACAAAGGACCATCTCTCCTCAACTTCACAGCATTCAAGAAGTTTGCAGGAGTAAACTTCCTGAAAGAAAGATGCTGGATACTAAACCCTTCATTTTGACCAGGGATCCCGCCAGGTAAACCCTTAGAACCAACAGTAAAACGACTTGAATTTGACATAGGACTTCCAACTGAAACAATATGAGGCATATTACGAAGTGCTTTTAAGAAGAAAAGGTTCGTCACGCCTAAAATCATCGGCGGGAAGGAGGAACCCTCTTGAAGAGAGTTCAATTTGGCAAATTCTGGATCATGAATAGTAAAGTAAGGCCTGAAGTCAACACTAAAAAGCAGGGGGGCAACCAAACTAACCAGACCAGCAACAGCTTCACAACACTGGGGAGGCGTTGGTGCTATAATTAAGATGGGTTCACCTACGAGTAATAGTTCCCAGAGCTTCCAAAGCTGCATTAGAAGTCCACGGAACGTACCGAAAAGATCTGAGTCATGAAATAGGCCCTGTGGAATTGATAGATTTGATGGAAGAAGAGGAGCCAGTGAGGAAGCAGAGTCTTCAAAAAATCCATTATCCGATGGCAAACTATGGGAAGGAGGCAGGTTCACTTTCAGTGACGCGTTCCCAATAGGAAGTTCCACTTGCTGACCAGGCACAGGTACAGGCCACTTTGATACATAAGCAGCAATATAGTTAAGGGCCTTATTCCAATGTCAAAGTACAAGGGACCCATAATTTGTAACAAAGGTCTAAACACACTAGTATATGGACTATGAGAAAGAATAACCACAGACTTCTGTTCACCTCCTCGCTTTAGCCTCTCATCATCTCTGTCTATTAAACACAAAGCCGTACAAGAATCTTGAGTCATAGTTGTTTTGACATTTACTCCCTTGGACAGCCTCACTGATTGGCTTTTGGGATGATATTTCATTATCTACTTCAACAATCTCTGATGGTTTGATATTCAAACTGTCAGGGGCATTATGTCTCTTTATGCGGAAGAAAAAGATACAATCATGGATGCTTGAGCGGTTATGGTTCTGTGAAACTGAATCCGGGAACGAACTAAAGGAGACTTCAAGCTCCTCACTTTGGGTAAGAGAACCAGGTGGGTAACACTCCTCGATAAGCTGGCCCTGCTCAAGATCAAACCTAATGATACAAAATGCAACTACCCATTGCTGCAAAGATTTTTCATCAACTTCTGATGCAAGTTCTGGCTTGACAGAAAATGATGGCGACCGGCTCATTTCCAGAAAATCAAAAACCAATAGTTATCAGTCAAATAATCTCCACATTGACCATCCACACAGTAATGATGAAGCCACAGTGACCAGCCATATAAAAACACAGGTGGGAGTGTGTACTTTGAAGCTATTCACCAATAAAACCTAGACCAGTCCAGAAAGAGAAGAAACAGAAGAATAACAGAAAATGCAATTAGTTATACTCCAAAAAAAAAAAAGAAAAAAAATGCAATTAGTTTAGGATGCATACACCAACTTAGTGATACGACGTTCCTCCATGAGGATAAGAACCCAAATAAGAAATCAAGAATACGACAGAAGTACATTATCATATAGCGTGTATTCTCTAAATGCACAGCATTGTCAAGATCCAGAAGACAAGCTCTAAAACTAAATTGTCATTATCATCCTGTCGCTTTTTCGATAGAACAGTTTTCCATACAATCCGCTATTGGATGTCTTGCTATCATCATATAACAGGTCAGAAAAGTTTCAAATCTCTTAGCGGTGCTGTATCCCCTCAAATGCTATACTATGAAAAATTACCTCAAACCCCAAAAGATATTGTATCATGAAGAGTTCATTTTTTTCTAGGTTATTTCAAAGTTTCTTATTTGGAATCCATTATCCACACCAATTTAGTAGGAATTGGCCTGGGTCACCATAAAAAATGCCTCTGCCGTGAAATTAATAAAATTCACAATGGTTAAAAATCCACAATCTTAAAAGATTGCAAAAGTTGTCTGAAAAAGAAAAATTAATTCATGAAGACTCTGCTAAAAATCTTACAGATGTAAATAAAGAAACAAGCCCCAAAAAATCTAAAAATGGAGCAAATTAGAATAATATATACATATAAGGGGTTCTGTGAATAATAATTACCTGAATTTGCAGAAACCCAGAAGGTGAAATTGTGAAAAGCAGCTTGGATCTGCCAACAAGACGAAACTATGGAAATAGAACTCAAGAACTCCGGATGTAAATGCCCAATACAGAACGAAAGTGTGAGCTTAGATTCAGGGGGTTTTATCTTTAACTTGAGCAGTGCCCATGTAAATCTCTTAAGCGCTTTGATTATTAGAAGACTTGGAACAGAAATTCGTTCGAGCTGATTTACCGGCACCCTTGTTTGGATTTTTTCTGTTTTTGCTGCTTTTATTTCTAGATCATTTCAATTTTCATAATACCCCACCCACCCCAACCAGATTCAAAGAATTTCTTTTCTAGAGAGAGAGAGATTTGAAAATTGTTCGATCGCACTGCTTTTGCGATTCAATTAAAAACTACGCCGTTTTGCATGTTTTGTATTATTAAAAAATATAAAAATTTAGGGGATAATTACTCTTTTAATCCCAAAGATTACCACTTATTCGATTTTGATCCTCTAGCATAGGCTCGTTACAGTTTTGATCTTCAAACATCCACTTTTTTAATACTTTCCATCTCTACCGTCATCTTTCCATCAAACTTGATGGAGAAGCCTCACGTGTGACTCACATGAGGCGGAAAATAGAGGGAAATTAGTAGGATAATTACACTTTTGGTCCCCAAATATTAACACTTATTCGATTTGATCCTCCAACATAGGCTCGTTACAGTTTTGATCCTCAAACATCCAAGTTTTTAACATTTTGTAATTGGATAATTTTTATTTTAATATAATATTTTTTCGCTAATTGTTCATGTTTCATAATATTTATCGCATTCTATTATTTAATATTTATTCAATTAATTAAACTCATACATATAATTAAATTTAATAATTAATTACAAATTTTAAATTATTATTTAAAATTATATAATTAAAAAAAGGAACAATTTCAATAATTGCAAACAAAAATATTATAAATTTCAAAAATAACACCATTCCAAAAATAATTGCTAAAACAATTCTAAAAACGTATTCCTAAACAGGAATAATCGTTCTTAAACTAAATTTGAGTTGGAATATATTTAGAAACGATTATTCCTATTTAGGAATACGTTTTAAGGATCCGAGCTGGCAATAATCTCCCCTGCATATTTAAATATCTAAGTATAATATTCAAGTTGTTTTTAATGTCCGAGTTCGAATAATATTTAAATAAAAATAGATAGTTTATTTATTTGGCAGCAATCTCCAATTCCATCATATTCATTTAGTATAATTCATTTTGATACTCAAATTTGGTCATTAGTGTTATTTTGGTATCTGAATAATTACAAACAACTCAATTAGTATCGAGTTTCACAATTAATATTATTTTGATACCCAATAAAAAATTTTGTTTATTTTTTATTATCTTTTTACATAATTACCATTTTACACTTAGATACTAAAGAAAATAATTAATATACTATAGAAAAATTACATACATTATAATCAATATATTGTCTCTTTATTTGAACCATTTGATGTTCGAGTTTGATATTAGATTATTATACATAATAATAATATTTTTCTTATTTGTCACTAGCTTTATTTATAAGATAACTCATTATTTAGTAACTAATTATCTTAAAATGCAAGAATGGTGCAATAGCCTGCACATCAAGCAGAGATTCACTTCAGTGGTACATCCCCAGGGCAATGGATAAGTGGAGGTCACTAATCGTATATTAGTACAAGAGATCCAGAGGAGGCTCGAACGAGTAGGAGGAAATTGAGCGGAAGACTTGATGAGTGTTTTATGAGTATACTGAACAATCCCAAGAAGCTCAATGAGGGAAAGCCCTTTCAGTCTAGTGTTTGGGACTGAGACCATCACCTTTGTCAAGCTAGGGATGCCCTCCCACAGGATCCTACACTTCGAAAGAAAATAATACAAAACTTCTTAAAGAAAATCTAGACCTAACTGAGGAACCATGGGAGAAGGCATTCCCCCACATTCAACGGTATAAGAACACAATGATCAGTGCCCACAATAGAAGGGTAAAAACTCGAAGTTTTCAAGTTGGAGACTTAGTATTGCGAATGGTCGATACCCTGAAACCAATGGAGAAACTAAAACCCAATTGAGAAGGACCGCACAAAGTCACGAGAGTAATAGGTCGAGGGACTTACAAATTGGAAGATGGAGAGAAACAACCCCTGACTCGTCCATAAAATGTGCACAACAAGGGACTTCATGTTCCCATTAGTCTCCTTGAAGGTGAGACGACAATATATAAACATGGAAAAAAACTACTGCAACTATTGCAAGAAAGACATCACAGGAGGAATTCATATAAAGTATGTCATATGTCCTGATTTTGACTCGTGTATAGAGTGTTTCTCAGTAGCTGTTGAGGTTCATCTGCACAAAAGTGTCCACCTGTATCGGTTATGGTTAGTACATGAATGAAGATGTTTAACTTAAGGGATAATTACACTCCCCTCCTCTAAAGTTTGGTGTAATTACACGTAGATCCTCTGTGGTTTGGAAAATTACACTTAGCACCCTGATGTTTGCCTACATCTAACAAATAAGTCCCCACGTTAGTCAAATTTTACTGAATTGACTGATATTAACAAAAAAAATTAGAAATAAATCTGTATTAACCCTTGATTGACTTATTACTAACTTATTGTATGTTAAATAAACTTTTTCGAACTAAATTACCCTTATAATGAAGAAGATATACGTCCTCAAATACATTAACGTGTGAAGATGTATGATGGTAATTTTGGTCATAAAAAGATTTATTTGACCTGCAATAAATCGATAATAAGTCAATTAAGGGTTAATATAGATTTTTTCTAATTTTTTTATTAAATAAGTTAATATGGTGAATTTTGACTAACGGAGGACTTATTTGTTAGATGAATGCAAATCTCAGGGGTGCTAGATGTAATTTTCCAAATCATATGGGGTCTACATATATTATTACTAAACTTCTTGAGAGAGAGTGTAATTATCCCTTAACTTAATTTACTTTTCTCGGAGAATTCTTTGAATAAATAAATTATTTATTTTTTATTTAAATGAAAATTAAAAAAATTGGATGGCTAACCTTTTGAATTTCCAAGTGATACGTGTAAATTTTGATAATTATTATAGTGGGTGTGCATGAGATATAGTATATTGTTCTTAATGACTATTTTCCATGGTCTTTAATGTTTTTCTAGTTTTTATTAGATGAGTTTATACAATACATAATAACACAAGAAACATAACAAAAAAATAAAAATAAAAATGAATGATCTAACTTTAATCAATAATGATCACGAACATTTTTTTTTTTTTTTTGGTATGCTCGGAGCACTGTATTTTTCTGTATATTAGGATTTCTTTTGGCTAGATAAAGATGAGGAGATGTTGATTGAAGGAAAGCCAAAAGAAAAAGGAGGACTGCGCAACAAGAAGAAAACAAGAATAATTTGAGATACAAATTTTGAGTAATGACGAAAAAACTCGTACCAATTTGAAAAGAAAGTACTACTGGACAAAAACCTACTACCGGAAACAAGAAGAAGAAACTGTCGGGGATCAAGATTGAAAAATGAAAAACAGAGAAAACTAAAAAATATTAAAAAATATTTGTGTTATATTATTATTTAAATTTAATATTTTCAATTAGTTCAAGCATTCGTATATATTAGGAAAAAAAACTCAAGTAGACCAACCTTTTGAGGATTCATTTTTGTTAATTATAAATTAATTAATATACTTTATATTTAATTATTAAATTCAAAATTTCAGTAAAATCATATGAATCACGCAGAGCATCCAATCACATTGGCCCACGGCGTGACTTGGATATAGAGTTCAGAGATAGATTCAAAATGGCAAAGTCTTGAGCATTTGAGCAATTGCTTTATTTTATTCATCAAAAATTTAAATTTAGGATAAAAGTACAACTGCACCCCTGATGGAGTGTTTATGCAATGTATTTTAGGGACTGTTTGCTTAAAATTTTGATAAATTGGTGCATATTTGTAATTACATTTACAATGTCATGGGATATATTTATAATTTTGTAAATGACATAGGATATTTGTGTAATTAGAGTTAACTCCAAGAGTGTCAATGTAATTTATGTACCCTGAAAGTAATTTTTGTATTAAATAGGTGTTATTTTGTAATTTTTGTATTACATAATATAGATTAGAGACAAGAATTTTATTTGTTAATTCACTCAACGCTGAATTTTTTCATAGCTGTTGAGTTATTTTCTTGTAATGATATATATATATATATATATATATATATATATGTATATATATTTAGTCTTATGAAATTTATATCATTATTTCATATATTATTTTGATGCTATTCATTTTAAATTTTACCATGTCATAATAAATTAATATTTTTAAAGTATTTAAAAATTTAAAATATCTTTTTACAAACTAATCATGTAGAAATATTGTTTGCTTTTTTTTTTCAATTGAATATACTTTTCATTATCCAAGTAGTTTCGAGTACTATGACTCTTATATAGTCTGCTTTTGATACAATTTTATTTTTTTATTATTTTAATTTATCACTAGAAAGATTATTTAAGTAAGAGTACGGATATCTTTTCACAGTGAAAACAAACATGTAAGGGATTCACACTTTTATATACAGTATGGAGTTTTATGGTATTGGATTGTATTCCATATGTGCAAATATATAGAGATTGTGATAGGTGCTGAGTTAAACATTAATTTTTTTAGGATTATACTTGAATATATATTCTATACTTTATGAAGGATAAATTATGGCATTTGTCCATTATATTATTTAGTGTTGATTCTTCATTAAGTGCTTACTACAAGTCAGATTTCGTGATAATTGTATGAAATCTATACTATTATTAAAGAGAACTATTTGAACGTACCAATTTTAAATTGTCCCAATTTACCTTTTATTTATTTATTTATTTTTTTTTGTAAAATTATTTGGTCAGATTAATAATTTTAATTATTTTTTAATTATTTTTTCCTCATAACTACTCACTACCCCACATTTCTCTTTCTCCTTACTTCTCCATATTTATTATAATTTATTCTTTTAATAAATTTTTTTTCTTATCATCTCACATCAATTTTTTTTATATGCTCACGGGAACTGCGTACGATGATATCTATGTTTATAAAAGGAACTTCGAAGATAAAAATTAGAGAACATCTTCAACCATCACATCAGAAAAAAAAAATGAGATACACCATATTACAAATCGTCCTTCTATTTATGTTTAACGAAGTCCAGATTCTCCAAGGGTGTGCTATCACACAGAAAGAAACAGTTCACATCACTAGTAATCTCCCACCAAACTCTGCACCGTTAAAGTTGCACTGTAAGTCCAAAGACGATGACTTAGGAGAACATACACTTTCTCCCAATCAAGAGTACAATTGGACTTTTTGCCTTGATTTTTTCCCGAAGACTTTATACTTTTGTTATTTTTTGTGGGGATCAAAGAATGCATCTTTCGATGCATTTAACGAGAAAGATACAAAATTGAATCGCGATCAACATTATTGGGCAGCAAAGAGTGATGGTTTTTATTTTTCAGATTACTCTACTCCAAGTTCGTTCGTAAAAAAATATAATTGGAACAATTAGAGGTAACGAAAGTTTGTTATGTAATAGGGAACGTATTTAAATAAATATGAATGAAGTTTAATTCCAGCATTTTTCTTTTCTGATCTAATGTCGAAATTAATCCATCTCTGTTTTTGTTTGAGTGCAGTTAAATATAGTAATTGAGTGCAGGAAGAAATACTGTTAGCCAAAAGAATGAAAAACACAAACTTAAGGGTACGTAAATTACATCGATACTCCTGATGTTAATTCTAATTACTCAAATATCCCATATCATTTGTAAAATTACAAGTACATTCCTTAATATTATAAATATAATTATAAGTCGCACCTATTTAATGTCAAAATTTCACAAATACTCCCTAAAATATATACGTAAACACTCCATCAGGAGTGTACCTGAACTTTTACCCTATGTTAAAATAAATCAATCAGTTATACATGTTTTTTTTTTGTTAGAATGATATCACCAGAACATATTTCTAATTAATTTAAGGGTAAATTACAACCACCTCCCCTGAAGTTTGGCGTAATTACAAATACCCCCCTGATATTTGATAAAATTATGTAATTTTTGGATGGAGGTATAGAAATATCAACTTTGCCCTTACTGTATTTTTTTATTTTTTAAAAAAATTAAAATCTTATAAAAATATTGAATGGGATGGATGAAAAAATTTTAAAAATTATAAAAAAATATGATCCCCTTAGTCGATAAAAAAAATATTTTTTTAAGAAAAAAAATAAAATTATAAATTTTAATTTATAAAGGTATTTTGGTCAGTTCACTATAAAAAAATGGATAGATTGGGATAATTGTTAGATTGTCGTTAAAATTAGGGGAGTATTTGTAATTTTTCAAACAACGAGGGGTATTCGTAATTATGCCAAACCTCATGGGAGGTAGATGTAATTTACCCTTAATTTAATAAAAATATATCCATGTACTTGCAAGGATAAAATAAATTGAGTGCTATTCGATTTTTTTAACATAGGCAATTTGAACACCATCGGAATATAAATAATAATCTTTACTTTGTTGAAATAATAATCGTTATTAATCAATTATAAAATCTTTACTTTTATTTTTCGTGTATATTTTATTATTTATTATTTTTTTTTGTGGTTAGATTTTTAGGTGTGGAGAGGCTAGATAGGGTTCTTGGAGTAGAATCGGGAAAGTCTTGCTTTATGTTTGATATATCTCAGAGTCTGTTTAGTTTTCTCCCCTTCCAAGTCTCAACTCAACGGAGTACAATTTGAGTAGCATGTGCTAATCCATTATACCCTGCTTACTTTATTATTATATGAGTTATTTGAGTGATACGGTAAAAAAAAAAAATGTATTAATTATAGGGTAAATTATAATTACTTTTTTTTTAAAATTTGGTATAATTACGAATACCCTCTTGTTGTTTGAAAAATTATCAATACTCTCTTGATTTTAATGAACGTATACCAATAGCGCAATTCATTATGTTTTCATCAATTTTTTGTGGTGAACTGACCAAAATTCTCTTGTGAATTAAGAATTATAATTTTATTTATGATTTTTTATGGATTAAATGGATAATTTTTTTTTTATAATTTTTAAAATTTTTCAATCCATCCAGTTTGATTTAATAATAATAAAAAAAACAGTAATGGCAAAATTGAGAATTTCATATCTCCATCCAATGATTACATATTTTCATCAAACATTAGGGAGGTATTTGTAATTTTTCAAACAAATAGGGGGTATTCGTAATTATGACAAATCTCAAGAAAGGTCATTGTAATTTATCCTTAATTATACTATATTTATTTCGATTGATTGGGTGAATAACTCGACCCATCTCTTTTCATGTAAAGTTGAGTTATTCAAGAGAATTAGTGACAAGTAAACGAGTACTAAGAAATTAATAGGGAGTTGACTTGGGACCAAACTTACAAAAGTTTTTGAGTTAAAGATTGAAATATAGTGAGGTTAATAATATTGGCACCAAAGTTATGAGATGCATAGTGCAATTTTCCCAATTTAGGTATTACTTATATAAACTTCTTCAATCTTCCCATGGTTTGTGGATGTACAAAGCAAGATTAAAAGTAAGGTAAAATTATATTTTTGGTTCTGTAACTTTAGGATTTAACATTTTTGGTCTTATAGTTTACTCTATTTACACATTTAGACTTTTTTTTTATTAATTTAATTTTGAACATCTCCCGTGTATTTGGATTTGGTTTTGACCTATTTCTGAAATGGGCCAAGACCAGTGCAATGTTTGGTTTAATGCTTTGACACTTATCTGGGTGTTTTGTTGTATTTTGGACTAAAAAATACCAATTTATTTGGTATAGGGTGTAGCCCATTTCTATGCCTCTCTTCTCCAACATAATAATAATGAGACGTGTTGCCCTAATTTCCTCTTTCTCCTGCTCCGTGAAGAGCTCTAGTCCGATTTTGGTTAAGGATGCCATTCTTCAAACAAATGGTCATTCGCTGCTTTTTCGCCGCTTGCCCTCCGCTGATCCTGTCGCCTGGAAGCCGTTCGCAGCCAACCCTCCGCCGCCTCTCGCTTGGTAGTTGGCCGCTGCTGCTGTTACTGTGCCTACCTCCCTCCTCTCGAATCCTTTCTGCTACTCTTTCTGTCTTTATTTTAATATGTAATATAATGCAAAAACTTTATTCTTTTTTTTTTCTTTTTGTGACCAACATAACTATAGATTTTCATGATCTCTCATAACATTTACAAAAATTAAAATAGAACATTTAATAATAAAAAAAGAAATGTTTTTGGACGATTATAGGGTTCCATACGTAGACTGAAATTTCGGAATGGACCGTATTTGAAATTGTACAAAAATAAATCGCTTGAACATCTGTAACTACGTGATCAATGAATTAAGTATTTATACGTAGTTCGTTCGAAATAAATATAATTCAAAATAACAGAATATTATATTTTTAATTCATTCAAGGCGTGACTGAGTAAAAATAATTATAGACTAAATTTAAATGCAAATTCATTTACTTTTAACTATTTAAATATTTGTACTAAAAAGTTTTCTACTTGAATGGAATAATTAAGAAATTTTAAAACTACAAATAATATACTAGTACTGCATAGTTGATTCAAATATTTTATTATTTGTATAATCTATTTAAATTTATCACTTCGAATATAAAGTCTAACAAAAATATTTTAATCCATTATTACAGTACATTTAATTATTTGTTAAATATATAATTATCATTCAAATTAAAAAATATAATGTTTTGTTTCTGACAAATTAAAATAATTAACAAACCTACTATATAATATAATCCGAGATGATTGCAATTTTGGTACTATAGTTTATAGAGCTTTGCAAAACAGGTACCATTATTTACAAAATCACAACTTCGATACCATACTTTACAGAGACTTGCAGTTTTGGTACCACCTTTGCTTTTGGCCTTTAAAACTTTCAAAAAGTATCAATTCAGTCCCTAAATTTTTTTTTTTTTCGCAGAATTCATTCCCTTCACTATTCAATTTATCAGGCCCAACATGCTTCCGAAATAAAATTAAGCCTCTATAAATTCATACCTTTTTTGACCGCTTTGTTGCCGGGTATTCCAAGTCCTCGGTTACGGACTTCTTCCAACCACACACTACCGCAGCAGATGGTTCGCAGGTCCTTAGCTCCTTCAGCAACAAACAGCACAGCCCTATTTCGTTTCCTACCTTAGGGCGTAGAGATATTTCCAATATAGAGACTTGATAAAATTTTGGTTTGACAGGTTGAACAAAAGCCTTTCTTTTATTGAAGAAATATAGGAAATATTACATAGATACTATTTCCTCCGTTGGAGGAGACAACTTTTAGCCTCTCATGGTGTTGAGGGCTGAACTCTTTGGGGAAACCCCATAAACTAAACGCTGCTTCCTTATTTATAACCATCCGCGGACTTCAAATGCGGACTTCAACTTGTTTTGATGACGTCCTTGCGTTTGTCATCTGGATGACGTCATTGCTTCCGTCATCGTCCTTTCCAGCTGTATTCCATAATGGCTTGTCGGCCATTCAATTACTAGCTGGCTCTGACTGTAAGCTTTTGTCGTTTTCTGCCGACAGTCTTCTTTTTGAATTTTTACATCCTTCGATTTTTACTTGTTCTTGTAAAAATTCTTCCTTTTACCTTTGTCCGGGTTTGGTTCGGGTTTCTTTTGGGTCACCCGTATCTTTTACCGAACAGTGGTTTTTCCTGTTTCTCACAGCAAGGGCATACATGGTTATGCCATTGCCCAACATGCAACATGTTGCATGCCTTCATCCTTGTCGACTCTGTTGCAGGCAGCCTGTTTTCCCATATAAGCATTCTCTTCTTTTCGAACATGCTTTCTGCAAACTCAGTGCTCTTTCCCGTCATGGAGTTTAACAGGAATGATCCATTCACCTTGTTGGAGAAGATTTTGAACGGATACTTGACTTTGTCCATCTCGGTGAGACAGACCCATAGACCCCAAGCTCTTCTGGTGGAAATATCGTCTTCGCTAATAGCTGACACCAGTGGAGCTTCTTCTGTGGTAGCTTTGATTCTGTTGAAAGCCACCATGTCTGGTCTCTGCAGCTTGATGAAATGAAACGCTGGATGAGACCCTTTTCCTGCCATCTCTGGAGCTACTGAAATGAATTTTAGCTCCAAGATATCTCATCTCTTTAAGTGGGGATTGTTCTGCCATGAATCGTAAACCGCCCCACTAATCCATTCCGGTAATTTGGAGATTTCCGGAAAACTTGGTGACATAGTATGAACTGAAGCCAGAGCTCCAAACTCATACCATTCTCGAACTTCTTCAGGTTTTGATCCTTCCATCATCCAGACCCTATTGTATTTTCCAGTGGTCTCGATAATGGTCTGCTTGGGTTGACACCTTTGCGGGAAATTAATTTTCCCACATCCTTTGATAAACCTGCCAAGCAGAAAAAGATGAAGAAGATAATTCATTAGTATTAGTCTTAGAAGTACCTGTCATTGGCCTAAGACTAATCTCTCCCTCTTTAACCCTAGAGGTGCTGGGTTGACTCGAATCATCAGAGGTTTTCACTCCCTGTGACTCGTCCGTCGCCGTTTCACCAGAATCTGATGATGGCCTTGTGCAAGCAGTACTTGAATCTGCCGCTACAGGTTTAGAGTCCTGTACTCTAAGTGCAGGTTTAGAGCCCTGCTCTCCAACTCGCGAGTCATCACCGAGGGCGATGCCTTTCGAATTGGTTCTAGTAGAGCGTTCCATAGCCGTTGAAGCTACCAAGGAACTCCTGATATTTGTCTAGACTTTATCCAGATCAGCTCGTTGGACTTGTCCGGCTACTTGGGCGTTAACCGCTAGCCGTCCAAATTCTCGGTCAAGCTCCTCGAGGTTTTCTCTGAGGTGCCTGAGTCTCAGCATAACGGAGTTTGCTTCAGCTCCCTCCATCTCTTGTCAAGAAATCTGCAAGAACATTTTCATGAGATTTAATAACGACAATATTTATAACAATAATATTGGCATTCAGCTTGCCATCTGATAATACGAGCTTTCTCAATTTTTGATTCCAGTTTATTTTTCAGGAAAGCTTTAACATTAGTATTATCAACTTTCAATGTAAATTCTTTAGCAAGTAAACAAAGGCCATTTCTTAAAAGCCTTCCAAACCGCAAAGAATTCCTTCTAATTGATGTGCCACACTTGGGCTTGTTGTTCAGTGAACAACCTCCTGTGTATCTACAAGGTTCTTCCCCTGTAGTAGTCTTCTTCATGAGCACTGCTGCCCATCTGTAATCATTGGCATCTGTGTAGACTACCAATTCATCCTTGTCCTGCGGTATTGCAAGCTTTGGCAGATTATTGCAAACCTGCTTTAGCTCACGAACCCTTTGTGTGTGGATTTCCTCCCATTTCCACTTTGCACTTTCTGTTTCTTTCAAAAGTGGCCGAAAATCCTTTCTGTATTTTGCAAGATCCTTTATAAAGATACCTGCAAAATTCACTACTCCTAAGAAGCTCTGTAATTGCTTCTTATCTTTGAGTACATCTGGAAAATTGCGGATTTTTTCCACAATATGTTCCTGCAACTCAATACCTGCTTCGTCAATAAGAATTCCTAAAAATTCAATCTTATTGACTGCTATAGTAGCTTTCTTTTCAGAAAGTACTAAACCCTCTTTATGACATGCATCAGAAAATATTTCTAAATGTTTAATATAATCTTTCATATTTTTAGATGCAATCAAGATGTCCTCAATATAGACAAACATGAACTCAAAATAATCTTTAAAAAGATTATCCATTTTTCTTTGAAATATCTGGGGTGCATTAGCTAAACCCATTGGCAACACATTCCAGATATATTGACCTTGTGGCGTGGAGAATGCAGTAAACTTCTTTGATTCACTCTCCATTTTAATCTGATAAAAACCAGATTTGCAATCAAATTTAGAAAGCACTTTTGCACCTTTAATGCAATCAATTAAGTGCTCTCTACTTGGGATGTAATAACCATCAAATTCAAGTATTTTATTGATACCTTAATAGTTAATTACCAACCTGGGTTTACCTCGCTTTATCTCGCCATGGTTTCTTACCAGAAATCCAGGACTACTGTAGGCAGAGATTCCAGGCTCAATGAGTCCAAGGCTGATATGCTCCTTGATAATGATCTGCATATCCTTCTTGTCCTCCATGTTCATTTGAATAGGCTTGTATCGAACATACTCGTATTTGCACTCTTCTTTAATCTTGAGAGTAGCTTCGATCTTGTTCCTATCCCACCATGCCAGAGGATTCTCACTGAAATTTCTCTGGATGAGTCTTTTGACATTTTCGAGAGAAAGAATGCTTTCTTCGCTTATGTCCATTGTCTTTAGTTCTACCAGGGCTTCCCTGAGGTTCTTTTCTTCCTCAGATTCCTCGTAGAAACTATCGCTATCGATGAGTCCTGTTGCCTGAAAGACAAGAGAACTTTCCCAAATCTCCTTTTATCCTGCATTTTTGGATTAGTCAATTTGGCATCGAAATCACCACGTTTGCTGCGAAAATTTATAGGCATTATTCTGTTAAATGCCTTTTCTCTTCGCAAAACCTGTATCTCATTACCACAGTTAGTAGTAAAGATTAACAGATTTCTCTGATTATCCTGCATATATCTTGCAAATGTTTGAATAAAGTTATTACCTAGCAAGATATCAGCACCTGTATCATGAAAGTAAATGGGAGGTGTTTTTAGCCTGAACCAGGGCGTTCCAAATGCTCCCCCGATCATGATTTTTGCTTCTCTGATTCCTGTATTGAGTATTAGGATTTTTTGTGAAAAATCCCTTCCTGCAATAACAGGTAAAGTTTCCCTTGCTTCTTTAGGGAAAACTCCAGGTTTTGCTGTGCAAATCCCTGATCCTGAGTCAATATAAGCTGCAACATACTCTGTCTTATATTGATCATATAACATACCAACATATATGTATATAGAAAAGGGGCTTGTCATTCAATCCTTATGGTTACACCATCAAGACTGAACTCCATACCGTTACATTTTCTTCCCCATGGTTTATGATCCTCGAGGAAACTTAACCCCAAAGTCATACACCCATTTTCTCTTCCTGCGACACCTGCAACTAGAAATTCATGGCTTGCTATTTCTAACATGCCTTCATATCTACCAATAACAGGTTGCTGCATTTCCATCACATTACCAGTAAATTCTATGGGAATAGCGAACTCACTGAACTTACTTTGTGATGTTTCCTTTGGTTTAGTCCTATCTGGTTGAGGACTTTACCAATTCCTCCAATTCTGAATCCATCATATGGACTGAGGTTGGAATCTTGTCGCATGATTCTTTCCATAGTTTTGTTTGACACCGTCATTCTGGAAAAGAATCCTGACAGGCTTTCAGAGGTCTGAAGCCTATCTCCCTCATCGTGACTATTCTGACTCAGTTGAAGATCCATCCGACTCAGTCACCATTTCCTCCTCATAGACACTTTCGTCTGAAGGAAGATCTTCAAATTGGTATATTTTACCAATTCACCATAGTAGACTGCGTCTAATATGTCATCCGTGGCTTCGAATTTTCTGATTTCACCACGTTTCTGCGGGCAGTCTGGAGCGATATGTCCTCTTGCTCCACATGTCCAACAGTTCTCTTTGAAACTTTCATTCGTTCGGGTATGGGCCCGTTTGAAAGTTCTTCTGGTAGGGGTTCTTCCTGTGCTTGTCTCTGTTCGTCTAGATCCTTGGGATGAAACCCTTGTTGGTCCACTCCGTTGCCCAGATTTGTTCTGGCTTTGGTTTTGGACCACCATGATCTTCGCCTGAAAGGAGTTCTTCTGGAATTCCTGGAGTATAGATCACTCCTGTATTTCCTCATTTTTCTTGGCTCCCCTGATTCTCCTATAACAGTAGGAAAATCATTATTATCACAACAGAGAGGAGTTTGTTTAATTGTACCTCTCAGTCGTTTCATGTTTTTCTGGATGGATGCTTGATAACACCAATCCTTCAATTTGTCTTTGAGGAAAGACATTCTCCTTGCTACTGAATCCATCTGTCCCTCAGGTACTTTGTATGATTGGATCAACATTTCCCTCCATGGACTGCAGATTTTTGCAAAGAACATAGGAGCTGCAACATCCATTGCTACTCCACTTTGAAAGAAATACTTACGAAACCAATAGATATATTCATCTACTGCGCAAATACTTCTTAGTTCAAGGCTGAAAAGAGCTTGTGCAAATTCTCTAGCCTTTTCTGTTCTACTTCCTTCGAAGTATCCATCTCCGATGAAGTGAATCTTGATAAGCCTTCCTAGCCGATCTGCTATTGCACTCTTGGAATCTCCGGCAAGGATACTGGCTTTAGTATCAGCTGGGGTATTATCCCATCCGATCTTCACAGAACCCTCCAAACTTAACTCCACTAATTTGATGAAGTTTTCTTTATCGAGTTCTAGGGTAGTTGCTGCGATTTTTATAGCTGCTACCCATTCGTCAATCAGCTTCTCCATATTTCGGAAGTCGATAACATCCAGGTTTAGTACAGCACCATATGGATGCAAGGGCTGAAGAATCGTTCTTGCCCAAGGTGTATTTTCCGGTGCTCTCCTAGGATTTCTCCCTGGATTCTCTCGGAGTCTGGTTCCCACAAACGTCGGTGTTGCGTTGGTGTGGAAATCTGCACTTTTCCTCATCGGGTGATCTTGTGGAGCTTCGTTGGAACATGTGCTCCCCTCCGGCGGTGGTAGTGCTGGAGTTACTTCATTGGTATGAATATTGACTAAATCCACAATCCCCAGTTGGGAAAATGATTCAGCCAGTTCTTGTAGATCCGATAGATCCGCTCTGGTTACCTCCATTATTTTATGGAGTTAAGGATCTCCTGGATCTGTTCATCCCGAGTTTTCGGCTTCGGGATCTCCTTTGCCTTCCCCTTCTGGTGTAGAAGAGGTACCGTCCCAAGGGCATCCCTGATCCTTTCTTGTCTGGATATGGATTCAGGTTTGTCCCTTTGGTTTCTTTTCAGATCTGCAACTTCGGTCTTCAGATCTGTAAGATTCTTGTGTAGATCTGGGAGGATCTTAAGAATCTCGTCCATCTTGTGGCACAAGGAGTCTACTTTCATAGGTACGTTGGATAACCTATGTCCATAGTCTTGAACCGTCTTCTAGATTTCCCTCAGATCTTGAGAGATTTTCGAGGTATCGGCCTCGATTTCTTTCCAATTAACACCTCTAATCATAATTTTTAGAGAGATATTGGTATAGGTATTGACCTTTTCCGTTCCTCCGGGCTAGAATTGGTTCGTTGATCTCAGTGGTCTGCAAACTCTTCACCACCTGTCCTGGAACTTCCAGTAGGATTCGGAGATGCCTAGGTCCTTCTGGGTCAAAAATCGGGTTATCTTAGATCCCGTTCTGTGGTTCCTCGGGAGTCCGAGGAGCTGCTTTCATCTTACATGGCCTTTGTATGGACCATGGTCACATTTGCACAGAATTTCCCGAAGGACATCCTTTCTCTGTTTTTCCAAAATCTGGAAATATTCCCTGTTGTCATTGTAACTCGAACTCTCGTTCGGTTCCATTTTCTCTTGGAAGGTCTCCTCCGTTAGTGGAAAATATCTAAATATAATATTAACCATATATTTCTTCAATAAACCTAGGCTCTGATACCATTTTCAAGCGTGGGTGAATGTAAAACTCATTTAGATACGTTGGCGTTGTATCCTCTTTGATCTAAGATCTAAGAATTCCTTTTCAGGATGAACTTAGTAACTGATTAGATCGTAAGGTCTTCCAGCCTAATATATCTGTTTAGAGTTTCACAATCAAGGGGACTAGATCTGCGAAAATCAAACCTTTTTGGGGCTAAAATGATATTTTTAAAAGATAAGCCATGATAAGAGGTTTCAAAACATGAGCTGTGGTATCAAATCTGCAATTTTTCATAACTTATGGTATGAAATCTGCTATTTTGAAAGGTATGGTACCTAAATCGCAAAGTTGCCCAAACTATGGTACCTCTTTCGCATTTTATCTCAATATAATCCACTCACAAACAAAATACTACACACACACACACACACACACACACACATATATATATATATATATATATATATAAGAATATGATTTGACAATGAACAACGACTTTTTTATCCAAATTCCAATAACAAACATATAAAGTGTTATTTTAAAGTATTTTAAATAACCTCTAAAAACAAATTCAAACATACATCTACCACAACATACTTATTTATCTCTAAAAATAAAACACTCAGAAAATAAAACCAAACACTATGCTCACATTTGGTCATTTTTTTTGTAAATTTAATCCTGTATTGACAATTTGGTCCTAAATGACTCATAGTTACATGAGCAAAAATGAGATCTATTACATTGTGAATGAGATCAAAATTATCAACACAAGACTAAATTTGTCAAAAAATGATCAAATATAAAATATTTAGGACTAAATTTGTAAAAAAAAAAAAAAGAATTAAATGTGTAAATAAAATAAGTTACAAGACCAAAAATATTAGTAACCTAAAATTACAAGATCAGAAATATAACTTTGCCTAAGAGTAATTGATCAAATAGGGAGATGTCCTGTTAGGAAAAACTTGCAATTCGTCTCTCAAATTTCGACGAAGTGATTTAATTTCAATGCTTTCTAGATCGTTTCATTTTTTTTGGTAAATTATATTTATATTCCTCAATATTAGGTTTAGAAACACAAATACCTTCTGGTTTTACAAAGTTACAGGGACACCTCCTTGGAGAGTGTTAATGTAATGTACCTTAGGAGTATTTGTATAAACTTTTAGTAGTAGGAGTGTTTGTGTATTTGAACCTAACATCAATGACATCAATGTAATTTACCAAAAATAAAAAAGTTCTTGTTGAAACTAGCAAGGTCCATATATTGTACACTCACATGCCATAATTGTAGCAGCTCCTTGTCAATGGCTCCAGGTACACATCGATTAGATCTTTTGGATTAGATGACCAATGATCACCATTGTCAAGAATATGTACTCAAAATTCATTCACATCCTTGGTGGGAGATTTTACGGTGTAAGTATAACCGAAAAACATGAGCAAACAACCATATTGCCCCTGCGGCACAAACCCATCTGTGCACAATCCTAGTCTAAAATGACGGGGCTACAATGCGGAATCGGGATATGTCTGGTCGAAATGCCTTAAAGCCTTTGCATCGAACGAATGACACATGGAGCCTTCCTTCATCTGATGGATGATATGCTACGTCATATGTTCCACAAATGATGTCAAATCATATGGGGACTTCTTGTGATGACGGATTTCACTCCTTGGTCTGTTTCCACGAACTTAGCATCTCCACAAAACTTATGGTACTCTAGATCAATGTTGACTTTCTAGTATAGTATCAATAATTTTTACATGCATCAATCTTCTTAATAGGTAAACCCAAATCCCATATCAACTCTGTTCGAACTGTAGTGACCAGTGGGCAGGTTGTGATCGCGGGACAATGTATTACTAGCCATTGCGGCACCTAATCCTAAAATCTTTAGAAAAATTATTTTCAGTCTTGAAGTTCACCTATCCAGAAATTGTCTCCAACTGAGATGCGTAAAATCGTTCCACAATGATTGGTCTGCAGTGTACACTATAACTAAAAAGACGGTCTGTCAATCCAAATACATAATCATAGTGGGCACCGTCGTACAACAAACTAGAACCGGTATCAGTAGAATAGGACCTCATAACCTCATCAACTATACCCTGGTGGTAAGACAAGAAAAAAACCTGGCACAGTCGCATCAGAAACCATCCTCTATATCCAATCGATCTGTTGGTCATCACCCCAGTGCGTAGTACCCTCCTGAGTAGCTAGGTTTGCTCCTCCTATGCTAGGGGCATTGTTACTGCATCAAAGTGCACTTGCACCTTCTCCACGCAATGGAAAGTCCAATTATAGTATTCCGACATAAACTCTCTCATCCGTAAGTCAAAATTGACGTCATCTAGTGTTCTGAACCTCATCACTTGCATCAGAAACCATCCTCTGTGTCCAATCGATCTATTGGTCATCACCCACTACATAGTACCCTCCTGAGCAGCTAGGTTTGCTCCTCCTACGCTAGGGGCATTGTTACTGCATCAAATTGCACTTGCAACCTCTCCACGCCATGGAAAGTCCAATTATAGTATTCCGACATAAACTCTCTCATGCGTAAATCAAAATTGATCTCGTCTAGTGATTTGAACCTTTCGATTTTGCACTTCCGACACAGGCACCTGATCTTCTCGCCCTCCATATATCGATGCTAACACTTGGCCCATTCCATGAAAGTACTAACACCATCCTCAAACTCCAGACTAAGACCCGCCTTCCGCAGCAAGTTTTTCTCATACATCCATCTCCCCAATTATCTTAACATATTATCACTATACATTCATATATATATATATATATATATATATATATAGTTGTATCAAGCAAAAAATTAAATATTACTTGTCACTGATAACATACTTAACATGTAAATATAAAAACAACTATAATAAATTAAACTGCATTTTTATTAACAAAACACGGTTCAAGTTGTTACCAGATCAACTAGCTAAAAAGACCAACAGTGCACGATAAAATGACACAACTCTAATTGATCAATCGTATATGCTTGAAAGTCAAAGAGAGATTCCACACACACACACACACACACACACACACACACACACACACACATATATATATATATATATTTATTAGAGAGTTGAGCTTATGTCTTTAATTGGATTAAAATTAGGCATAATTTAGTTTGGATTTTATTAAATTGGATTATTCAATTAAAATCATTGGACCTTAGAATTATTTTTAATTTGGTCCACTAAATTAAGGCCCATTAGCCAAAGGGTTGATTTCTATTGTTGGAAGGAGGATTTACCAAATTGCACTTTTGAAAAGTGCAAACTTGACCATATTTGGAGCCATTTTCTATATGGTATGATTGGATAATACCGTATAAGAAGGGGGTTGCCTTGTAGATATATGGAATATATGTAGACACATTTCCACCTTTTCATACAAGGCATATATATATGAGTATGCTCCAAGGATTTTGGCCGCCCCCTCTCTCATCTCCTATCCCACAAATTTCTAACTCTCTTTGATCTAGTATCAAGGGTAGAGATATAGAGCATCGTGATAAAAGTAATACACTAATTCATAGTGTGATTCTCTTGATCAATTTCACAAAGAAATCGATTTTAATTTCTTCTAGCAAGAAGATCAAAGTCATCCTCCTCTTAGTGTGGTGTGGATCATCTTTAGAGGACTTTTCTGTTCGAGTCTAAGGTGAATGGGTTGGATATGCATTGCCGGTTGTAACACAAACGAAAGAGGTAAACTTTTATTTACATACGTATTTTTTTTTGTTCATTCTTCTATAACCTAGTACGTTTGGATTTGTTGTTTTGATTTTAATCCACATACTACATCAAACGTTCGGGAATACCAAAGGTACACCCCTTGGTTGGATGAGTTAATCTTAATTATGCCTATTTTCTTGCTATGTTCTCCTCTCTTGCACTTCCACCGCGATTTCCCCGACCGATCCACTCCCTTTAATGTCACCAAGATTTTTGAAAGTATCAAAACTTGAGAAATGGATTAGGTGGGTGGTTTATGACTCATGGAATAATAATCTCCACCTTAAACAAGGAGATATTTTGGAGCTCAAGTAATTTTAGCAGCTCCAAAAATGGCAAAAAAATAATCTCATCCAATATTTTATTTTATCAAGTTACAGAGACCTAACATGGTACCATTCAACTCTCCTAGTATCATCCCTTAGTGAATATGAACTATCTACTAAAAGAGCTTGGAAAATCTAGGAGCGAAATATCCGTTTAAAATTTTTTTGAATAAATTAAATGGATCAAGATCCTATTAAACTCCATGACAAGAAAAACACCAAGTTCACAGAAAGCTTATTCAAAAGAAAAATAATACTCGTTTGGAATAATAAGCTGCCTACAATAGATGCCACAAGGAAGAAGGCATGGAACATGATGTATGTAGGACAATGGCATAACCACATATGCTCTTGCTGTTAAAACAAGAAAAGCCTTTGTTCCGGATAAAGATTCGAGTAACCCAAAAGAAACACGAATCATAATCATAAAAAGTAAAAAAATAATTTTTACAAAATGAGGTAAAAATGTGAGGATGTAAAAAATGAAAAGGAAGACTGTAAGCAGAAAGGACAAAGACGCCAACAGTCAAAGAAACATAGAATACCAGCTGGTGAACTCATGGCCAACAAACTATAAATGACAACAACTGGAAAATTGAGAGCCAAAATTGAGTTTGAATTTCATGGTCCTTAAATTTTCTAAGTGTTAGGATTCTTCAGTGTATGGGGATTTCCCTAACAAGTCAAGTCATCTTTTCAATGAGAGACTAAATAGTTGTCTCCTCATTGAGGAATAAATATCTATGTAATGTTTCAAATGTTATCATCAATAAATTAAATTCTTCTCTTCAATTTGATTATCCAGAATTTTATTAAGTGTCTATTTTGGGGTGCTTTTACATCCTAAGTTTGAAAAACGAAATAAGACTATACTGTTTGTTACTAAATGAGCCAAGTACCTACGAACCATTTTGTTGCGGTAGTGTAGGTAGAGGAAGTCCATAAAATCGAGGACTTGGAATACAGGTGGCAAGGCGGTCAAAACAAGTTATGCAATTATGGAAGCTCAATTTTATTTTGAAAGCAGGGTAAAATGCAAACACCCCCTTAACGTATGGGGTCATTTGCACTTTGCCCCCCAACTATTTTCTTTGTTTACTTCACCGCCCAACTTTTTGATTTTGTTGCACTTTGCACTTTGTGGAGAACAATGATGGAATATTCCGTCTGCGTATGGAATTATTTATACTTTGCCCCCCAGCGTATGGAATCACTTGCATTTTGTGGGGAACTTTCTGCAATATCAGGTGTGTTAAATCCCTAAATCAAATAAGAAAATTTTAAACTTCAATTCACAAACAATTGATGTGCTTAATGGTGGCATCGATAGAAATACATGATCTTTTTCTCTTAATTTTTTTGATTTGATTTTTTCTCTTTTATACAATAGTAGTGTATTTGATTTTATTGTGAAATTACACTCTTTTGTGTTTTTTTTTTTTTTCATTTAGGCTGCTAAAATTCAATCTCTTCATTTGGGTCTGTGAGGTTTTTTTTTTTTTTTTCATCTAGGTTTTTTCAATATTTGTAATATTTTATCAATTTTATATTTGTGTTGAAGTTTTTTGCTTGATGGTGGTGCCGATAGAGATGCATGATTTTTTTTCTTTATTATTTTGGTTTGATTTTCCTCTTTTTATACAATAGTAGTGTACTTGATTTTGTTGTGAAATTACACTCTTTCGTGATTTTTTTCATTTGGGTTGTTGAAGTTCAATCTCTTCATTTTGGTCGGTGAGTTTTTTGTTTAATTTCTTCATCTGGATTTTTTCAATCTTTGTAATGTTTTGTCGATTTTATATTTGTGTTTAAGTTTTTTGTTTGTGTATTGAAGTTTAAAATTTTCTTGTTCGGTTTAGGAGTTTCACACACATGATATTATAGAAAGTTGGGGGGGCAAAGTGCAAATGATTTCATACGTTGGGGGGCAAAGTGCAGTTGATTTCATACGCGAATAGAATATTCCATCATTATCCTAGAAAGTGTAAAGTGCAACAAAATCAAAAGGTTGGGCGGTGAAGTGTAAAAGAAAAGGATTGGGGGGCAAAGTGCAAATGACCCCATATGTTGGGGGGTGTCTGCAATTTACCCTTGAAAGCATGTCGGACCTTTTAAGAACATGAGGATGGAATATTAGGCTTTTATCATTAAAAGGGCAAAGGGATCATTACTTAGGATAAAGGGCCGAGTCTACACAAATTAAAAGATAAAGGACTAAATCTAATATTATCAAAGTTAAAGGATTAAAATGAATTCGAGACAAAGTTACAGGATGAAAATTTTCTCTTGGAAAATAACACTTTTCGTCCCATAAATTAGGGTCTCTCCACTTTTGTTCCCATTGGTTATGAAATTATCACTTTTGGTCTGGTAACTCCAATAAAGTAGTACTTTTAGTCCCATTACACATTTTCGTTATATATTTTAACAAAAAAAATTCCACGTGCTTGGCATGTGGTAGTTAGAGCCTATACATTTTTTATCCTATAAGTTACAAGATTTTCACTTTTGGTCTCACATGTTACAGAATTCTCACGTTTGGTCCCATTCTTTAAAAAAATTAGCACTTTTGGTCCGATACACTTAACGCAGAATGGCCTTTTTTGTTAAACATCTAACGAAAAGGTGTTATGGTGCCAAAACTGCTACTTTTTAAAATTAGGGGATCAAAAGTGAGAAATCGATAATCAATAAAATAAAAAGTGGAAAGGCCCTAAGTTACGGAATGAAAAATACTATTTTTCAATTTTTTTCCTTGTAGTTATTTTTCTTTTATCTTTTATGTGTCCATGAAATAACCTTTTACACTTTTATTAATTGAAGCCCATGACCTATGATTTCAGGACGCATTATTGTAGTGTGTTGTTCGCATTTTAATAAATTCAACGATTTGTGCCGTAGTGTTTGCTACTCCCGTCTTCAATGCAACCATGATCACTTAGGTAGTCTAGAGTGATCATGTGACATATATTTAAATTCTATAAATTCATAGAATTTTTTTAAGAAAAATAAATACCTCCACTTCAATGTAATACTCCTCCGTAGTTATTATATATATATATATATAATATATATATATACATAAATTAAAGAAAATTTAGGAGTTACTATAAAATAGTGGGGAGCATGAGTGAAAGAAGGATAGAGAAAACAGGCACATCACTCAAATGCTACTCCTCAAAATAAGGACTAAGGAGGTTATCATCACTTTTTCGGACCTTTCATCAAACATCACTTGCCACTACTCTCTCATTTCCTTCATCAATATTCCCTCCTCCTCCTCCTCTTCCTTCTTCTTTTTCTTCATCTTGTCTCATTGATCATTTCCTTTCACCATAAAACAAGCACTCATTCCCAGATTTACTTGATTTCTACAATTCTTTCATGCCCCATTTCTCAGTTCCAAATCATATATAAGCTTCACTTGGTAACTAAATTTTCCTTTGAATATACATACACATTTATTTTGTGTTTTCGATCTATCATTCTTTTTGTTTGAATCTTGAGGGAGTGGTGTCAGTCTTCTACTAACTCATAACAATTCTTCTATATTTTTACCATTTCAAGAAAGGAAATAATTAAGAAAAGTGTGTTTTTGTGTTCTTGATTTGTGAAGAAATGAAGAAGGATCAACACCACGAAGTGCAACAAGAATTAATCCCATCTCTTAAGCTCCTCCACTCACAAAGTTATCTCCATAACTTTATCATATATTTTCTCTTTTTCGGGTCTGGTTTAGTCATCGGAATTACGCTAAGTTCCTACCTCAAAGACGCCCCTCAAACCATGCAACTCAAGCAATTGTCAACCAGCATCCTCATGCAAGCGCCACCGTCTCCACCACCTCCACCACCTCCATCTCCACCGCCTCCGCAGCCACCCAGTGATGACCATCCACCACCATCACCTCCATTGCCTTGGCAATCCTTGTCGCCAGCATTGCCAACGCCAACTTTCACCGGCAGGATTGGACTGAGGGAATACATGAGGCCTCCAAGAGCGATGCATGATATGACAGAGGAGGAATTGCTTTGGAGGGCTTCAATGGTGCCTAAAATTCAGGAATATCCATTCAGACGTATCCCAAAAATCGCTTTTATGTTTCTCACAAAAGGGGATTTGCCAATGGCTCCTCTTTGGGAGCGTTTCTTCAAAGGGCATGAAGGACTATACTCTATTTATGTGCACTCTCAACCTTCTCACAATATAACGACACCAAAGACTTCAGTGTTTTATCGACGCCATATTCCAAGTAAGGTAACTTTTTCTGGCTGCTACTTCTCCTTAATTAACTGTGTCAGATAAAACTTCTATTGCAAATCATGGAAATAATTGCATTTCACGTCCCACAAGTTAGTTTATTAATAATTTTAGTCCCATTAATTTTAAAATCACTATATATTATTCTGTAACTAAAAACACATTGTAATTTTAGTCGCAACCAAAATTCCATTAAATTTCTAACTGAAACTTCATGTGCACTGCACAAGCACTGTCAAGTTGTTAGAGGCGTATGCATGTGCTCCTTTAAGTCTTGAGAGACTTCCATAAAAAAAATCAATGGAATTAAAGTCTGTGATGGAAATTACAAATCTTTAGAATGATGAGATGAAATGTGGCGAGTTAAAAACTATGGGGACCGAAATCACAAATAGTAACACATATGGGAAGTAAAATATAATTTTTTCAAAATTATATTTCATCTTATTATAATTACAAAATACACACCACATGTATAAAATTTATATTATTTATTTATTTAAGAAAGTTTTTTATGCACATAGCATATTTAATGCATGCAATATGAATTTAAAATAGAAAATTCAATTTGTAACTATACTTTCCATTGTCGTTTAGTTATTATGTTCATTCGGCTTACTCAAACTAATAATTGATTACTTTTCTTAAACTATACACCAATTACACAACAAATATATTGTATGTGTCATATAATTAATTCAAATATGATCGAATATGATCCGTATTGCAGTAGCACTATAATTTGTTCTCGAAACAACTAAATGACAAATGAGAAAGGATCATATTAAGTGGAGGTAGGGTTGTGTCATGCTAATTTAAGAAATTAAGGATGCCACATCCATATATAGAAGCAATCCTCTTTTCACTACACTTTTGTACCAATGAAATAGGTAATACAGGGGAACAAAATTGTATACTTTAGGGGTTTTTTTTTATTGTATACTATAGGGTTAAATGCAAGAGCTTTTTATGAAAATACGAATAGATAAAAACGGCACCTTGACAAGAGAGAGAGAGAGAGAGAGAGAGAGAGAGAGAGAGAGAGAGTGCATTCTCCTAACATTAAAAAAGAACGGCAACATCGATCGTCTAATGTAGGGGCAGTGAGTTCCAATTTGAAGGTTCAGGTGATTAAACTGTCTTTTTTTTTTTTTTTTGTGGTTCAGGAGTTCTAGTACCTGTTAGTATTATTGGGTGAATAGTAATTTACTCCCCTATTCTATTTAAAATGAAGTAATTTACCTCCTTGTCTATGGAGGTAAATTGCTTCATTTTAAAAAATATAGGGAGGTAAATTGTTGTATTTTAAAAAATACAGGAAGATAAATTGCTATTTATTTTTTATATGAGGTAATTTGCTCATTTGCAATATGACATGGTTGCTTGCATTTTGTTCTAGTGTTATTATTACATGCGTAAAATGAAATTAAACCAATTGAATCAACAAGGTTTGATGAGAAGATCATGAGCATACTACAAACTATATTGAGACAAAAAAGTCATGCAGGCAGTAGCTTGGGGGGAGTTCAACATGGTTGAAGCAGAACGCCGTCTACTCGCTAATGCATTACTAGATTTTGCAAACCAACGGTTCATCCTTCTGTCAGAGGCCTGCATCCCATTGTTCAACTTCAACACCATATACAACTACTTGACACGATCGACCACATCATTCATCGAGTCATACGACCAATGGGGGCCCGTTGGCCGTGGCCGATACAACAAGAACATGGAGCCACACGTGACGTTGGATCAATGGCGTAAAGGTGCACAGTGGTTTGAGGTAAACCGAGAGCTTGCCCTAGAAGTCGTGTCGGACAAAAAATACTACAACCTCTTCAAGGAGTACTGTAAGCCCGAATGTTACTCCGACGAGCACTACTTGCCCACATTTGTGACCATGAAATTCCCCTGGATGAATGGAAACAGGACATTAACTTGGGTTGACTGGTCTAAAGGTGGGCCACACCCTGCCCAATTTCTACGATCAGATGTCACAGTTGATAGGTTAAGACGTATGCGGATGAGCACCACTTGTTTGTACAATGGGAAGCCCACAAATATTTGCTTTTTGTTCGCAAGAAAGTTTACAGCCAATGGTTTGGATCGCCTACTAAGACTAGCACCTCAAATCATGCACTTCAGATGAGACTAATGTTGGTAAAATGTATAACAACTTTTTTTTCTTTTTTTTCATTCTTTCAATTTTTTTCATCATGAAGGTTAAGTTGATTACTGAGTTAGAAACTTTAATTTGTTTTTTCTTTCTATTTTAGATAGAATTGGGTTGCTAATAGGGTGTTGGACTTAGTTTATTTAAAAGATCTTGCAAACTTGGACTACTTCTGTGATTGAGCTCATAAAACGTTAGTTTATGAGGGGCGAAAAATGATTTTGGTCCTTATATTTTCTCCACAATCAAATTTGGTCCTCTAAGTATCACAATTATCATAATTTTATCATTAATCTAGAAAATGTTGTAAAGTGATCCAGGTTAGGGTATTCTAGTCAATTTTTCAATGGTAACTTGAGTTTTTACCTAAAATTTAATATGTGCCATGCACATACTCGATTTTCTAGCTAAATATTTCACATGTTTCTCTAGAATTTGTAGGTGAGGAAATTGAAAATGTGGTGGTGATGTGGCTTACACTTGAGTGATTTAAAAAAATTTATTGTAAATGAGGGTTTGAACTCAGGCCAAAAAAGTTATAAGTAATTCTTTTGTCACTGGAACTACAATTAAGATATGATGTTTATGATCAACCATCTTAGATAATCTATATATCTAAAAGTTTTTTTTAACATAAAATTAGTCAGATGCACACACTCAATGCATCTGCAAAGACAATAGTATTAAAACTAATAATTTATTATCAAAATGCAATTTAGTAAGATAAAATAAAGAGAATAAATGAATGAAAGAAAAACTATATATAACGAAAAATATGGATGAGTGAGATAACAAGTGGGAGTAGTTATTTTTTTATTGGAAAAATGACGAATTTTTTTTATATATACAGAAACATCATAATGGTTAAAAAAAAACAACTAAAAAAACATAAATAATAAAACAACACCAAAAAGAACCTCAGCTAATACATTTAGAGAAAATTGTACTTTTTACCATAGTTTAGGGAGTATTGCAAGTCAGGTACCGCTCTTTACAAAATGCCAGTTTTTATACTATACTTTAAAGAGACTTGCATTTTATGTACCTCATTTTCAGTTTGACCTCTACACTTTCTAAAAGCATCAATTTGGCCAATATATATATTCTCAATAGAACTATTCCCATTACTATTCATTGATCATGCCCAACATGCTTCCAAAATAAAATCAAGCCTTCATCAATTCATACCTTATTTTAACAACTTTGCCGCCGTATATTCTGACTCCTTGATTTTACGGACTTCCTCCAACCACACTACCGCAACAAATGGTTCGTAGGTTCTTATCTCCTTCTACAACAAATAGCACAATCATATTTTGTTTCCTACCTCAGAACGTAAAGATGCTCGAGAATAGAGACTTAATAAAATTTTGGTGGATGGGTGAGCAGAAGCTTTTACTTTATTGAAAAATAGTTGAAATATTACATAGATACTTCTTCATCTATAGGAGGATACAACTATTTAGCCTCTCATAAATTGGACTAACCTTGTAGAAAAATCCCCGTGAACTAAAAATTTAAAGCACAATAATTTGAAAGAACTAAAAAATATTATGTATTGAAGAGTTGGAGAAGGTTTTTGATATCCCCCATCTGTCTCCTATCCTTCTTATTTATAATAGTCCGCGGACTTCAAACTTGTTTTGAGTGACGTCAATGTGTTCATCATCTTCTTTGTCCTTCTTATTTCGAATGTTGGTTATGATAGCTTGTCGATCACGTACTTGCCAATTGGTTACCATTTCTTCCTGACTGTTAGCTCATTTGTCATTTACTACCGATAATCTATTTTTGATATTTACATGATGATGATTTTATCTCATCTTGTAAAAATCCTTCATTTTACCCTTATTGGGTTTTGGTCAGGTTTCTTTTGCGTTACCCGAATCTTTGTTCTAAAAAGAAGCTTTTTCTTGTTTCTCGCATCAAGGGCAAACATAATTATGCCATTGCCCAACATGCATCATGTTGCATGTCTTCATTCTCATTTTCTCTATTGTAGGAATTTTCTTCTCCCATATGAGCATTTACTTTTTCATGAACAAACTTTCTACAAACTCCGTATTTTTTCTGTTATGGCGTTTAACAAGAATGATCTATTTAATTTAGGGTAAATTACAACCACCTCTCCTGAGGTTTGGCGTAATTACGAATACCCCCTCGTTATTTGAAAAATTACAAACTCCTCCCTGATATTTGATGAAATTATGTAATCCTTGGATGGAGGTATAAAAATATCAACTTTGCCCTTATTGTATTTTTTTTAAAAAAAAAAAAATAAGATCTTATAAAAATATGAAACGGGATGAATGAAAATATTTTAAAAATTATAAAAGAAAATTATCCACTTAGTCCATAAAATAATATTTTTTTAAAAAATAAATAAAGTTTTAATTTTTAATTTGCAAGGGTATTTTGATCAGTTCATCATAAAAAATGAATGGATTGGGCTAATTGTTAGGTAGCCGTTAAAATCAAGGGGGTATTTGTAATTTTTCAAACAATGAGGGGGTATTCGTAATTATGCCAAACCTTAGGGAGGTCGTTGTAATTTACCCTTTAATTTATTTGAAACAATCTTAAATGGATACTTGTCTTTGTCCATCTCCGTGAGATAGACTCATAATCGCCAAGCTCTTTTGGTTGAAATGTCATCTTTACTTATGGATGATACCAGCGGAGCTTCTCCTATGACAGCTTTGATTTTATGAAAAGCCACCATATCTAGTCTCTACAGTTTGATGAAATGAATGTTGGATGAGACCCTTTCCCTGCAATCTCTAGATCCGTTGATATGAATTTTAGCTCTAGGATATCTCCTCATTTCAAGTGAGGGTTATTCTGTCATGCATTGTATACTGCCCTACTTATCCACTCCGAAAGTTATGATATTTTCAAAAACTTGGTGACATAGTATGAACCAAAGTGAGTGCTCGAAAATCATACAAGTCCCTGACATCTTCTGATTTAGAACCTTTGAGAATCTATATCTAGTTATATTTTTTGAATGTGTCAATTATGGTCTTGCCTAGATTAATGCCTGTGCTGGAAACCAATTTTTTCCACATATTTTGGTAAACCTGAAAAGTAGAAATAGAAGATATTTGACCGTTAGTTTAACAAGTGTCTCTCATTGGCCTAAGACTAGTCTCTCCTCCTTTAACATTAGAGGTGCTGGGATGACTTAAATCTTCAGGAGTTTGCACTTCCTGTGACTCAATTGTTGCCTTTTTACCAAAATTTTGTAACGGCCTTGTGCAAGCAATACTTGAATATGCAGCTATAGGTGTACAGTCATGTACTGTAAGTTTAGAGCCCTACTCTCTCAACTCTCAATGAATCACTAAAGGCGATGCCATTCGAATTAGTTACATGAGGTTGTGTCATAACGAGCTAGAAGCTGATTTGGTACTCCTGATTGCTATTTAGGTAGTGTCAAGATCAGTCTATTAGACTGGGCCAACTATTTGGGTTTTCATAGTTAGTTATCCAAACCTTTTGTCAAGATTCTCCCTAAGATGCCTAAGTATTAGAATGATGGAATCTGCTTCATATGCATCCATCTCTCATCAAGAAATCTGCAAGAACATTCTCATAACATTTTATAACGATAATATTATAACAATAATATTGACATTCTTTTGCCATCTGAAAATACGTGTTTTCTCAAATTTGATTCTAATTTATTTTTTATGAAAGCTTTAATATTTGTATTATAAACTTTTAATGTAAATCTTTTAGCAAGTAAGAATAAAGTATTTTCTTGGACACGGGCTTGCCATGCCATATCTAATATGGTTTTTGAGCCAAGGTAGTTTAGTGAAACATCAATCAAATAAAGTCTAATTAAGTTTGATTTCTCCCTTATCAAGACCATTCAACAATGGTCCTTTCGGGAAGAGTTCTACCGAGTGAGAATTTCATTCTCATTTAGATATTCAAGAACTTCAATTGAACACACACCACCTCAATCTAATTGAAGGGTTTAATTTTGCAATCATATTGGTTCACCAACTCCAAGTTTAATTCCTTGAACCTTCCAAAGGTCTTTAGACTTGTGAGCCCCCTTTCTATCTTGTGTTTTCAGTAACCAAACAGATATCTCACTGGATCTAATCCAACAAACTTCTAGCAAATCCACTTTTATCCTAAAAAGAAGGTTTACGGTCTTTCTCCTTCTCAAAAAGGATTTGCAAGCTAGTAGACCCAAATTTTCTATTTCTAGAATCTTTGAATCAACCAAGCTCATTATCCTTATCTAGAGAAAATTGACCTTATTAGATTTTTAATCTTTATCTTGATTAATCATTTGTTTTGAGTATTCATATCCAATTGTGAGATAGTGTTAAGGCAATTATGAATGAAACCTAGAAGACAAGAATCACCATTCTTTGTCTGATAAAAGAACTTTATAATAAAAATATATAATCTAAAATTATCCAACAATAAAAGAAACCATACTATTGATCATGCTAGGTTAAATAATTCCTATAAACTCTATCATAACATGATCACTACTAGCTAAGCCTAACTAGTCCTCTAGCTTATACAACAATGACCTTGCCATCGCTAAGCTTTGCGACAATTCAACTTAGATTTCTACTCCTAGCATAACCTGCAAACCATTTGCAAATATGATCAACTCGTATCCAATACTCAAACATAGAACAGTAAGAATGTTAATACTCAATTCAAATATAACTTCATTGGAGAGGAGTTCAGTACACTTTCTCTTCCAATGTCTTTTTTCTCGGCAGTAAATGTAAACATCGTTCAAAATTCTTGATTGGCGAACCCTCTTCCTCTTTCCTTTTTTCTCGCCTTGCGGTGTAATAAAAGTACTCAAAGTGCTAGCAGCGGGTGATGATGTCTTTTCCTTCTTTCTCTTCCGGCATCCGGCTACTTACGTTTTGCTTTTGAGGTAGAAACCTCCCCTATGAGTACCGATGGAGCAGACTTTTCAGCTGTTGCCTCATATTGGACCAATATATTTATCAAATCATGAAGGTATTTGTCAAGCCAATTCATATTATAGTTGACAATAAATATGTCAAGAGAGGGTGGAAAAGATTGTATGATCACATCGATGTCTGTTTTTTTCCCAAGGTCAGACTCAAAGTCCTTGAGTTTCTCCATACGGAATAGCATCTTGACCCCGTGCTCTTGTACAAATGATCCCTCAGTCATCTTGGCTCAAAATAATACTTTTATGGCGACATATTTTATATGCCTATCTGAAACTACATAAACTTGTTTCATGCAAAGCATTATTGAACCGATAGCATCCAGCTTATCATATTGATTCTAGATCTCATTTCTCATGGATGCCAGTATGATGCAACAAACCTTGTAGTTGTCCTCATGCAATTTCTCGAACGTCCTACGTTCTTCATGTGTGGACCCATCCGACAAGGTTCGAGGAAGAACCTCATCCAGAATATAGTTTTGGTTCACCAAAGCAAGGACAATCCTCAGATTTTGCAACCAATCATTATAATTTGTTCTGTCAAATTTGATTGCCTCAAGAATTATAGTTAATGGATTCTTAGACATCTATAATTAAAATAGAAAAATATTTTAGTAGATTGTTATAATATTATATTCAAGTTAAAACTCGATCTTTAGTCATTAACTCCTCTCACTATTTCTGCGAAAGTTCATTACTCCGAAAGGGGGTTTCAAGAAAACCTTTTTCTAGTGGACTTAAGGTCTATAAGAGCAATTCTCCATGCCCGATTTTAACAATTCACATGAAAAAATGTCTTGTGGGAGGTAACTTATACCATTCTCTATATATATGAGAATCCCAAGATATTTTTACCTTGCCTCTTCTTATGTTGCCGAGGACTCCAAGCAAATCATGTTACTCGACGTTAAGCCTGACTCATCAACCAAATCATACCTCAATTGTTGCCTCCACAAATTGTGAAAGAGAAAAACAAGAGTTTATTTCTTTGTTCATAATAATTGCACAAATTTCTTTCACCCCAAATGTGTCATAACTCGTGAGATCATAATTGGGTAAAAGTAGCTTCATCACTACATTGCTATGGATGAAAAGTTTGTATTAATAAAAAATATATTTGATTCATATCCATTAATGGGCCTAATATTTAACTTGGATAAACTAAGTGAGACTTCAATTTAGTTTGAGACCAAGACCTCATCATGTTGCGTATATTCGCATGTTATTAAACAAAAATTATTTAGTAAATCATTCATAATAAAATAAATGCATCACACGCAAAGTATAACCCTAGCACACGCCCTGTTTGATGATCACACACCCAATCCTATGCAATTTCCTGAGCTCACAGTGGATCTATGGTCAATTTAGAGTAGGCCGACACTATTACAAGAGTTTAAGCCATTTACAATTAATAGGTATTGTAATACCTCCTCATCTTCTTAGACTCTCCATCGTGGGTTTCATCCTTCAGACCTCTTTATCATGGATACTCTGTGGGCCAACCTATAGCCTCATCCATGGACCTACATCACCTTAGGCTTGCTTCTTTACATTTATTTAACCAAAAATAAAATTCTCTCCGCCTATCTACTCTCATTACAACAAAAATTTAGGAAACTCCAGTCATAAGTTAAAAACAAGTCTTATTATTTATTACAAGGTTAAAAATGAGAGAGAAGAAGAAAAATAGGAGGCATGCAAGCCAAACCCATTGGCTTTGTGATTATTCCCATTGTAAATCCATATAATAGTAAAAATGATAACCAATATCATAAATATTAATTGACATAATTATATGAAAAAAAATGCATGTTTAAGAATGCCATTAAAAATGGATATTCTCCCCGTACATCCAATGTACTTTTTTTTGTTATAAAAAACTATTTCCAAAGTTAAATTAAGGCTTACTTTTAATTTTAGAAAAATTCAATTTAATCAAAATGAAAAATCAGCCAAAAATTAAAAGTCATATAAAATGTAAATTTTTTGAAAAATCCAATTTAAAAAAAAACGGTGCAGGGCAGTGGATCAGCCGCTCCCGCACTTGCTGTCGTTGCCCTATTACAAAAAAGAACCTAAAAATCCTTTCTTTTCCCCCTATTCTGCATCAAAAATTAAAATTAAACCAATATTTTTCAAAAAATGTAATTTTTAGAAAAGTAAAAATATCCATAAATAATTAGCAAAATTAAACTATGCATTGAAAACACATAACCATGCAATTAATATTCAATCATGCTTTGCAAAATCCATAAATACATAAAACATGTTTTAAACACATAATACATCTTAAATCCTAAGTCACAAACACTGAACCGGATACCATTGAAAGGTTGGGGATTAGCCCGAGAATACGGCGAAAGCATATGAAACAATAAGTTAAAACAATAATATAAAATCATTGGATTAACAGGTGCACCCTTTGATCTCCTAGGCACTCACTGCATATTAAAACAGAAAGAACACAAAATAAAACCTACAGTTAAAGAGTGGCTAAGGAATAAAATACGAAGAATAGAAAAATAACCAGGAACAAACCTTTTCTCATTTTTTTGTTCGGCTTCAAGCGTTGATTCCATTCTCCACTGTATTCATCCAAAAAAGTTTTCAACATAGAATCCCTCTAAAGTTAGTCCACACCATACCCATGGAAGTAGATCTAATTTCCTTATTAGAAAGAATTAGATCGGTGGAAGAAAATAAAATTATTTTGCACTATTAATTAGTGTAAAGATTTCTTCTCCTTCTCAACTAGAATATCCTTCAAGAAAAATTCAAAATATGGAGAAAAACAGAAAGAAAATTGGTGGATTGTGTGTGGATAGAGAAAAAAAAAAAAAGGGGAGTTAGAGTTAAGGAGAGATTTATCGTGTCTTAATTATATATGGTTCAAAAGACCTACATAGTGTTTGGATTAGGTTTTAGAGTGTTTGTTTTGGTGTCTTTAAGATAGAGAGAGAAAAACAGAGATAAATAAGTGTGTATTTGGATTTGTGTTTGAGTAATATAAAATAGTTTAAAATAAGTGGTGTATGTTTGATGTTGAAATTTTGTAGACAACGGTTACAGTTGATTATCAAATCATGTCTTTTGTGTATATATATATATATATTATATATATATATATATATATATTTGTAAATATAATATATAATACATTATAATATAATATATATAATATTATAATATATATTTATAATTATATATTTTCTTTGTTAAGATTTTTTTTACATTTTAAATGATAATTAAAAATTTAATGAATAATTAAATGCATTGTAGTATTTTGTCCAAAATAATTTTGTTAGACTTTTATATTTGGACTGAAAAAATAATAATACATATAATTCAAATAATAATTATTTAGAACTAAGTATGTATTGTTGGTATATTGTCCTCAATTTTCAAAATTTTCAAATATTTAATTGAAGTATGAAAAATTTTTAGTACAAATATTCAAATAGTGTAAGTTAAAAAAAATTGTAAGTAATAGTTAAATGCACTATAGTAATGTGTTGAAAATACATTCGTTAGACTTTATATTTAGAGTGATATATTTAAATAGATAATTAAAGTAATAAAAATACGAATAGGTATACATTACTAGTATATATATTATTATAAATAATATAATATATATTAAATAATATATTCACTATGAATCTTTCTATATATATATGGATGGAATTTTGCCCAATTGGGCTCAAAACCCAAAATAAAAGAAAAACACACCTAAACAACCAAAATTAATTTTAAAACATAATCCAAACAAAGGGCTAGTCTCTTCAAATCTCTACATACCTAACACTATAACAAACATGCACTTCTTGTGCATAATCAGTTAAGTTGGCCTAGTAGGACTCTTCCAAAGAGCCCACTCAAGCCATACTTCTTTCCTAAATCGGTCAGATTGATTATTTGGATCGAACTTAATTTATTTTGATCAATAATTTAAACCATATTCAATAATTAATATATTAAGTTTATTATTTAATCCAATTAAATAAAATCCCATATGCATCTTTAATCCAATTAAATGTATACATGTCCAAATATACTTAACTAATAAATCTAACTTATTGATCAAACCAAAACACATAATTAATTCAATTAATTATTTTTAGTACATCTAAACTAATTAACAAATTCAATCCATTAATTAGACAATCCAATTGACTAAACAAGCTAAGCTCAAATTTAATTAATTCAATTAATTAAATTATGAGGTTATTCATCCAATGAATTATCCCAAATAAATGATCCTATTATTTATTTTTCTCCATAAATTAATTTAATCAAATTAAACTAATTCGCTTCTTCCAAAATTAAATCAAAATTAATTTAATCACTTCTACAATAATTTGTGTGTAACTCTTTAAATTCACCCTCAGCTAGACTTGGGCTTTGTGACTAATAAAATAACTTAATCAATTATTTATTGTCACATTACCAAAAATACCCATTACCATGGGTGGCCATTTAGCAACGGTCCATGGAACTAGATACTAAGTGAATGTGGCGTGAACATTTATGCTTCGAGTTTTATGCAGGTATAGTCCTTTCGTCGACTGTCTATCAGCTTTAGTCTAGGGAATGGAATTGGACGTTGGTCCCATCATTGACTAGGCTATTAGGCTTCATACTTGAGATGCGTTTACTCTATTGATATGACCTATGAAACCTTCCTTACTTGATTAATTACTTTGGCCAAAAGACGCAAAGAGTTTAAATCATCTTAGTGCGCATAGGAGACATTCTGTCAAATGCTCATAAGGTATAGATTCTCTTTTGAAATCCACCGTCCTCACTTCATACTTTGACTGCTCTAAACAAGACTTATAATAACCATATCAAAAGACAAAACCACTTCTTGCCAGATCCAAGATACAATTTTCATATGCATGCCACTACCATGATTTCTCAAGCCCAGTGACTGATCCCATATTGTTGAAAGTGGAATTCCAGTCATACCAACCAAGTCTTCAAGGATCCCGTATGACGATTCCTGCAAGTCAGATTTACTTAACTACCTTGCCAACCTACCTACTAAAATTGCATAGACGACCTAGGTCTCCCATAGATGAAACACGGTACTGCAATATTTGCAAATCTTTATAGGATTCTCGATACCCTATCTCAAGGTCTCAATTTGGAACTTGCAAACCAACCCTCTGAAGTTGATTTCATAGCTACCAACTTATTTGCAGCCTAACTCCAGGGTTTAATCATTTGATTTGTGGGCATTCATTATATGTAAAACGTTGTTTAGTATGAGCAGTAAGCATAACAAACACATATGTCATAGATGAATACTTACTGTATTCATTGAAATTAGATATCAATTCAATTGACTTTCTGATCATATATTCTAACAAGACAAAAGAGCCAAAATGAGTAAATGAGAGCATGATCCTGGAAACATGCTTGCATGTGTGCGTGTGAAAATATTCAAGCAATAGGACTACAACGAAAGGGTAAAACTCTAAAACCGTCCAATTGATTTTTAATTTCATGAGATCCACGTCATAAACGGACACAAGATGCCTGATTAGATTCCTCACGTATTTCAATTAATTTTAAATTATTTTATTTTTGTTGCGTTATGAGCACCTCAGAGCAATATAAAACTATCAATCGAGATAAGTAGTTGAGCTAGTTAGAATAGATAGCAAAATTCCACCTAAATAGGCGCCCATTACTTGCTAATGTGGCAATAATATTTCCTACTTGTGTGGAGCTTGGTTGACATGGCATTCATTTGGACCTATCCACTCATATGAAAACATATTTGCCTTACAATTTTGGGATATGAAGACCATGCTCAACCGATTCCTAGAGACTCTCAACCAACTCACATAAATGGGAGACCAGATATTACAATGGATGTAACTATTGTAGAAATAACAATTTACAGTTGAAAAAATAAACAAAATCTTTAGGCTGAAGCACGGATATCTCGCTCTCTTTAAGAAAATTCAAGCCCAGTGCAGCAAACTTCTCACTCGTACAGCAGTATTACTCTCCACTTGTCTCTTCCAGGATACAACAGCCCAACAATATTGTATGACTCTAACTCACTCTAGACAAGAAGTAGAGTCCAAAGCTCCACAAAAAAGAAACCATCCAACAACTAATATAACTATCTCTTATAAAAATAGTTGCATGTAGTATATGTGTATATCTGTGTCAAAGCAAGTAGAATGAAACCCTTTTATAGGTGTAGAAATCATCCACCATTTTAATGTGAATTGTCCACTGTGATATATAATGGTCATAAATGGCTAGTAATGTGCATGAACATGGTGTAGTAGTGGGATGGTGGTACTGAAGAAGAAAGATTACAAAAATGATGACCATAATCATCCACCAACACTACTAACTTCAACATAAATGGGACGAATGTGTAGAGATATATATTTTAATTTAAATATTAAAATGCAATATATTTATATATATACTAACAATCCCCCACTCATTTTAATATTAAAATTAAAGAGAGTATACTAGTTGAAAGTAGACCATTATGCATAATGAAGGTGTGCTCTACATTGAACCTCCACTTAGTGAAACAGTAACCTCTATTCCAGAGTCAGTAGCCGTCTCAGACTTGAACTATGACTACTTTGGGAAAATAAAGTATCACTGCACACACATAATAGTCAAGATGTTAATTTGAGCTTCATTAGGCAACACATTACAGCCTTGTGCCATCCGGTTTTTATGAGTGTTTCTAAGAATAGCCCAATTCTCATAGGAAGCGGCCTACTTCCACACACATATAGGTGAAATCTGTCAAGGGTGATCCTGTAATTCTAACACCCCACTCATTCAAGCTAAAGATTTTATTAAGAGTTAATAAACTCAACCTCCAAAAATCTACAGGATAAATGCACTCACATCATAGGGATGAAAAATAATTAAAATATGATAGTGCATTTCAAAACAAGCCATCATATGATTCTTTTTTTCCATTGAACCTGGTTATAGGATCTCTAGTCCCCAGGTTGGGTTTCCTCATACATGACTTATGATTGTATGGGCTTTAATCCCATCCCCCTCGATGTGTTTCAAACCTTTTCTCTTGACAAGACCTTGGTTAATGGATCTGCAAGATCATCACAAGATTTAACATAATCAACATTAATATTGTCACTTATCAAATATGATCTCATATTGTGTTTTTCTTACAGGTTTGGATTTACCGTTATAATAACGATTTTGTACTCTACGAATCGCGGTTGTGCTATCACAATGAATTAAAATTGGAGCAATTGGTTTTTCAAAACATGATATTGAAATAATAAATCTCTCAACCAATTTGCTTCCTCACTAGCTAAAGCTAAAGCAATAAGCTCAGCCTCCATGGTAGAGTTAGCAATAATTGTTTGCTTCTTAGACTTTCAAAAAATAGCAGCACCACCTAAAATAAAAATATAACCAGTGGTAGAATATGAATTACCTGATAAGGTGTTCCAATCAGCATCAGAAAAACCTTCAAATACAGTAGGGTATTTTTATAAAACAAGCCATAGTTTTTTGTACCAAGTAAATATCTCATAACTCATTTTATGGCATGTCAATGTTCAATTCCTGGTTTGCTTGTAAACCTGCTAAGTACTCTTGCAGCATTGAAAATATTAGGGCTAGTGCAATCAGTTGCATATCTCAAGCTTCCAATTAAGCTAGCATACGCCTTTTGATTGATCACATCATCATCATTTTCAACCAGAAATAAGTGAATACTTTAATCAAAAGGAATTGTAACATGCTTACAATCAATAAAATTGTACTTTCTCAAAAATTTATCAACATAATGTGACTGGTCTAGGAAAATACCATCACAAGTCTTGGTAATTTTCGTACCTAAAATAAAGTTTGCCTCACCTAAATCCTTCATATCAAAGTGACTACTAAGCATATTTTTTTGTCTCTTTAATAACATGCAAAGTAGATGCAAAGATCAACAAATCATCCACATAGAGGCAAACAATTAATTGTGAATTATTCCAAAACTTCTGATAGATGCACTTATCACACTCATTTGGTATAAAACCATTTTCAATCGTGTAGGAATCAAATTTTTCATGCCATTGCTTAGGTGCCTGTTTTAAGCCATATATGAATTTTGTTAATTTACACACCTTGCTTTCTTGGCCTGCTTACACAAAACCGTCGGGTTGGTCCATATAAATTTTTTCATTTAAGTCCCCATTCAAAAATGCAGTTTTTACATCCATTTGATGGATATGCAAATCAAAATTGCAGCAATAGTAATTAAAAGTCTAATGGATGTCACTCTAGTTAGCGAATAATATGTATAAAAAAATTCTAGACCTTCAAGTTGCTTGAAACCTTTAGCAATTAGTTTAGCATTGAATTTATCAATCGAACCATCCGACTGTAATTTTTTTCTAAGGACCCATTTTACACACTAATTATTTTACAACCCGGTGGTAAATCCACTAACTTGCAAGTGTTATTAGAAATTAAAGATTCCATATCATCATTCACAACTTCTTTCCAAAAAATAGCATGAGGTGATGAAAAAGCTTCTTTCAAAGTAAGAGGGTCATTTTCAATATTGAAAAATATAAAAATTAGGACCAAAATCTTTTTGTACTCTAGCTCTTTTACTCCTTCTTAGTACAAGCTTATTTTCCTCATTTTCCAAAACTGAAGTTGAAGACCTAGTTACAGATAAAATATTCTTTTCAATATTTTGACCTCCATCATGCTTAAAATTAAATGAAAACTTTTTTCATGAAATATAGCATCACCTGACTCTATAATCACAGTATCTTCCAAATTTAAAAATCTGTAAGCTGTACTATTAGAAGCATAATCAAGAAAAGCACAAGTTGTAACTTTTACTTCCAATTTAGGAATTATAGGATTTGTTAGTCTCACATAGGCCAAACAACTCCAAACTCTAAGATCTCCCAATTTTGGCTTATAACCTCTCCACAACTCAAAAGGTATTAATATGATTATTTTATATGGTACCCTATTCAACACATAACAAGTTGTGAAGATAGCTTCACCCCAAAGATTTGTAGGTGCACACAATTCAATAAGGATTGCATTTGTCAAATCAACCAACGTTCTATTTTTTCTTTCAGCTACACCGGTAGATGCAGGATAATATGGTGGAGTAACTTCATGAATCATTCTATTAATTCTAATTCTTTTTATTTTCTTACGGAATTAATTTTCAACTTCATGGAGATAATCTTTAAACTTCTCAAAAGCATCACTTTTACTTTTCATCAAATAAATGTAAGTATATTTAGAAAAATCATCAATAAAAGTGATAAAATAACAATGTGAATTAATTCTACCAATTTGGTTTTTCTTTCAACACTTGGATGAGGCCTTTTTGTGATCTTGGCTTTACTACAAGATTCACATTTCTTAAAATCTTTTTTTATCATTGGGATTAATCCTAAAGTACTCATGATTTCCACATAACGATTATTAATATGAGGTAAATGAGCATGCCAAAAATTAACAGAAGAGAGCATATAAACAGAAGTAGAAGATACTTTTTTCATCTCAACATTCAATTTAAACATCACATCACATGCATATCCCTTACCCACAAAAATACCTTTTTTGGTAATTACATATTGATCAGATTTCATAATCTGTTTGAAGCCAGCCTTATTAAGCAGAAAACTTGACATCAAATTCTTTCTCATTGAAGGAGTATACAACATATTTTTCAAGATCAATACCCTTCCTGAGGTAAATTTCAACTCAACTTCTCCCAATTCAAAGCACTTGAGTGGTATGAGAATTACCAAGCATAATAGTTCTTGGCTCATCAAATGGAGTATACACTTTGAACGAATTTCTCTCATAACAAACATGGTGGTTTGCACCAGAGTCCGCTCACCACCTGTCAACACTTTCAACCATGTGTATGTCTGTTATCATTGCCACAAGTGGCTCCTCAATCACATTAGCTTGCGGAGCAGGCTCACGTTTTCTGTATTTGTAAAATCGAGCAATATGCCCACTATTGCCACAGACATAACACACTTTTGGATTTTGATCTTGTGCTTGGGCATTCACATTATTTTCTTGAAAAATTTACCATATTTTTTTCTTGAAAAATTTCTTTTTTGGCTTCAAATAGGTATTTCTGTGAGAGTTGGGTACAACATTATTTGATGAAATTAAATTTACCTTTATTGTGATGGGTTGTGCATTGCTCTTAGGTGACTGCATAAGTGCATTTTGGCCCCTTGCCTCTTCTTCCATGCAGATTTGCATTATCAATGTTTCAACCGTCATTTCCTTTTGCTTGTGGCGCATTGTTTTCTGAAATTTCTTCCAAAAAGGTGGAAGTTTGTTAATGATGCCACAAACAACAAGGTTATCTCCAATTTTGATGTCCTCCGACCTGAGCTCTCCAACAATCATAATAAAATCTTGAGTTTGATCTGCCACTGATTTACTATCCACAATTTGGTATCATACTTATTCTGCAATGCTTTCCAAATTTGCTTTGCAGTAGAATATGTTCTATCATAATAATCATAGAAATTATCAGATAGACATTTGAATGCCTCATTGTTGTAGTTCTCCACTTTCTCTTGGTGGATCGCATACTCATCATTCATGTTAGTGTCATCAACCTTGTTCCGATTTTTTTCAGTGAGAATATAGAAAATCTTGAGAATGCTTACGTAAAAAAGTACTTTACCCTTCCATCTCTTGAAATGGGTACCATTGAAACGAAAATGGCTTGTTGAGATCTCCCACACCGACATCCGTTGGTTTTTCAACTATAGCCAAATGAATCTCCTTAAAATTGTTGTAGAAATAACTATTTATAGTTGAAAAAATATACAAAATTTTCAAGCTGAGGCGCGGATATCTCGCTCCCTTTAAGGAGATTCAAGCCCACTGCAGCAAACTTCTCATTGGTCCAGTAGTATTACTCTCGACTTGTCTTCTCCAGGATACAACAGCCCGACAACATCGCATGACTCTAACTCACTCTGGACAAGAAGTAGAGTCCAAAGCTCCACAAAAAAAAACCCTCCAACAGCTAATATAACTCTCTCTTATGAAAATAGTTGCATGTAACATATGTGTATGTGTGTGTCAAAACAAGTAAAATGAAGCCCTTTTTATAGGTGTAGAAATCATCCACCATTTTAATGTGAATTAGTGGACAATGATGTGATAGATAATGATCATAAATGGCTAGTAATGTGCATGAACATTGTATAGTAGTGGGGTGATGGTATTGAAGAAGAAAGGTTATAAAAATGATGACCATAATCATCCACCAACACTACTAACTTCTACATAAATGGGACGAATATGTAGAGGCATACATTTTAATTTAAATATTAAAATAATATATATATATATATATATATATATATATATATATATATATACTACCAGTAACTACCATACAACATGTCCATTATGACACGTTTGAGCACTCTCATAGTTTTCTCTATATTTTCTTCACTTGCCTACTAGTTTTGGCATTCTAATCTATTTTACTCATATTTATTTATAAAAAAATTACTGATTTAAGCATCAAAATTATTAAAAAAAAAAAGAAAGAAAAAAAAACCAAGCATACTTAGAATCGTCAACTGGTCTTTTTTTCATTTTACAGTTGTTGTTCCACTAGTCTAGTAAGCATCAAATTCCACAAGAAATTTTATATTATTTTTCAATAATTAAATTTTTTTATTTATATGAATTAGAAGGTTGAAATTGTCTTTTTACATGAGAAATCAAATCAGTTTCAAAGGGGTTTGGTGCATGACATTGAAAACAAAAATGCTTATTTAAGGGATAAGGTAACTTTTTATAATTTTAGTATAACCAATTACGCAATTTACACCTATTGTCTATATATATTAGATTAAGGGTACTTTAATCTTACTATAACATTTAGTAGAATTTTGTCGAAAAAGAATATAAAACACATACCTTTGCAAAAATATTAAAACTTTAATATATAAGAAACGTAGACGTATCAAAAAAAAATCAAAACTATAACCCTATCTGCCACTATATATACTACTAATTTATGGCACACTCTGTGTGTGTAATCAATTTAAAATTTAAATAATATAATTATTATTTTTTTTAAATATAATGTTAGTTAAATAAGCAAAAAACGTAAAATGATAAAAGTTTTGGAAAATTATTGAGAGAGAGAATTGGAGGTTGAGAAAAGAAAAAAAAAAACTGTAAATAATTTAAAAATTAAAAAATAACAGAAAAAAATGACACACCATAAATAATTTTAAATTTTAAAAATAGAAAAAAATAACACACCAAATAGGTGCTCTGCAAGTATAAACAAAATATGTATAAGGAAAAATTCAATTTACTCCTCTGTGTAATCAATATTGTTTAAAAATATTCCTATGAAAAAAAATACCAAATTATCTTTCTGTAATGTAAAAAAAGAATAAGAAAAAAAGAAAAAAAAAGTTTAAATTTGTGTATGTGATTTTTTCTCATGCATATTTTGTGTATAAATCAACAATCCAATCTGCTTGATTTAAACAAACCCTCCAAGTTTTTAAGATTTTTTTATATTATATTATATTATATTATATTATATATATATGTATATTTAAATGATTTTTTAGAATAAAATATTATTTTTATATACTCATCCAATTCCCCCTTCCACCCTGTCGCCACCATCCCCCCCCCTCCTCCAACCCTGTCGCCGCCACCCTACTCCACTCTGGGGTCGGTGTTCTCGCATGTAGGGGCACTTTTATTCATTTTTCAAATCACACATAGGTAAATTATTATTCTTTTCACATAAAGTTTATGGAACATTTTTCATATCAATTAATCGAGAAAATTAAATTAAACCCAATATATATATATATATATATATATATATATATATTATATAAAATTGACTTTGAAGAGTTACGTCAAAAGTCATTAACACAGTTGTTGTGTCACAATGTCCCCTCTCTCTTTATGCTCTTTCTCACATTGTTCCCCGAAATTTCTCATACAATCTTTCACGACCAACTATTAAACACTTGTGGGCCCCTCTTCTTTCTCTCTCTCTCTTTTTAAGTATATATCCAGTAGTTGCACATCCCACCTTCCTAATTAACCATTCCTTCTCCATCTAAATATTAATGGCAGCCAAACGATTTCTTGAAGGTGAAGATGATGAGGATTCCCACAACCAGAAACGCCTCAAAACTAGACCTTCTTTTGCTTCGTAAGATCTTTTTTTATGCTAACTCATTTTTCTCACTCTCTCTCTACTTTATCTCTCTCTCTCTCTCTCTCTCTCTCTCTCTTTGCCTTTGGTTTGGAATTATATTTAGTTAATAGGTAATGGATATATACACTAAAAAAAAAAAAAAAGAGTTTATTGAGACAGATTTTTGGGACGAATTTGGGATGAATTGATATCCTATTTCATTTTTGGAACGCTTTTAGAACGAAACGATATCCGTCCTAAAACATCCCTTCAGAATATATATATATATATATATATATATATATATATATATTGATTTGGGTCGAAGATTGAGAATTTGAGTATATATGTATGGAACCTAAGAAAACGAGAGTCGTTAAGTTCGTTGGATGGTCCCAATTAAGACTCTATTAACTTAGCCAAGATCAAAATGGAATAGTTAGAACTCGTGTATTTAACGCTAGAAAGTGATAGTCAAAGTATCTTATCATAAATAAAACATAACGAGTGTATTTATAGGGTCAAATAATCTAATTCACGCGGCGTCATTTTCAATTTGGTGTGGGTCAGATTATTCTGTTCTCCAATCCAATTTTTTCATCCTGAATATGTGATATTTCAATTATACTGAGTAATTGCATATGATTTTTCTTTCCTCTATATGAAAAAAAAAAAATGAACTAACATGGTTTGCTATGTCGTGACAGTGTAATCAGAGAAGTGGTTATGGTGAATTTCTTTGAAAATTTATGCGCAGCCCTGGAACCAATGCTTCGGAGAGCGGTAAACATTCCAACTCTGCTTAATTAATTCACGGGAAATTCTAACTCAGATCAAATTCAATCGAACCTGAACCAATTATATGGCAAGTGCAATACACTTGCCGTGTGATTAGTGTGCAGCTCAGGAAAAGTTATCAATCACATAGCAAGTATGATACACTTGTTCTATGATTGATTTGGGTCGTCCAAACCTAATACAAAAAAGAATTTTCCATCAACTCATATGTTTCAGTTCTATTTATTGCAGCATGTATATATTTTGATTTGATGTTGGGATAATTGCATTTTACCCCTTATGAGAAGACTAATATACACAAACTATGATAAACAAAAAAGAAACGACAAGTTAACCCATAATTTTTTTAAAAAAAAAAAAGCTCGTTGTCTTCTTTAAGAAGTTGTATTGACTTTTTTCAAGGGTTTATTAATATTTTCACAATCAACCTATTTTATTTAACCCTTTGAAGAATTGTAATTTTAGTTCGTTAAAATTACAATCTTTCCTTTAATCCTTCAACAACTGGTGCCTCAGGTGAGCGAAGAAGTGGAAAACGGACTGAGACGACGTTGCGCGCGGTCGATCCTCCGCTGTCCGTCGTTGCGAATGAGCCAACCGACAAGTCTACAACTCACATTTGGTAAAAAGCTCTCCCTCCCAATCTTCACAGGAACCAAAATCGTGGATGTGGACGGAGACCCTCTCCAAGTCGTTTTAGTCGAGCACGAGGGGAAGCTGCCGATGTCTCTGCCTTATTGGATCAAACTGGAAATCGTGGTTCTTGATGGGGACTTCCCCGGCAAGGAGACGTGGACCAACGACGAATTCACGAAGAGCATAGTGAAAGAACGAAGCGGGAAGAGGCCTTTGCTCACCGGGGATTTGAACATAACGATGAGGGATGGGGTAGCGTCGGTTGGAGATATCGAGTTTACGGACAATTCAAGCTGGATTCGGAGCAGGAAATTCAGGGTGGGGGCGAGAGTGTTGCAGGTGCAGACCGGGAACGGGAACGGTGAGGCTGTTCTGATACGTGCGGCCATGACTGAACCATTTGTTGTTAAAGACCATCGCGGGGAATGTAAGTCTCTTTCCATGTTTCTGCTCAGTTACTTGTTTCTTCAGTGCGGTTATTTAGAAAAATTCTTGCTTAAATCAAGTTTGATTGAATCAAATCAATTATAATGTAAGTGTGATACACTTGTTATGTGATTGCTCTTTTTTAAACTGTACACCAATCACACGACAAGTGTATTGTACTTGGTTCAGATTTGACCGGATTTGGGTAAGAATTCCCCCCGTTATTCATTACCTGTTAATATTTGAGGGTAAATTACATTAACATCTCATTCTTTTCAAACTTACAAGTATACCTCCTTAATTTATACGAGGGATAATTACACTTCTCTCTCATGAGATTTGGTATAATTACACGTAGATTCTTTGTGATTTCAAAAATTACATCTAGCATCCCTAAAGTTTGCTTTCGTCTAAAAAATAAGGTCCCATGTTAGTCAAAATTTATTGAATTTGATAATATTAACAAAACAAAATAAAATAAATGAAAGTTGATATTTACCCTTGATTAGCTTAAAACTAACTTATTGCAGGTCACACGATTTTTTTAGACTAAACTACCCTTATAATGGAGAAGATATACCTCCTCAATTTGATCATTAAAAAAATTATTTGACCTGCTATAAGTTAATAATAAGTCAATCGAGAGTAAATGTAGAATTTTGCTCAGTTTTGTTATTAATATCAGTAAATTTGGTGAATTTTTACTAACAGATAGACTTATTTGTTAGACGGAAGCAAAGTTTAGGGGTGCTAGATACAATTTTTCTAACTACATGGGTCTACATTTAATTACACCAAACCTTATGAGAGGAAAAATTAACCATTTATACTCTATATATATATATATATATATATATATATATATATATATATATATATATTATATATATTATTAAATGATAGCACTCTTTTGATGTCTTACTTAATTTTGGTCTGTCGCTTATTTTTGAAATTTTAAAATATTAATTATTTCTTCAGTTATCATGGTTTTCATTAAATACCTTTTGGTAGTTATTTTTTTCTCATGTATTTTTTATTTCTCCAACATTATTATTATTATTTATTAATATTTTTTTATAAATTAGAATATTTATATTAACTTATCATTTTGATATATATTTTAGGTACTTTAATATGAATAAATTGTGCATATATATAGAACGCGTCACGCTTATTAGTACTATATACTAAGGAAGAACACCATTTTGGTGGCTCCCCTTTTTTAGTATGTTTTTTAAATTTTTTTATTTTTTATTTATTCATCTAATTTTCCACTCCTCCACTATCTTTTAATATTTTTTTTAAAAAAAAATTCATGCATCTTTTTTTGGTCACCATTTTTTAATAAATTTATTATTAATATATTATTTTATATATACTTTATTAAATAATAAATATTTTATTTAAATAATATTATACAATTTACACACACATAAAGCATGCACAAAGTACTAGTGTAATTTACTTCAGGAGATGTTTTGATAAGTTTTGCCCCTGAGGAAATGTCAATGTGGATTACAATTACAACCTCAAGCGATTACTTGTATCTATACTATACTATATAATTGGAGAGAGGTGAATTAATATCTCAATTATTTGGTATGTCAATTTTAATATTTAATTTATTAATTTATCAATTAATTTCTCACCCACCCATCTAACTTCCAACTCCCCCATTATTTTTTAATATCCATTCATTTCTTTATAAATTTAATATTTACTTATTACTTTGTATAGACTTTACAATAAAATTTTATAAATGTTTCATTTTAAATAATATTTATAAAAAATTGCACACACATAAAATGTGCCACAATTTACTAGTATTTTATAGATAGTAGGAGGTGATTGTATAATTCGATCTAAATTTATGAAAAAAATTGAGTTTATTATTATTGTTATTTTATTTATTTATTTATATATATATATATATTATATATATATATATATATATATATATATATATTGGCTTTTCTCAATGTTTGAATATAAGATCAGGTGGTGCCCACAAAGAAGTGACTTTAAGTTTAGGATGTCTAAGCATTTATGTCCAACTAATTTGGGCAAGTTTTATATAAGGTCTAAACTCAACCCCCACGTTCACACTCTGACCTAACATTTATTCCCCTATTATAATATAAGTTATTTATTTATTTATTTGTGACAAGAAACATGACAAGAATACAGCTCTCTTGTGGAAAATTCTTGCTCAAATCAGATTCGGTCAAATTTAAACTAATTATATGGCATGTGTTATACACTTGTCATGTAATTAGTTTACAGTTTCAGAAAAATAACCAATTATAGAGCAAGTATTATAGGCTTGCTATATGATTATATTGGTTTGACTAAATCAAGTTCGGATAAAAAATTTTCCACTCTCATTAACTAAGTATGGATCAAACTGTGCAATTACCAATAACCTTAAATTTGTTTATTTATTCACAATATATTTATTTATTTAAAAAATTAACTCTCTTAATAATTTTTATTCATGCATATTCAATATTAATTTATTTTATCACTTTTAACTAATTATTTATTTTATCATTAGTTTTTTATTTAATTAAATAAGGGTAAATCATGTTGACACCCCTCGAGATTAGGTCTAATTACAATGCTTCCAACCCTATGCAAAATTATAAGTACACCGTTTGGGGTTGTAATTATAATTATAAGTACGGTCCCTATAAGCTAGCGAAAATTTTCACATATACCTTCTGAAGTACATTGAACTAACCCTTTTCAAGGTGTGAACCTGTAATTTTAAAAAGTGTATTGGGTGTTTGTGTAATTAAACTTAACTTTAGGAAGTGTCAAAGTAATTTATCCAGAAAAAAATTATGAACATTCGTTGAGTATGCTTCTACTGCTAGTCTAGTAATTATGGGGTCAAATACAATTTACTAACCTATAATATGTGAAATGAACAAAAAATTTCTGTGAAAAAAGAATTAGCAAATTACTATCGCGTGTTCTGAAAAATGAAGCAAAATTATCTCCACTGTCAATGACTTAGATAGGGGGTAATTCGCTTTATTTTTCAAAATACAGTGGATAATTTGCTATTTCTTTTACAAGATATTTTTGCTCATTTATCATATCACATGGGGTCAATTGTATTTTTTCCTTTAATTATGGGTGTATACTGAATAAGGACATATATGAGGAAAAATGTAATTTACCCCCTATGAAATTGCAAATGTGCAAGTTATCTTCCTATGAAAAAAGCAATTTGCCCCCTTGTATTTTTTAAAATGCATCAATTTACCTCTTTGTGTTTTTTGACGGGGGGGGGGGGGGGGTAAATTGCTTCATTTTAAAAAACATAAGAGATAGATTGCTATTTTTTTTATAAAAGGGTAATTTACTCATTTACAATATCACAAGCGTGTATATTGCATTACACCCGATATATATATATGTGTGTGTGTGTGTGTGTGTGTGTGTGTGTGCGCAATTGGTAAAGGAATAAAGTAGAAATGTTGGAGATATTGCAGTGTACAAGAAGCATCATCCACCTGCATTGGAGGACGAGGTGTGGCGTCTTGAGAAGATAGGAAAAGCAGGAGCTTTCCATCAGAAACTCGCCTCTCACGGTATCAACACAGTCCAAGATTTCTTGAAGCTCTTCATTATCGATCCATCCAAACTCAGAAAGGTATTAATTCATTCCTCCACTCACACATTCCTATTATAATAATACCCTTTCAATCACATTTTGTTTTTCGAATTATAATTATTTTTATACTTTTTTTTTTAATTTGTGTTAACTTGTCATTTTAATTTTACCAATATTTTACACTTTGTCATTTATAACTGTTTTTCCACGAAGTTTTTTGTCAAAAAAAATCACATGCAGTGTACATATGATGTTTAAAAGTTATGTGATGTGACATTTTTCACATACGCACAACATGTGATGTTTTTCTAACAGAAAAATCAACAAAAAAACTCTCATATATGTCAAAGTCCAAATTTTGTATAGTTGAGATGGTAAGTTCACATAAAAAAAATAAAAAAATTTAGATGCCAAATTATAAAAACGGGTATAGTTCGGATTGCAAAATGTAATTTACCTTATACTTATATATAGGTAAATTACACCAACAACTCTTGAAATTAAATTTAATTATACAAACACTCATTATATTTTGTAAAATTATAACACACCTCTTAACGTGATGTGCAGCTGAGTTTTTGTCTATGAAAGGGTGTCAATATAATTAAAAATTCCAAGTTCAGGAGCGTATTTATAATTTTACAAAGAGCAAGGAGTATTTATGTAATTAGACTTAATTTCAATAAATATTGATGTAATTTGTCATATATAATTCTATTTGTCTTTACTTTGCACTAATAAATGCACACAAATGTACCTAATTTTTGCTTAAATGCATGTGTAAATACTCTCACCTTTTAATGTACCTAATACACGATATGATATGCAATAGGCTTCTCTGTGAAAAAAACTAACAAGCAAAATCTCTCCTTGAACAAAAGACGAGGCCGCGTGATGCCTAAACTTTCTTCTTTTAAAAAGAAAATAAAGAGTAAATTATAAAAGGCTTTCTTGATGTTTGTTTTAATTATAAATACTTTTTTATTTTTTAAAAATTATAAATACTCTTCTAAAATTTCAAATAACCTAATAAATACCCCATACAATGAGCTATCTGAAGGGAGTATTTTTAGAATATTTATAATTTTATGAGAGTATTTATAATTTTTCAAATATTAATGGGGTATTTTTTATAATGATAAATTTTAGGAGAACCCTTTATAATTTATAAAAAAAAAAAAAGGGACAACACAAGCCTCTAATATTGTGGGAAGTGGGAAGTAGTAATATTCTCTTTTTAAATGTAGATGGTTGCATTGTGTGTGTGTGTGTGTGTGTGTTTTTTTTTTTTTTTTTTTTTTCTGTGTCGGTTCACAAAACTTTTGTGCTTGCTAGTATATTTTCATAGGGGAGTAAAATACAATTAACCCTTCAATATAATATATATATATATATGCATGTAGATATTGTCGCATATAATGTGTATATTTATTGATTTTCACATAACCTAAATAAGAAATATTTATACTAATAAAAAAAAAAAGGTCCTTCCACACTCACAAACGGCGGTTAATAACATCGCCGTACCAATTTTTTGTAAAGTAAAAAATACCCTTCATGAGATAATAACTAAGTTTTTTTCTTTTTCGCTTTTTATTAATGTAATGTATTGGTTATATATTTTCCTCTTATTTATAATATATTTTATTATATGCACATAGAAACAACGTAGCACAAGTGCTAGTTATATATAAAATCAACATCAAATTACTTAAAATTGGGAAAATGAAAAATTCCAATCCTCACTAGTTATATATGTTTGTGTATTGGTGCAGATACTAGGAGTTGGAATGTCGGAGAAAATGTGGGAAGCAACGTTGAAGCATGCTAAGACTTGCGTCATGGGCTCCAAACTCTACAGATATCATGGCAACGCCTACACTCTCACCTTCAGCCCTATCTGTCAATTGCTGAAGGCTGAGTTCAATGACCAAGTTTACTACCAATGCGACTTCAAAAGGATGCAGACAGTAAGTGTTATTAATATCTGAGGAATTACATCCACCTTTCTTGCACTTTGATCTTATTATATATATACTTTATTTTTTATAAGATTATAAATATACTTTTAAAATTATAGTTCTGATTATAATTACGCCAAGGGTAAAATTTTACGTACAAATATACTCTCGAAATAAATTACATTGAGGGGAGGAGGGGGTGTAATTATAATTATACAAAACATAGGGAAGTTTTTGTGTAATTAGACCTTGTCTCAGGGGTGATGATGTAACTTAACCTTAGTATTTGTTTTTTTTTTTTTTTTTTTTGTCTTCTCGGCTTAGCAATTAATTATCGCGACCTATTGCATAACTCTCTCTTACTCTATAATTTTTCTTAGGAATAGTTACATTTACATCCTAATTTATGATTTATTTACACAAACTATTTATATATTTTGCGTAATTATAAAAGTTGGCCATGGCAACAAAAGGGCAAGGGTAGTTTGTGTAATCATGTTGATGTTTTTGGGAGGTGTATGTGTGATTTTTCATAAATTAGGGGTGATGTGTAAATAATGTCGATAGTTTTGGTGGGTGTATGTATAATTTTTCGAAAGGAAGATCATAGTGGTTTGTGTAAATAACTATAAGGACAATTAAACTGATCCCTTTCCCCGAGGTTTGGTGTAATAGACCCCATGTGGTTTGAAAAATTATATTTAGTACCTCTAGAATTTGCTTTCGTCCAACAAATAGGTCCTTCCGTTTGTCAAATTTCAATGAATATGTTGATATTAACAAAAAAAATTGAATAAATATTGATATTTGCCCTCGATTAACTTATTATTAGCTTCTTGCAGGTCAAGCAAATTTTTTCTGATTAAACTACCCTTGTAACAGTGAAGATAAACCCTTCACATGCACTAACGTGTCATGAAGTATGTGGATAATTTGAGCATAAAAATATTTATTTGACCTGTAATAAATTAATAATAAGTCAATCGGGGATAAATTATAAATTTTTATATGATCTTTTAATTTATAATATCAGCAAAACTCATTGAATTTTGATTAACGGAGGAACTTATTTATTAGACAGAAGCAAACCTCATGAGTATTACAGCAAATTTACGTATAATTACATTAAATCTAAAAAAAAGTGAATATAATTATCCCTAAATTATATGCAGATCAGTGGGTGTTAATGTAATTCTCCCTCCTTAGTCGCCTTTTCTTTACTAAAATCTAACATATATATATATATATATATATATATATATATATATATATATGAACATCATTTTTATATTATTATTAGTGTTTTTACTTAATAAGAGAAAATGATTTGGGGTAGTATGATAGCCAAGGGTGCACATATGTATAATATTATTGATGTTGTCTTTTTTTTGTTTTATGGTAGAGTGGGGAGGCCTATATTGAAAGCTTAGTGAAAGATGCATATGCAAAATGGAATACTTTAGAGGAACTGGATGAACTTGCTCATGACAGCCCACTTCTAAACCAAGGTATCATTTTTCCAAACTCTTTCAATCTTCTGTTAATCATTAAATAATTCTACAAATAACATAAGGTGCCTATGTAGTATATCTTATCGATATAAGCATGTGTCTCACATCGATTACAGACAATAAGTTTAAGTAGCTTATAACTCTTTTTTTATATTAGCAAAATATTTTTTCAAGACAAAACATATATGGCTTGTACGAAACCAGAGCGGAAAATATCTTATATCGATCGCATTGCAAGCCCACATCATATGTGCCTTGGGGATGAACACATGGCCTTGTTTCCATACACTATATATGTTAAATGATGTGGCTTGCAACTCGATCGGTGCCCCGTCAAGCGAGGTATATTATTTGCTAAGATTTCGCATTAGCCTCACAATTTCATCTTGAAATACACTCTCACTATAGGTTTTTCGAACTTATAAATCATTCACATTCCTCATTTACAACTACCGTGTGATGTGTGCCTTCATCGATATAAGGGAAAATTATATTTTTGAGTTATGTAACTTTAGGTCATTAGCACTTTTGGTCCTATAACGTACTCCAGTTACACACTTAGACATTTTTTTTTAATTAGCAAAGTATTTTTTTCATGGCAAAACCATATGAGCTTATACAAAATTAGAACGGATAATATCTTATATTGATCGCATTGCAAGCCTACATCGCATGTGCCTTGGGGATGGACACATGCCCTCGTTCCCACAGACTATGTCAAATGATGTGGCTTGCAACTCGATCAATACCCCGTCAATCGAGGCATATTATCTGCTAAGATTTTGCATAAGCCTCAAAATTTTGTCTTGAAATGCACTCTCACTATGGGTCCTTCAGACTTATAAATCACTCACACTCCTCATTTACAACTATCCTGTGATGTGTGCCTTCATCGCATACAAGGCAAAATAATATTTTTAGTCCTGTAACTTTAAGTCATTAGCACTTTTGGTCCTGTAACTTACTCCAATTACACTTAGTCCTTTTTTTTTTTTATAAATTTAGTCTTGAATATCTCATATCTCATATTTCATCATTTTCTGATAATTTGAGTCCACTGTTAACAATTTTGGTCCCCTTTACACTGTAATAAATCTCATTTCTTTGTCCTGTAACTATAAGTCTTAGGACCAAAATTATCAATACGGGATAAATTTGACAAAAAAAGGACCAAATGTGAGATATTAATGACTAAATTCGTCAACAACAAAAAAAAACAAAATATATAAATGGAATAACTTACAGAACCAAAAGTGCTAATGATCTAAAGTTATAGGATCAAAAATGTAATTTTTACATAAATTATAATTTCATCTTGAATTAACATTTTACAGTTTGTCATTATCAAATTGGATATATGAATTTTTCTATTATTGTTTAACGTGATTTTAAGGCGTACTGCGTTTATTGTGAGCGCAGGTGAAGTTGAGGGGCAGCAGCAGCAATTAGCAGTGAGTTCGTACGTAAGTGAGAGTAGTTGCTCAGTGATGCAACGCAGTGATGCAGGTGAAGGAGAGTTCTTGGATGATTGGGCATTAAACTCTGGAGGCCTCTACCTCACAACCAACACCTCCCCAGCTAAAACTCCCATTAGGTTTTTCTCAGGATCTTCATCTGAATGTGATATCCCTTGATTTTGAGGACTCTCAACTCTCATCTCATACTTTTATTATGTAAATATATATATATGTATTTCTATGTAGGAAATGTGATGTAATTGTTGAGTCTACTTTAATTTAATTTGAAATGCTTGAGCAATCTATATACAGGATCCAGTTCGTTATATGTTGAGAAGAACTAGTCAATTAAAGAATTTCTAATTTAGGATGTGGCGTTAGAATAAGACGCTAGTTGTCTTCTTTTGACGACAGACGCATTCATGGTATAATGCGCGGGAATATAGCATTTTTTGTTCGACAAGTTAGGCTAATTTTACTTTGGTCCCATTCATTATGGAATTAGTACTTTTTATCTCGTAAATTAAAAAAATTAGCACTTTTGATCCTCACTTACCACATGGTAGTTAAGTATTTTTTGGTAGAGGAAAATTGATCATTCTTTCCACAGTAGCACAAAATTGATCCTAATTTCCTTCTAGATTTAATTTTTTCTCTTTAAATGTAGTTATATTTCCCACAAAAAAGTGATCCCAACCTGACCACAAATACTTAACGGCCATACTAAGCACGTGGTCTACGTTGTTTAATTATAGACCAAAAAGTGGATGAGAACTAAAAGTGCTGATTTTTTAAAATTATGAAATTAAAAGTGCTAATTCCAAATAAATGGGACAAAAAATACTACTTTTCTGTAATGAACATATAAATGAGTCTAATTGTAATTCAAGTTATACAAAATATTCATTACGCTTGTATTTCGCTGCTCAAATTGAAGTTGTTTGATTTCTTTATTTGCCTAAAGTACCATCAGAGTTGGAATTGTTTGCATAAATATGATATGTGATACCAGTCAAAAACATTATTGATCGTTTGTGTAAGCACATTTATTTTTGCACGAATTGATTTTCAAAGATCTGTAATTTTAAAATTTTCACATTTGATGGCGACTATGAAATCAATTCTCGAGGGTTGAATCTGAAGTGTTCGCAGTCGAGAGCTCCGAGAATAGGCATCAAGGATTTTCTTAAGACTTGCATTAAGTATTGCGTCCTTATGATGGGTGACGTATTTCATTGGCGATAAACGTATAATGTCTATGCAATTTTAGTGGATGGTTGATAAAGGTTGTCAAGCCGAGTGGACTGACTCGCGGGGACTCGTCATATGGAAGCCCCTAAGGCTTGGTCGGTACGACTTGAACTCCCCGGCTTAAATAGTATGGGATTCAATTCTCAAACTTGAGGATCCAAACAGTCTCATGTATGAAAAGACTGTATCTAGGGCCTGATAAAAGATAACCAAGTTCTGATGTATTTATTATAAGGCTTATTACAGAGCAGTCAGAACATGTATGAAGGCTGGTGAGTTCCAAGAGAGGACCCATCGCCTATCATGAGATGATAGTGGTCTCATATGCGTTCTAATGTGTATTGTGCTCCCGGGAGTTTGTGGCCACAAAGGGTGATCAAATAGCAAAGTGTTTTTTTTTATGTTGATCACGTGAAAAACATAATCAAAATATTAAGCATAATGTCTAGTCCATGATGAGAACCGATGACCAATTACATGCCCTAAACTAAGACTGAGATGGCCAATGGAAGGACTGTACCCGTGTGGCACTCGTAGGCTTAAAGGTCACTCCATTTTCACCTATTCTCTAATATCATGGAGCGATGCTAGACGGCCACTTATGGTGACGGGTGCTTTGGATTAAGTATTAGTTGAAAGCGATTAATTAAATATAATTTTATTAATCTAGTGCAAAAAAAAATTATCAGTTAAATTGTATGTTGACATAAGCCCAAGTTTAGTTGATGGTAAACCTACAGAATCATACAAAACACCACTCAAGAAAGTAGTAGAATTAATTATGAATTATTTCTATAAAGAATGAATTAATTTAAAGAGTTTAAATTAACTTGAGAGATTAAATAATGTGATCATTTAAATGGGAGAACCCATGTGATGAGAAGCTCAAAATTTAATTAATGAGATTAATTAAATTTGGATTAGGTCTAATTAATTAATAAGATCAATATTAATTGAATCGGATCAATTAATAGGATTAATTAATTAGAGTGTTACTTGGTAATTTAATGAGATTAAATAAATCGGGTTAGGCTCAATTATTTGATGGATTAATTAATTAGGCTATGGACTATGATTAATTTGATAAGATCAAATAAATATTATTTGGGTTTTTAAGAATTGATTGGATTAATTTTATGGAGGCTCAAGCTTATGGGTTTAATTTATTTTTGAATTAAGCACAATAAGATATATATATATATATATATATATATATATATATATATATATATATGATGTCGCCAAAAGGCGATATCGACTAGATTTTTATTTATGGGATGTAATTCAACACACTACACTGGGCAGCTTACAAAAATCCAATCCCCTCTTCTATTAAATGAGGGGGTATAATTTATGCTATTTAGGGTAGGTGAAGGCAAAGTACTCTTTTATTCTTTACCTACCCCCTTTACATGACTAGGAATGCTTCACTAAAGGTATTCTCGTAATTTGATGATTTGCAATAATTCGGCAGGTTTGACTTTGATCCTTCCTTTATAGCAATGTTTTTCTTTCCTTCCTGGAGAGATCTTTCCTTTTATGATGGATTTATTTTCCTCCATCAAGTATATATAACGAATCTGGGACTCTCTTGCGGGCTTTAGCTTGTTGACAAGTGTATATATATATATATATCCTGGTGCTTCGAGTATCTTGTCCCCGAACAACCTCTTTATTGTCTCTTTGAGAAAATATCTTCATGGCTAGGAGAGGTACTTTCTGTTGATTTTATCCTTCTCGCATAATTGTCAATTCTTCTCTCGTTTCTCCTCTTTTTTTGTTGTGTTGTGTCAATTCTTTCTCTATGAGTCAGCGTACTTTGGGGCCGGTTAGGTATCCGTTGGGATTAGGTCGCAATTGTAGACATGTAAAGTTTCATGCCCAATTGATAGAGACAGGAATTCTTTTGCTTGTATTGGATTCAATTGAGAAATCTTGCTCTTCAAATTCATTTAACTATCGGGTACTTTAAAACTTATCGTGGAGTTTGTTTTGTTGATCATCACGTACTTGAACATGTTTTAATAAATTCTCTACAACAACTATCAATGATGCGATTTGTTTCTAGTGAAGTAGTTTGCACCATCATAACTGTTGCAATTTCAGCTTTTGAACTTGTTGACGATGAATGAATTATATTATCATCGAGCAAATCTTTCTCCGCAACTTGAGCTTCTCGCTTTACCCCCAACTTAAGTGAAAAGTTGAGAGGTAATGCAATAATGCCATCTCTACTTGCCCTCACATGATTGTTTTATTGAGAAGAAGCTTCCAAACTCGACATTAGATATTTGATTTGAGAGTTGGAAAGCTTGTTCTTCATCTCCATTGGTCTTTCAAGTTAATTTGCGATGAAAAGAGATGAGAGGTAAAAATGATCCCACTGGGCGTGCCAAAATTTGTGAGCGCTAATTTTTTCGTGTATGAAAATTAAAACACAATAAAATTGTCACAAATAACAATATATATTTTGATATATAAAAGTAGGTACAATCTCTAGTTAATCCTCTGATTCTTCTATTCAAGGATGCATTTGACAAACTCAAAAGTAAAATCTTCTTGTAGATCTTCCCTTGACTTGAATTTGAATTTCTATAACGTTAATTTGAGGGCTCACGCCTGTAATCTCGAATTAAACGATATTGTCTTGACTTAGAATTTGATGATCTGGAAGTGAATTCACCACTTGGATCTTTTTTAGAGGATATTTGAATATTTATAATGTTAATTCGAAGATTTAGTGCATATAATCCCGAATTAAACGCTATAATTTGTTGTGCACATTTGACAAAAGAATAGATCTCCGTCTTGAACGTTCTTGAATATTCTTGCACTAGAGGAATTGCATAGAGGGAATTATTTGCGTTCTTCTCCTGTTTTGCTCTCTTCGTTCTCGAGCTCTGTGTGTTTTGAATGAGCTCCAAGTACCGCTTTATATAGGTGTCAAAGAGGTAGAGTTGTGATGGATTTGAACACCTTTTATATAATCTCTTTATTAATTTAATTTAAAGAGATAAACACATCATATATTTGGAATGATATGATTTGTCAATTTTGACATATGTTTTTAATATTTGTATTTTTTTAAGAGATAAATATTATAAATATTTGTCTTGATTTGATTGGAGCATACATACAATTGCTCCATATGGCGCGGTTCAATTGGCTAGACTCTTTGACTGCGAAGCATGATTTGATTGGCCGGAACACTTCATTTTGCGATTTGTCGGCCATTAATTTGATGACAAAATATATATCAAAATATTAAATGTACTATTTATATTGGAATTAATTTAGTAATTCTAAAATATAAATAAAATTAATAATTAATTTTTACACTTATCTTCATTCAATTGGGCATGAAATTTTACATGTCTACAGCGATATGTCGGGAAACGAAGTTGAATTATGGAGTTGATGATTTATTGAGATGGAAAAGATTGCTTACGTAACCTGAGATATGAATGGTTTATGATGATGTGATGTCATGAAGATGCGATATATGATAAAAGAAAAATAAATATATAGCTAGGTACCATGGCGCAAAGGGTACCGAGGTATTCCAGATAGCGAGGAATATCTTGTTTGTGGAATTTTCCTCTCTTCCGATGCCGTTGAATATCAATAAGTCTTTCTCAAAATTCCAAGGACATCCCCGTCTTTCTCAAAACTCCAAAGGACATCCATCCAATGCCATATTGAGGTCAATGATATGGTTAAAGCGGAGTAGAAAACGTCCCTCTGGCAACTTTCGCATCTCAAGCCCCTTAACGGGATTCAACATATTTTTAATCAACGCACCAAAGCTTCAAATTTTATATTTTTTTATGCTTTGAGGATAGCAACCTACCAACTAAACACAACCTGTGGATTTTTGAATCCGTTGTCCATATGCCATCTGGGATGACCACACCTCTATCCTCTGATCCTGTCAATTTGAGACTGCGGCCTAAACTATAGCAGAACGCTTCCATACCGTAAGGATGATAAACCCCACGCTGACACTCAGGATTACAAAGCGGCGGAGAATCTCCAAGGAATCCGAGCACTAACCTAAATCAAGGAGAAAGTCGAGAACTGTCATCTAGAAGAAAGGGAAAAGAAGAGGACTCTCATTTGAGGAGAACGAAACTCTCTCATGCAAGGAGAACTTAAATGTTACATCACCACATATCTCTACTTACCTATATATATACACATATATTTTTTCCATTAATTAAGTTATTTAATTAATAGTAATATCACTAGAAGAGTTATAATATTTAACTATGATAAATAACTTAATCATAGTAATAGTTATTGACCACGATCATGCAACGGTTGTTGGCCGTAGTTTTGCGAGGGTAGTTAAGGATTTGCCATGGCTTTTTTGACCATGGCTCTTAGCCGTGGCACATAATTTTTTCATGGTTGAAAAACTAATTTTTGTAGTGATTTTATTCAACCGTAGTTAATAGTAATCATTTATCATGATTTTTAGTCATAATCACTGATATTGTAGCCAATAATAATTTTTTTAATGTATTTAGTTAGTTGAATAGTTTAGTTACAGCTTACATTAATTATAATTGATTAATCAAACAATTCAAAACTATCACATGATTTAATATCTATATAAAATAAAACTAATAAACATAATCAACTTCAATTAATATATATGTTGTAACATCCACACAATTTTAATCGATAATTGTGGGATTAATTGGTAAAATTTACGAAATTTAGTTAATTAGTACATAAATTCTATATCTACTTTTGATTATATTAAAACTTGAACGGAGTAAATTGGAGTTCGGAATAATATTTGGGATCAAATTATATTAATTAAGAAATTAGGTAGGATGTATCGGTAATTATCAAAAAAAAAAAAAGAAAGAAAAACAAAAGGAGAAAATTGTGGTGCTGCCACCTAGAATCTCACCTTCCTTCATCCACTATACAAACAATTATTTACACATACTTACACATACAGCATACACAAACACTTCACGGGAGAAAGAGAGAGGAAAAGAGGAAGAAAAGAAAAGAAAAGAGAAGAAGAGGAGAGAAAGAAAAGAAGAGAAGGGAAGAGAAAGAGAGGAAAAGAGAGAAGGAAGTGGGGATGCTCTTCATCATCTTCAAGCTTGGAAATTGTCATAGAAGAGTTGGTAAGTTTTGCTGATTTCTCATTGTTAAATTCGTATAGGAGCTGCATGTTAGTCAAATGGAAGAAAATACCCAATTAAAGTGAAAAAGAAGTACCAGAATCGACTCTGTTTTCGATTAGCCTCTGTAAATCTCGATTTAAAAGGGTTATACTGCTCCAAATTTAGTGATTTTTGAACCTGTGTAATCTTTGAGGTGTTTAATAAAACTTTCTAGTTTTGAGTAGAAACCAAATCGATCGTTTGCGTGGGTTAAACGGAGGAAACATTCTATTGCTCTGTTTCTGCGGGTAAACTGACAGGGTGTATTTAAAACCTTGTGAGTAGAGTTTTACTGGTTAAATTAGAATGAGTCTTGTGTAAATTGAAACTAGATACATAGGAGGTTATATTGTGAAAATTTGGTAAATTTTGGAACAGTATATGATTTTTCAGAGAATTTTAAAATAACAAGGTTTGAATCTGTTGCTGTCTAAAGGGACCAGGTTGTATTAAAACTTGAATAACTAATTATATACCAGTGTTCTGAAACCCGGACCGTTCATCGAACCGGAAAATTAAGTGGGTTACGGGTCACTGGTTCAACCGTCGGGTCAACCGTGGGCGAACCAGTGACGTCATATTTATGTCATAAATAATTATTAATATTTTAAAAATAACATTAAATAATAAATAATATTAATATACTTCACAATCTATCTTTTTTTTTTTGGAAAAAAAATATTGTTTTTCTTTGACATTAATAGTTCAATAAGATATACAATATCATAAAATAAATTTAAAAATAAAATTATAAATATTAAATACAAGAATAATATCATACATTTTCAAATTTAACAAAAAATTAGATATACTAAATTATCATAAATAATCTAACAGAAATAGCAAAATTGAATTGAGAGAGAAATCAGGATTTTATATTTAGAAATAACATAAAATAGTTAAAATTAATAGAAATTATCCCAATTTAATAGAAATAATGCAATTTTTAAAAATAATCTAATATCATTTCAGAAATAACATAAAATTAGGGTATTTGGCAAAAATAATACACATTTTAGAAGAAAAATTAAAAATTTTATCATGTATTTACACTTGATAGTTGACCCGACTGGTTCAATCAACCCAGTACCGGGTCAACCGGTTCACCGGTTGAACCACTGGGTCAAACGGTTTTCACAAAAAAAAGCGGTTTTTGGACTCCCCGGTTTTTTGGTTTCAACCGGCCCGTTTTTTAGGCTGGGTGGCGGTTCGGGCGGTCCAACCGTCCGGGCTGGGCTGGGTTTTAAAACATTGTTATATACATATCCAATTTGTATGATTCTTGCTGTAAATGTAATTAGAGACTCATGAGAATACTTGGTGTAAAAATTGAATCTTTATCAATTGTATGTTTGTCTGAGGGAATTTTATAAACTGAGACAGAGATGCTGTCAAGGAAAAACAATTTCGTAAAAAGGACAGATTTTTATAAAATTGACCTTTATGGTTAAAATACAAATCATACATAATTGGATAGCTTATTGTGTCTAGTTTATTATACTAAAACAGTTTCTAATGTTAGTGATTGTAATTAAAGTTATGACATACTTAGTGAGAAGGGCTCATTCTGTGAAGATTGTAGATTCAGGGGCTGTAAGGGTAATTTCTAAAATATAAAAACTGATTTTAATAAATCAGAATATATACTGATGGAAAGATAATTGAGTCTACTTTATGTAGAAGAAAACGGAATAAAGATCCGAATTTTATAGAAGGTGATATTCAGAAATTAGTGAGAAGTGTACGAATGTAATCTAGTGCTTTTTGAAAGAACTTCAATATCGACGATTCATTGACGATACGTCTTATACCTCATTTTAGGACACGGGAACAACGTTCGAGATTATGCACATCATTCTACTATTTAAATAATTGGGGAAAGTGAGGTAAGTATAGCTAATTGGTTTATATATATGTGTGTGTGTGTGAATATAAGTATTGCTTGTTGGACTTTATGTATATATTTATATGGATGAAATATGAATGGTATGTATACTTGTTAATGGATGTTGATGGTGATTAAGATTGTCTGCATATCTGTGGAATTGCTATTATGTGCTTAATTGTGATCGTGCTACACGAATGTTGGCTGAATGATTGTGGGGTTGTGTATTTGAATGTGGAGAAATCGAATAGAAAGTTATTGACGAGAAGATAATTATTAAATGGAGTTGATTGATGATGTCAATGATGATGATATGTGTATGGAATAAAAGATGGCTTACCTAACTGGGAGGGGGCATACTGCAATGGCTATGACGATATGATTAATGACGAGCTGTGTGCTGTCATTGATCAGTGATGATAATGTGACATATCATACGAGCTGTGTGCTGTGTGATATGATTGATGAGGGATGCCATACGAGCTGTGTGCTGTGCGGTATCAGTGATGATGAGATATCATACGAGCTGTGTGCTGTGTGATATCATAAAAAAAAAAAAAAAGATATTGTGATTGAGATGACGATGTGATAGCCGGCGAAGCCATTGGGTGATGCACTCCAGTTAGATTAAGCAGGGCCCTAAGAAAACAAACTAAAACGTCACTATTATGTCTTGGTTTGATGTTTGCTTGTAGCTATGTGATATCTTTATCTATTGATAATGTAGGATAACTATTGGTTATGTTAGTATCATTGCTTTATACTTGACTTGTTGCTTGTATATATATATAGACTGAAAGGCTATACTTACTGAGTTGACAACTCATAAATTTGTCGTATATTTTTTCTTTTCAGGAGATAGATCATAAGCCAGTGTCAGCCGTATAGGTGGGTCGGCGGTGCCATGCTAATTCGAGAGCTCTAGATAGATGGACATAAGAACATGAAATTGTGATTAAGTAGTGTCTTATGCTTTGCAATAGCTAAAAGCTCTAATGAAATATGTAATTTGCTTGGGGTGTTCGTCAGATATCGACTTTGTCTATTATTTTATTGAGATAATTGTGAGTTGTGAGGGTAATTGAATGTGATTACGGAGGGGGTGTCACATATGTAATCGAATAAATCAATAGGGTTAATAGCAGACACCCACCCCAACGTATAAAGGGTTTTGCATTTTGCCCTCCAACCATTTTTTTTTTTTTTTTACACTCGACCGCCCAACCTTTGCATTTTGTGACACATTGCCTCTTTTAACACTTTTTAGGGAATAAAAATAGAATATTCCGATCGTGTGAAGACACGCGCCCTAGGTAAATTTAAATTTGGGTAAAATTGTAATTTCACATTCTATTTTTAAAAAAAAATCAAAAAATAGTCTTCTTCTTCCTCCACCATTGCTAGCCACCTTCACCAATCACCAATCTTCCAAATCCCAAAAACACATTTATGCAACTGCAAACCACCATTTAAAATTGAAATAAAACAACTTAAAAGGAAAAATATCGAAAGCAGGCATATTGATTCGCAAGAGGCGCTCCCCGTTTAGCATAAACTCTTTGTGCAACAACCATAGCTGATATTTTTCGAAATTGTGTTGCAGAAAATGCTACAAAATTCACCCCAACCGAACTCTATTTTGAACTCCAAAATATATTGAAGAAGTTGGGTGGTCTCCCTATAAATCACCACAACCCATTATTGCAAGGAAAATAAGAACCATTTTTATGCAAATACAAAGTGAATTAATTACAGAAAACAAGTTGGGTGTTCTAGTTATTTTGATAAAACAGATGCATAATTTAAACACATAGTGCAATTTAGAAATGTGTTGATTTTCTTGATTTTCTTGAACTTCTTGAAAGCCATTGTTTGGATTGGACATGTTTGGTAAAGAAAATGCTTTTTGGGCAACGGATGACCGCGCTTCCGCTGGAGATGTGAGGCAATGATGGGAAGATGACAGTGGGCGATGGTGGAAGATGACAGTGCGATGGTGGGAAGATGGGTGGACGACGGTGGGAAGATGGCTGTTGGAAAATGGTGGGGTGGTCGGCATTGGAAGACGAGGAAGAAGATCCACTTTTGGGAGTTCTTTTTCTTTTCTTTTTTTTCCTTCCTTTTAAAGAGGTGTGAAATTATAATTTTACCCTAACTTTAAATTCATCTAAGGCACGTGTGTTTATGCAGCCATAATATTCCATTTTTATTCTTTGAAAAGTGTAAAGAGAGGCAATGTGCTACAAAATGCAAATGTTGGGCGGTCGAGTGTAAAAAAAAACGGTTGGGGAGCAAAGTGCAAAACCCCTAATGGAAATAGTGTAGGAGTACTTACAAAGTTGTGTCGGAATTGTTGTGGTGTCTATTTCAATTTTTTTTGGTCTTAAGGGTGAGAAGGAGCTGATGTTAAAAATATAGGATAAATTGTAATTTACCTATCTGTGTTATGAAAAATAGGCAAACAACATTTTTATGAAAAATAAAATAGTAATTTATCCCCTTATATTTTTCAAAATATAGTAATTTACCTCCCTATGTTTTTTCAAAATGTAATAATTTATCTCCCTAGACAGAGAGATAAATTATTTTATTTTTTTAAAATACAAAGAGATACGTTACTCTTTTTTTTATAAAAGATAATTTATTTATTTTATATCACATAAATAAATTGCTATTCATTCTAAAGATGTGTGTAATTATGTGCGTGGGTGTGACCGGCCAACCTTACGTATAATAAGGCTTGGGCTTTTCCTACTTTTAGACAAAGAAAAAAGAAGAAATTGGTTAGCTGTCGAAGTTTTAGTGTGTTTAAATCTCACACAAAATTTGGGTGAGATTTTCACCGTCAACCACCAGAGATTTAGCCTCGCCGCCGCCGCCGCCAGCCGACAGTCTCTCGCGTCCGACGATCTACGCAACCATGTCGCGCGTGTCTTGACCCCCGCTCCGACGCGCCATCACTCGCAGCCTGAAACCTCTGTTTTTGGCCCCAAAATCGCCGCCATCTTCTTTCTAGATTTCCGGCGCCATCCCGATGACCCACCACTCTGCCACCTACACCATTCGACTCCCCTCATCAAGGCAAACAACTCCCTCCGTTTGGATCTAATTTCCATCAACGTCTTCCTCGTCGATTCGCCGGAGCACGAACCACCCACCGTGCCGGAGTACCACCATTCGAAAGCCCATCTCCTGGCGAGTCGAACGCACCCTCACCCATCTATTTCCGTTCAGATTCCGGCCAGATCTCATCTTCGCTTCTTTCACGACGCCGCCGCTGTTTTTGGCTGATTACTCTGCCGTTCAGGACCTTCCCACCGGCAGACCACCACCATCTTTCTCGCCTTTCCACCGAGCATCTATTCCCCCGATCAATTTCCGTTTTGGCCACTATCTCTCTTCATGGCTTCAGCTTCCAACTCAACCAGTCAACTCGCAACTTCCAAAACACGCTCAACCAACTCATCTCCCTCACTCATCCAAGCCGGAAAATACAGACGTTCAAAAAAACTTTCTTGCCGATTCAAAACCGCAGCTGTTGGAGATCAAGTTTCAATTAATGGTCGGCCAACACTCATCTTCAATGATACCGAGACACTCTCCTTCCAGCCGCATATCATTTTGCACTGGTTGGGAAGTTCTCCCATGGAGTACCTAAATATTGTAATCTCCATGGTCTTGTTGCCGGACCGAAATCAAAAGACCATTTATTAGTATGATCAACGTCAAATATGCTCATCTCTCATTAGACTGATTACTCTCGACTCTGGTCTTGAGAAGAATTCGGAACATTCAAGGCTTTCCAATGCATGCCTTTGAATAGACTCCAACGTTCACCCTAGTTTAAGAATCGTCAACAATACCCATCCAGGTCCCTAGCTTAAGAATCGTCAATAATACCCATCCAGGTCTGTTTTTTTTAACTACCAACTCACTTATTCCACGGGGATGTTCTGTCTGTGGTGGCACATATGGTGGAACACCATTACAAATTGATGATTTGACCTTCAACCAATTTAAGATCTTGAAAGCTTGAGTATGCATCGAAATTGATTTGTAGAAACCAGACATTATTCCTGAGCTAGGGTGAATGTCGAAGTCCATTAAAAGCACGCAGTAGAAAGCCTCTACTGCCTTGAATGTAAGCACGCAGTAGAAAGCCTCTACTGCCTTGAATGTATGAAATTCTTCTCAACCACATCAGTCTCGTTGGAAAGAGAGATGAGAGCATGTTTGGCGTTGATCATACTAACTGTAAATGGTCCTGTGATTTCGTGTCCGGCAACAAGACGATGAGCTCACTAACCACTTTTTGTCAAACTGGGACCACCATTCAGAGTACATATTTTTCCTACACACGCCATTTTGTGATTTTGGCAACGCACTGGTTCAATGAAGTAACTGGGGGTCTCGAAGCTCTTGGCTCAAACTTCATTCATGTTGGTTTCAATTAGTTGAACTCCTCAAAATCCCATTGTCTGTTGCTATCGTTGGATGAGTTTGTGGAATTTATTCTCTTTTGGTACTGCATTATTTTGGATTTTGAACTGTCCTTTTTTGTCTTGGAGGATTACTCTGTCGCTGGATGGGAGGAAGGAAGACTTGACAAGGGAGAATTGTATGGTTGTTTGCTTGTTGAAAACAGAACACGAAAGTTGGAGGAAAAATGAGTTTTAAAAGAGAAGAAGAAATAGAGAGCTGTAGCAGAAAAGAGAGAGAGAGTGATGAAAAAGGAAAAGAGAAAAGATGAAAATAGACAAAGAGAAAGAAGAAATGGAAAAAAAAAAGAAATTAAAATGGAAAATTGAATGTTGATGTCCTACAATTCCCTCGTCAACGCCTTCATAATGTTTGGATTTGTATTTTGGGATATTTTGAAGATAAAGAAAGAAAAACAGAGATAAATAGTGTTTGGAGATAGTCTTTGTATTTTGAATTTGTATTTTGAGTAATATAAAATAGGATAATTACGTGACCTCCCCTGTTATTATGAAATATAAAAATCCCCTATCTTATTATGAAAATTACTACACATACCTTGTTGGTTTATTACCATTAAAATTAGCCCATCGAATAGTCAAATTAATGATCAATAGTAAAACGTAATTATCCCTATAAAATATTTAAAATAAGTGGTGTATGCTTGATGTTAAGATTTAGGAGATAAAAATCATTGTTAATCGTCAAATAATACTATATATCGTATGTTATTTTTTAGAAACTAAAATCACTATTTATTGTCAAATTATGTCTTTTATATTATATTTATATATATAAGTGTGTGTGTGTGTGTGTTATATATATATATATATATATATATTATATATATATTATATACTAGTCGTTTTGGCACACCGTTCTTGCGTACATATAGTAAATAATTTTTTTATACTTTAAAATATATTATATAAAAGTAAAATATATAAATCAACATATTAAATTTAAAAAAAGAAAGAAAAGAAAAAATAAATCTATCAATTAAATAAAATTAAAAATTTCAATAAGTTAGTTATATTATATTATTAGTTTAAGGGCATTTTTTATTTTATAAAAAATCGGTGCGATGGTGTAAGTAACCGTCATTTATGAGTAAAATGATATTTTCTTTTTATTTATAGTATAAATAAAAAGTTCAAAAACGAAAAACTACATAGATTAGGTGTTAAAAACAGAAAAACAAATATATAATAAGTGTGTTTTGTTTTGTCTCAAAAAATACCTAAGACAAACAAAAACAAAATAATCCTAAACAAATGTCATTCTCATTTTTTCAGATTTTCTAGCCTCAGCTCTTTTCCTATTATAGACTTGGGCTCCTTTTGATTTTTTCTTAATTTGAATCGAATTCTCATGGGCCGCCCCACGGAGGCCCACCAACTTCTCAAAATGGGGCTCATGTCTGGGCGCGCCTATCCTTGTCAATTTTTTGGCTGGTCATTTGTACAAAACATTTGGTTCATTTTCATTATTAACCTTTTATGTCGGAGAGGGCCGACAAGTTCCCTGTTAATGTATTAAAAAGAAAAACCCTTAGCTCCTTTGCTTTCGGACATAAAATAAAAATTTAATCTTTAGAACTACCTATATGATATACCAAATTACATATAGATCCTAAAATTTCCAATATATTTAATTATACCCTATTCTACACTTCGTAATAGTAAGATAGGAAGCTTATCTAATTATTTTAATATCTTATACAAAATGTAATTAAGTCACATTATTTTATTATTTTATTTTTATGGCTACAATATTAATTTCAATATTTAATGAATAAACCTCTACAGTGCACAGAATGAATAGGGCATGATGGACGAGAACGAGGATACATAATATTAATATAATTTTCTTCATTGATTTATTTCTTTTTTTTTTTTTTTTGCTTGTCTTGTTTCCATATGGCCGGCCACCCACCCGTTAGATATAGAGTCGTATAGTCGTACTTCACTTACCTAAGAGAAATCTGAAAGGAGTTTGGGATGAAACTCCAATTGAATTAATCTACGTTTCTGACATAACAATAAAATTTCTATATACTAATTTATCTAATCTCAAAAAATCTAGAATATCTATTTGTATTAATTATTTAATTGGTCAATTATTATAATATTTAATTTATCTAATGAAGCTTCACAAACTTCATTAATTAATATTGTCCTACAAAATTAATCAAGGACCAAATTATTTGGCCCCCATCAATTAATTTTACATTTTTTTTTCTTGAGCTTGTTCATCCAATTAAACATGTACTATTTTGATCCAATTTACACAATTAATTTAATTTCATTTAGCTCAAGAATTATTAACTACTTTAGTTAAGATTTCAACATTCTTAATCCACTATTTGAATAAGTGATTTTTAAATGAATTCATCCATTGGATTCAATCGAGATGGTGAGCTTCTCCGAGCAAGTGTAACTCATTAGATTTACTCTAATGATAGTCATGGGCTCACAACTATCGTGACTTATCAAATTTAATTAATCATGTCGATTAAAATATCTTATAATTAACACCTTAATTTCAAAAATTCCATTTAATCATGATTAACGTTTAAAAACCCGCCATGAAACCCTATCTCTTTTGTGGAATGATGAGTTTTTAGATAGTGAATATCATGCAACTAAGATCCTATCATTATTATCTCCCAATTGAGTACACAGTATGAATTGAGTCGAAATCTTGTTAATTCAATAATTATGCAATAATTCTTTCTATTTTTCTATTATGAACAGTTAACTTAGGAAACTTGAAGCCTCATGATCTTAAAAGTCATAGGTTCTAATCCCGCCAGGTGCGTGGGATGTTGTCTGCTATATAACAGGAGTTGACTTACTGTATAGTAAGAATTGTTGTCTACTGTAATAGTGGGGGTTGTTGAGTATTATTTAGTAAGATATAATTATTATAATAACCTTTATTCGATATTAAAATCAACAAAAATAATTATATTTTTGTAATCAATTTATTTCAATTAATAATAGTTAATCGCTCTTACCTAAAAAAAAAAAAAAAATTTAGAAACCCTGTGCCTAGTTACCATGATACCTTCCCCAATGATCTATCAATCAGAAATATTGGAGCAACATAGAAGTTTTCTTAATTATTTCGATTTCTCTCTTCTTTTTCTTTCTTTCTTTTTATTTTATTTTTTGGTAATTTCGAAGTATTTAAATTGGAAGTTGACATTAACGCACACGTTGCAGAAATGGGAGTGCGTGCGTTTAGCCTCCCAAATCTCTTAATTGACACTCCACAATAATTTGCATGGAAAATTACTATTTTATCTGCCATCGATCTGTAGAGTAAGTACAATACTCGTATGCTCTCTTTGGAGTGTGGATCCAGGAGAGGGAGGAAACGCCATTTCGTAGATTATTAGATTGAAATTACTCAGAGAGAGAGAGGGGGAGAAAGGGAGAGAGAGATTGAGAGAGATGGGTTGCTCGTTCTCCGGATTGAATGCCCTATACGACGCTGTTAATGGGGGAGGTGATGTTTGGATCAACGAGAACCGTTTCAGGATCCTGAGGCAGCTGGGAGAGGGTGGCTTCGCCTTTGTTTTTCTCGTTAAGGAGCTGCTCTCTGATCCTTCCAACCCTGCCGACGGCATTTCCCGCAAAATCAAGGACCCTTCTCACGTCTCAGGTACTTTTTCCTATTTCTATTACCTGATCCGTGATTGTCGGGGTTTTGCTTTGATCTGAGATGGGTGATAATATTGCTCTGATTTAATTTGAATTGCATTTGGATTTGTGATCGTATGTATGTCTGAACTTCGTCAGATTCGTGCGTGAAGTTTTATTTAATGTAAGTTGGAAATTGTGCAAATTTAAGTTGGGATCTGAAGACTGATAAGCCTTTCCGGATCTGTTTGTGCTGTCCTTTCTTCCAAGATATTATGGGTAAATGGTGAAACAGACTTGGGTCATTGAACTGGGAGGAGATCGTTAGCCTACTTGAATTTAGACTGTAAATGATTACATTATCTGTCTGGAGTCTTCCGTCATATGAAAGAATTCTAGTTCTTAAAAGGTCTGATACTTGCACATCCTTTGAATTAGTAAAATAAATCTTCGGGGCCTCGGAACATACACTTTGGAAAATAATACTTAGCGAGGGAAGATGCACTTTTTTATGGATACTTTACTCCCACTTCCTACTTGAAAACTTTTACTTATTAAATGAATTATTGGGTTTTGATTTGTGTGCTAAATGTAAATTGACAATTATAGATCTTTATGTTATCATTGTTCTTTATTGCGGTAGAAAATCTGTCATAGTAGGTGAATGAAGTGCTTCTTTTAACTAATTATTTTTGTTAAGGGTGTTGGGCTGGCGAGACAATATATACTTTCATTTTTTCAGTAAGGGGTTGCTTAAGTGTTGGTACGAGTTGCCATTATAGGTATAGTTTGCTAATAAAGATAAATATAGAAGTTTTGGAATGATCTCAGCTTGAAAATATGGTTCTAAGCTGAAAATTTGTTTATACACACACCCACACCACGTTGTGTATCTATATATAAGGTGTTTCACATATATATATATATATGTGTGTGTGTGTGTGTGTGTGAGTACATATATTTGTATGATATTGGTGGTGGTGGTGGCGAAGGTGTGAGGGAGGAGATGGGATTGGGAAAGTGAGTTTTATAATATTAGCAAGGTTAAGTATGTCCAGAAAAAAGTTCAGGCGTAAAAGCTGAAAAAAGCAACCCCCCCCCGGGGGGCTTCTGAAAAGCGGGTGATGGTGGCTTTTTGAAAAACAAGTCTAAAGCGAATTGGGGGGTGAAAACATACCTAGAAGCTCTTTGAAAGCTAAACGTAGAGAAGAAACTTAAATAAGCTGTTGTAAACAAGCCCTTATTCGTTAATGGGACTAATGCAATCAATTTGGGAGTAGGAAGTGCTCCATTCTGCAATAATTGCACACACCATTCCTGAAAGGCACATGATTGTGCATATTAAAACTTTTAACGGTGGGTTCTAGGAAGCAAAGGAGTTAAAACTGCTTATGTTTATCAACATATGTAGGGTCATACCTTACTGATGAATGAGAACCATGCAAGTGAGTCTATTTCTAATTTTTGCTGGGTTTGTCTCGAAGGTTAACAAAAAATGCTTAGTGGTTTGTTATAAGCATACATGAATCAATTAAGCACATTGAATGTAAGGTCTTATGACGAAAACTTTTTAAGGTGGCTCTACATTGGTGGTAAGAATCAAATGGGAATTATTTCCAAATTAGACTTGTAGTAAGACACACATTACATATAGCTGATGAGTTTTACTTACTCATTTTGTGATGGGGGATTAAAAGTCATCTAGGACCTGAACTGTGAGCTTCTCAAATGTGGACTTTGATATAATTCATTATGAGGAGGTTGGCTATATAGAAAATGATTAAACTTGTTCAGTGTTCTATATAGCTTTGTATGATTTGCTAATTTCTATGATTGAAAAGGAGAATACTAGGACTGCACTATATATATTGTGATACTCCACAGGGTTATGTCTTTGGCCAAAAGGAACATTTATATGGATTCAGTAAATTGAAATGAGACTAAGATGGATCTGCTGTTGACAAGGAGAGATGAATCTCTCAAAAAAAATTTTAGGTAGTTGGTGGGCCTTGCTCCCACTGAGGAAAAACAAAAGGTGATTGATGCAGTCTTTTGTATGTTTGGTGGAAGCAGCTCTTTTCACTGGGAAAAATGATGCAGTCTAATATCAACAGTTATAGGAAAAAGATCAGGCATATGCAATGAGACAGTATGAGATAGCTAGTATATAAGGTTGAAAATTGAAGATGGCAAAGCATATAAATAAAAGGGCAGCCTGAAGTCTCTTGCTTGATATACTAATTAAATTCAGAGTAATTTAATGGCTTAAAGTTTGCTGTTAAATGAAGTCAGTAAAACTATAAAACCAAAGGTTTAGCCTGAGGACATGACATTTGTTCTTTAAAAGGTTAAACATCTGGACATATTACTCGGCATTACCTAAATGCTAGTTCTTGAGAGAAAGAATGTTGTCCAAACGAACGAACTTGCTGATGTTTATATTTGTTTTACAGAAAGGATAGCCAACTTTGGCCAATTAGATTGTCATTAGATAATTACTTGATTGGTACTCAGTTTGAGTGGTTTGATTTTGCAGGTGACGGAACATATGCAATGAAGAAAGTTTCATACAAAATAATGAGCAACTAGAGTTGGTGAGGGAGGAAATTCGTGTTTCATCTCAGTTTAGCCATCCTAATCTGCTTCCTCTTCTTGATCATGCAATCATTGCAGTCAAGGTAATTGCTATTTTGACATGTTTAAGGATGGAGCTATACTATCCATTGTTTCCCAAACTGGTTGCACTATCTTGTTCTGCATCCTGTCTACAATGTTAGGTTTGGAATTTAATTTTATGAACACCACAGAGCTTGATGTAAAAGCAGGTATTTGCTTTGGACATAGGTGGTGATGGGTTCCTCTCTCCAAGTAAACAGTTTTTGTATTAGTCAGAGGGCAGCTCTTTGGCCCTCTTATGACTTTTAACTATTGTGCTATTATACTTGTCAATAATTTTTGCAATGTGTGGCTTATCAGCATGTGTGAGATAAAAGTTAAAGGTACACTTTACTAAACATCTTTGCTTGCACTGCAACATTGTCTAAGATTCTTTGCGTTTCTTCTTGACTTGTCATGGTTTTTTTTTTTAACTCTTTATCAATGTTCATACATATGTAAGTCAATTTTCACAATAATTTGGGAATATAATTAAATAACTTTGATTCTCAATAAACATCATGCTTTTTTTCACAATACTGCTCAGAGACCAGATTGGATATGCAACTCTATGTGATGGTTGTTTTACTATAATGCAAGCATGGAATAAAATAGTGAGGGGATAGCATTGCTTCGGCACCTGTACATTAAATTTTCCATCACTTTCTCTCCCCTCTACTGCCTTCTCTAGTCCTCATTGGATTCTTTCTCTCTCTAACAAATGCTTGTTCTATTGATCAGGCTTCACAAGATCAATCCTGGAAGCATGAAGCATATTTGTTGTTTCCTGTCCATTTGGATGGAACACTACTGGACAATGCCAAAGCTATGAAAGCCAAGAAGGAGTTTTTCTCCACTGCAGATGTGCTTCAGATATTTCGTCAGGTACGAAGAAGTATTTGTGCCTCCTTTATTCGTGGAACTTCCTATGTTTACACTAAAGAGCTTATAAACATTGTAATGTGTGCATAATTATTTAATAGGTCTTTGTCTACTCATTTTTCTGCTCGGCAGATAATTTGAAGAAGCATTTCCATAGATGATCTTTTAGTATTCTGTCTCTCAACACTTATAGCTTTCCTTTTCTCTCTGTGGGAAACAACTTACATTAGTACCACCATGTACCAGTTATTGTTGGGGTAAATCACATCTACCTCCCCTGAGCTTTGGCATAATTACAAATACCCCCTCGTTGTTTGAGAAATTACAAATACCCCCTAATTTTAAGGACCGTCTAACAATTACCCCAATCTATGCATTTTTTATAGTGAACTGACCAAAATACCCTTATGAATTAAAATTTATAATTTTTATTTTTTTTTTAAAAAATATTTTTTTTCAACTAAGGCGATAATTTTTTTTATAATTTTTAAATTTTTTTCATCCATCCCATTCAATATTTTTTATAAGATTTTAATTTTTTTAAAAAAATAAAAAAATACTGTAAGGGCAAAGTTGACATTTCTATGCCTCCATCCAAGGATTACATAATTTTATCAAACATTAGGGGGGTATTTGTAATTTTTCAAACAACGAGGGGGTATTTGTAATTATGCCAAACCTCAGGGGAGGTAGATGTAATTTACCCTTATTGTTATGTAGACATGCTATGGGGCATTTTGATCTCAAACTGCTTAAAAGTTAAATATCTATTCCTTGAAATACTTGGAAGTGGAAATATTAAATGGTTTTATGGGCAGTGACATATCTGTTTATAGCTACATTTGATTTAAAGGATGTGGAAACAATTTACCAGAAAACTATTTATCTGCAGCTTTGTGCAGGACTTAAGCATATGCACAGTTTTGACCCTCCATATGCACATAATGATGTCAAACCCGGGAATGTCCTTGTGACGTACAGGAAAGGACAGGCGCCTTTAGCTACGTTGATGGACTTTGGAAGTGCTCGTCCTGCAAGAAAGCAAATTCGAACTCGTTCAGAAGCATTACAGCTGCAGGTTCTTTTTCAAATTCTGAAGCTTTCATCTGTGTCATTGTTTGCTGTATCAGTTGCAATATATTAATGCTGAAAGTCATTCATCAACCATAAAAGTACCCTTGTCATGGGATATTGCTTCAACTTTTGTTTGTAGTATTGTTGTATTATTCATATTCACAAATAATATTCTCTTAGACACATGCAGTGTTCTATGTTTGTTATTCAAACATAGAATGTGCGGAAAAAATAATTAGATGGAAAGATGACAGGATTAGGAAGCAGATATCGTCTTAACTATGTAAGACAGAAAAGTGGAAGGTTGAAACTAAAAATGTACTGGGACCTAACATTTCAAACAGGAATCTAGAGACAAAATTAGTTCTTGACAGAGGGGATAGAAGGTGCAAGAGATAGAATAGAGCCATTTATGTAGTCATTGTATTAAGAGTTACAAGAGACAACACTCCCAAAGTCAAGGAATCTTAGAAGCCAGTAGTCAGGGAAAGTCAGATTCTTACAAGAATTAATCCTCTCTTTGGTTGTAGCAGTTTGTGAAATTTCATAAAACTGTTTCCTGCAACAGACAGGCTTTTGGAGTTTGCCTGAACTAGGACGTGATTCAGTGGTCAGTCACCAATCTGGTCTGGATCATCAAACACTGATCAACTATGATATCCTTCAATTTCTGTTAGCCATAGCCACATTTTGTTTATTGTTTATGAAAGCTTTGATAGACCCTTTTTAAGTTATAGTTTAATGTGCCTGGTTTACATTTCAGACCAGTTATTGTGCATTATTCTAAAATATTTATAGTTTAATCTCTAGATGTTGAATATGTAGGAATGGGCTTCTGAACACTGTTCTGCTCCTTTCCGAGCACCAGAACTATGGGATTGCCCAAGCCACGCTGACCTCGATGAGAGAACTGATATCTGGTCGTTAGGCTGCACTTTGTTTGCAATCATGTAAGAACCATTTCCCCTCTTAAGGGTCTTACTTTCTTATTCCATGAGATTTTTTTATCTGATATTAATTTCTGAGCTCATGGAATGAAATTATTGTGATTATTTATTAATTGTAGTCTTACAATTACAATGGATTAAGTTAAAATCTGTACCTAGGAGATGGAGGAAGATCTTCATATAATTTATTCCGAAAGGCATATACTAAGGTTTCTTCAACTGTGTCAATATAAGTTTAGGTAGGGTTCCCAGTTGGCAACATGCGCTCTCTGTCTTTGTGTCTTGGTTAATTCTGTCTGTCCCAATATACTTATCCTGTAGTACATAAGCAGGATATTAATTATTTAAATTCCCTTCAATTTCAATATGATGAAGTAGAACAAAATTTCTTTGGTCATATGCTTCATATTAACATGGAAAGAAGCCAACAATAATGGAATGTCTTCACTGGATTATGCAAGCCTTTTCTTATTGCTTTCTTTTAATGTGTTTTACATTGTTGATGTTAACAAACTAGATTTGGCTAAATCATTATGTGATATTGCTAGCGGAAACACTTTTAGAGAAATCCAATAACAGAGTAAGTTTGGAACTTTGGAAGCTCCCCCTCCCCTCCCCCCCCCTGCCCCTAGGTTATTTGGGGAGAAAGTGATTGAAAATTATACTTTTCTTTTCATAGGAAATATTCTACCATGATATCGCACTGCGACTGTCTAGAATTATTTAATTTGGATTTAGGATTTTGAGTGTCGGTGGAGTGGTGGAATAAGATAAGTATGTTAACCAATTGGTTGAGGTAGCTTTCACTGTCATAAACAGCAGAAGTCTTTATCGAGATGGCATGGACATGAAGGTCCCAAAATCACATAAAAATATGTTTATTAGAGTGATTTTGGCTTTCATTATATGGCCTTAATTTAATGTGCTGGAAAAAGAGATTTATTAAGTCCATCTAAAAAAGGTAGCCGTTGAGGCTTACTTGAATTTGTTCGTGTTTTTAGTATGTAACAAACCTCTATGTTTATTGACTTGATGCTCACTTTTTAGGAAGTTCTGATGCTGGGAGTTTTTTACTTACTTTAAGTTTGAGGTGTTACTGACTGATTTGAGAAATTGAATTGGAGAACCAAAGTAGAACTTGGCAGAAGAATTTATAATATTATGCAGATTTTGAGCTTAAGACGAGAGCGTGAAACAATGTTATATGTATAATACCTGCTCAACTTATAGCCTTCTCTTTATGCCAATATATGGTAATAGGTATGTGTGCAACTGCAATAGGTTTCTAAATTTTTGTCCGACATATGACGCTTTGTGTCTTAAACATGGTCATTTCTACCTTGAAGTACCTCATTTTTATGAGCAGCAATTACCAGATGAGGTGGTGGTCACTGGTATGATTCATTCCTTGATTGTTGTCGACTGAGTAATTTTCCTCCTGAAAGTATATAATTGGTTTTTGAATCATGCAAAACATCAAAAGTCATTATGTTTGTGTTTGTCCAATACAACCTCCCTTCACTTGGTGTTTGTAAATCAAGCTTCATATTGGATCCTTTTCATAGGTATGGTGAATCTCCATTTGAATATGCACTTGGGGAATCTGGCGGCAGCTTACAGCTGGCTATTGTAAATGCCCAAATAAAGTGGCCGAGCGGACCTAATCCTCCTTATCCAGACGCACTTCACCAGTTTGTAACATGGATGCTACAGCCCCAAGCTGCAGTTCGGCCTCGCATTGATGATATCATTATTCATGTTGATAAGTTGATCACAAAGTTTTCTAATTGAAGGAAATCAAACTTAAGGTATATCATAATTCATGTGGATAAGTTGATCACAAGATTTGCAGATTGAAGGTTGATGGATTTCTGTATTTCAGCGTGTCAGGTGATAGAGAGTTACTGAGGTATTGCTTTAAAGTGACATGGGATAGAGGTGTACGGAGTCGTTATAAATATTATAATGTGCTGGTAAAAGTTTTAGCACTTTGGAGTTTCTTTTAACTTATGTTGGTTACTGTTATCAGCAATGTAAAAGTCTAAATCTCCAAATGATTATTGGTTATAGATACAAAAATGAACCTAGTTGTTTCATGTGTGTTTCCCGGGTGCAAATACATTCACCAACCTATGATCCATGTGCACTAAGATAGGACTGCAGGTGGAGTGTGCTTTCGGTTCGGGTAGTTCGGGTTTCAATTTGGATCGGGTTTGGGTTTCTTTATGGGATCTTTAAAATTGTTTTGTATTAAGGATAAATTTTTTAAGTTTGCGTCAGGTTTGGGTAGGTTTCTACCTACTCGATCTTCTCGATCGGGTGTTTGATCTAAAAGCCAAACAAAGTTTAAGCCTTAAAAATAAGAACAATAAAGAAGATTGGGTTTTTTTTAGATCTATGTATATATTATTCATTATTATTATTATATTATAAAAATGTGAATGATTTTTCATACTTTATGTTTCTTATTCTTTTGTGATATCAATTATGCCCTTTTTATATAACAGGAGATTATAAATTTGTGTATAAATAAGTAATTTTGTTATCACTTTTTAAATAATAGTTGACTATTTACACGGTTGAATTGAGATGGAATTTTAACAAAAAAGTCAGTCGTAATAAGGAGTTCAATGATAATAAAGAGGTTTATTCATAATTAATTAACTAAAATTAGTTAATAATCTTAATACAAATATGAAAAAAAATATAAAGCTATATAATTAGGAGAAATTACAATTTAGAAACTTTGGGAAGCAATCCCGGGGATGATTTGCCATTAATTCGATTAGGAGAAGTTGTTGCACACCATTTTTGGTTGCTCGCAAGCTAAAGTTTCAACTCCTAGCAGACTTCAAATAAGCTGTCGCCACTAGCCGGCACTTATTTATACATAAGTCGTCTCTAGTTGGCCTGCAAACTTATGTAAGCTACCATCGGCTGGCACATGCTTTTAAATAAGTTGCCCCAATTGGCTCACTCTTCTACATAAGTCGTCGTCAGTTACATCTGCTGCTACTAGCTGGTCCCCGCATCCAGCTTAGACATCACCGGCTGGTATATGCAACGAACACTTCAATTTCTAGATACTTTCTATCGGCACATCTGTTTTAATGCGATGCTAACAAAGCTTGCTTAGGCGCTTATTACTTAAGTCCTATCTTTACTCATTCATTATGAGACATATTTCCCCCACTAATGACAGGAACAGTGAGAGCAAATATGCTCGCATCAACTAGGCAAAGCAAGTCAATATTTATTGCTCTATAACATGTAGCCTGAACTTACAGGTTTATCACAACAAAAGTCCTATCTACTTTGAATTAATAATTATCTTACCTACTTAGCATTACTCTAGCACTTGTAAGAAATATTTTTACCTGGCATATAAACAAGGTATTTTTTTAGCCAAAAACTAACATCAATATGTAGGAATAGAAAAAGATCAAACAAAAAGTAAAACAGGAAAAAATATAGTTGCATAAAATTCACAGCAATCAAAGAAGAAGAGGAGGTAGAAGATAGAACCCAGAAGGCACCTTGTTCCATTAGAATCTAAAGCTCGCATGAGGGCATTTCAAACCTCACGTAGGAGGTAACATAAAAAAATAGAATATTGTTTGAAAAGAAGGCACTTAGCAGTAGGAGAAACATTTCACTTATCACTCGGAGGAACCCCTTCATCACCACCAGCAGGAGGGGCTACCCTGAGAGGAAAAACATCTTCCACAATCTGGTTCCAGGGTCCTACGGAGCCTCTTCTTCTTGGGCAGCATGAAACAAGTTTTCTGGCAACTCGTAAGGCGCCCCATTATCTGGTTCAGGAGCATCTAACAACTCAGCATGGATGTCCAAGAAAGAGGTGGAAGAGGTAAGAGGATAGACATGATAATAATACTTTAGGGCATTAGCTGACAACAAATGTTGGAATTCAAAGACTTTTTGAAGTCTGCCATCTAGCTGAACCACATCTCTTCCAACACTTTCTTCCCTCCTCCAAAGAAGAGTAATCTTGAAGTTTCAGCACCATTTGCTCCAGGCGTTGGTGTAAGTTGTTTATCTCAAACCTTAGATAGATCAGACTCCCTTATGCTTGCATTTTTTCTCCCTCTCCACCTTCTCTAGCTCATTTAATTTCTTCTAGGCTTCTACGCTGCTGGTCCACCTTGCTCCATCTAACTGAATAACCCCTAGCTAGCAAGACAGCCTACAAAGTAGGTCAAAAACATGTCATTTTATATGCACATTAGAATATCCTAGCAAGTTTATTTTTCTTTCTACCTTGCTAATATGTGAACCTACCAAGTTCATGGCTTGAGGGCAGGGCATAGCATCCAGATAGACCATATTAGGGGACAAGAGAAATCCGTCCAAAAAGTCAGTCGCTCGACTGCTTTCATCTCCCTCCTGGCGGCAGGAACTGGGCTTCACCAACACCTAGTTTTTCCATCTTGATGTTTATCTCAGCAAGTCGAGCTGTCCTAGCTCGAGTGGCAGGCTTAGGGGCTGCGGAGGGGGGGGGGGGGGGCAAAGGATCTGCTGGTCCCTTAGCCCACTTGGCAGGTGTAGACACAAGTTTTGCCTGACGCTTTCCTTTTGGATCTCCTACAGAAGTTGAGCTAGCTGGAGTAAAGGGTGGACTCTTCACCGGTAGACGTTTGGTAGATAAACAAACATCAAGAATCTTTCCCGTGCTCAAGGCTTTGTCTTGTAGGAGCTGGTTGAACATGTTGACTACAGGAAACATAAGTATATCCATGAGGTACATGCGTTTAAACTAAAAAGCCCGTAGAAGCAAAATTAACAAACATGCAAGAGACTATACCAGCAGCAGTGTCCAGGACGAACTCTTTAGGACTCAGCCCATAATGAAAAAGGAGGGTTGGATGGACTAGCTCATGAGGATCATATTGGAAAGCATTCAAGCAGTCTAGTAGGAGCTTGAAAGGCGCAGGGCGACTATGAACTGAATATCTGGGAAGTTAGGAGCAATAGAAACCCAAGCAATGGGAAAACACCAGTAGATAGGAGAAGATATGAAAAAGTAATGGCGCTTTTACTCTTTAATGATAGTTTCAGATGGGAGGAACTGGGTGTCCCCCTAGAAGTAAAATAGAACAAGCCAAGACTCGCATGCTTCAGCATGAGAAGGAATGAAATTGAGTGGTTGAAGGGATCTCCTTTAAATTCCTAACCAAAATGTTAAAACTAGCTATCGTTATGAAAGATTTAAGCACTAATTGACTCACAGAAGCCAACCTTAAATAGAACAGGAAATTGCAGCCCAGCTTCTAGCTGAGCCACATAGAAGCTGACAAAACCATCTGCGGGGTTGGGTGAGGGGCAGGGAATGAGCTCGTTCATTAGAGGCTAGGACCCGAATCAAGAGTTCATCAGGTATCTGAAACCTAGAACTAATGTCTTCTATGTCTTCCTCTCTCAGGTAAGATCGAAAAATCGTAAATGACTTGGCACAAGAGGTAACTACTTATCCTTCATCATTCTCTCTAACGCCTCTTTGGAAGTATTCTTCCTACTACTTACCTCTTCCTCGCCCTACCTCCCTGGAGGCGAGAGCGGAAAGTATCATACTCCCTGACAAAGTGGTCAGATTAATAAGAAAAAGCCTTTATAGCTCGCTCAACTATACGATTAAACTGAAAGAAAGAAAGAAAGAAAGAAAAGAGCTTACCTAAAAGGAGGAAAAGCAGTAGGGTTTAGCAGAGAAAAACTCGATATCAAGAAAAGAATGCGTACGAGAAAGTAGAAAAAAGGGTTAGAAAAGCTTACATTTGGACGGAGAAGAAACTTACCTTAATGCGGGGATGGTGTGAAAATGTTGAGAAGGAAGATGCCTTAAATATCCTGTTTGCCCAAGCACCACTTGACCGCTGTCCACCAATCACGGAGCGCATAAGCTCCAGAGAGTGAAAGGACTCTTCTTATCCCTTATCTCTTATAAACATCACTATTGATGACTCCTTTTTGCATATACAAATTTGAAAAAGGAGGGAATCATGAAATGAAAAAATTCTTTCTCCTCTTTTGTTTTTTCTCTTATTTTTTCGGACTATCTTACCTAAGCAGTCCAACTCTATGGTTACACTCCTGAAGTGGGGTGGGTGATGGTGCCCCTAAAACTCTTGGACCGAGCCCACAAGCAAGTGACAATAGCCTAGTTGGTTATGAGCCCAGCTAGCCCATCAACAGGAAGGAAAAATACAGAGGCTTAATTTCTATTTTACTGAACTAGTAGGCCCAAGAAACAAGCCTGTTCCATTCGGATACGTCAATCTAAAATATCTTCAGGTGGCTCCTAGTAGATCATAGCAAATGAGTTGGGAATCCACAAGTAACGAATTTCTAGCTTTTCAGATAGACTTGACAAGACTCACTCAACCTGATGTTTCTCAGTTAAATTAAATTCAAATCATGCACGGTTTGTTTGGTTAGTTAGTTGATTCAAATGTCTTTCGAAATGGATTAGAACTCTCCATAATATCCTTGGTATCCTGCTCTGTACACACCTATAGTTAGAGGTTTTGTGCAGTTAGTTGGTAATATTATTCCTCATTTTCAAACTCTCACTTATTCTTTCATTTCTCTCTCAATTTTAGGTTGTTTTGAGCCTATATTTTTCACTCTACACGATTGTATATACTTGATCATCATTTTACTCTATTATTCTCATTTAGTTCAAGTTCCATTTATTTTCTTTCAATAAAATCTTTATTGACTTAACTATCGAAGTACAAACCTTTATTTTGTAGGGTTAGTCCCGTTGATTTTAATTTTTTTTTTTTGAAGATCCTTCAACTTTGTGGTGTAACCAAATATCTGGTACGCATGATTAAGGATTTGGCATCCATAAGCTAGGACGGTCTCTTCTTAATACCTGTTTAGTGTTTCATTTTTTCCCATATATGTAAAAGACATTTGTTCCCATATTTTAGAGATATACTATGTTTCTATGGTATTTGCACTCGTATTTTGTTAATAATATTTATTTTTTTATCAAAATATATAAGATTTATTTTATTTAGTATATTAATATTTCATTTTTTTCTAGATTTTACATTATTAAAATATTGAATATTGTAAAAAATCCTCCTTCTAAGTACTATTATTATTTATTATTTATTAATTAATCATAATAATTAATTTATAGTTTTCTATAATATTAAAATAATATCAAATAATATGGAAAATAAAATATAAAAACTACAAAATATAAATATGTAAAATTGTAAATTTTATTAGCGTCATATTATTCGAATTATTTGGAAACTCTAACATCAAATATATATTTTTTAAAGTAAGGTAAACTTGTATTAAAATTATTAGAACGAGAATAAAATAGTACAAGATAAACTTGAATTTAGTTATGAAAAAGTAAAACAGTTAGAAGCACCACTTAAGGTACTTATAACTTTCGATTTAAAAGTATTTTTTGTAGCAATTTTAAAAACACAAGCGGACATCTAAACATCTCAAACTAACTTTTTTTGAAGTCAGAAGCTAAAAAATATTTTTCCAAATCTCTTACAAAAACTCCCTATTCCCTATTTATAGTTTGATATATATTTATACTATTATAAAAGAAAAGCCATTTGACGTACCAACTTTAAAATACCAAAATTTTCCCTTCATTCACTTTTTTCTTTAAAAAAAGATTTGGTTAGAATAATAATTTTAATTTTTTAATTATTTTACAATTATATATTTTTTTTCTCATCCACTACTCCATTGTTTCTCTCATATCAAACTTCTCCATATTCCTTTTGCTTATAAATTCCTTTATTTTTATTAAATTGACAATTATAATATATTTTTTCTCCCCAAGCTTTTTTTTTTCTCTTTTACTTTCAAATCATTATTGTTGTTTTTACGAAAAAAAAGTTTTTTTTAATCTCAACATTATTTATTTTATGCTCGCGAGAACCTCGTGCATCGAGAATTAATTGTAAATAAAATAAAACTCTATTTCTTTAACTAATCTAAGTATATTTAATTTTCGCAAGAAAAATCTCTTACAAAATTACAAAACACATGCTTCCCACTTGAAATTGGAAATTGAAATGGAAACAAACCAATTATAACCCTAATGTTAGGAGGAATTGATGTTGGCAAAAGCTATAATTCACCCTAATTATAAACGAATTTAACAAGCCTTCTTTACTCAAACTATATAGCACGAATTCCACCAACCCAAGCGTTAGTAGCCGGGGATTCGAGTGATGGCGACCCCAAATGGAGGCAACCAGGAGATACTTATGCTAGAGGCGCCGCCGCAGTCGACTGCGGCGGCGCCGGTTGAAATGATCGACGCTCTGCCTTACATTGATGATGACTATGGCGATCCGAAAGTTAAAGAAGAAGTGGACCGGTTAGTGGAAGAAGAGATGCGCCGTAGCTCCAAGAAACCCTCCGACTTCCTCAAAGACCTTCCTCCTCTCCCCAAATTCAAGTTTGAGGTGTGTAATTTCATGTTTATCAGAGATTTTACTAGAGCTTAAAGAAGTGAAGAATATAGTGAATTTGTTAGGGTTTGGACTTTGATTTATTACGGAATTGCGTCAGTTTTATGAACCAGGAATGAGTTACTTGAGTTGGATTGAACTCGGCTTTGTAGCCGTATTTTAACTGGAATGTTGTTTTCGTGAATTACTTGTTTGACGATTGGGTATCCTAAGAATGTTTATATACTGAGAAAATAAACGTTCTATGAATCGGCTTCTTGAGAAGTAGTAACATATGCATATAGTTCAAAGCTGGGAGCAGTGTGTTTGAGAGAAACACTTGTGTTTCTAACACAAACCCTTGGTTCTATTCGTCAGCTCTATGTTCATAAATCCATCTTTTTTTTTTTTTTGGAGTCTGTCTGTCTTCATTCAGATTAGAGCAGCACACTCCTTGCCGCAGAATGCTTATAGAATTTTCTTTTCTGTTCTAAAAATTTCTTGCAATTATATGGCCCCTTTAATATTTTCATTTTCACGACTTGGGAGTCTGTGTGTCCACAAGAGAGAGAGAGAGAGAGAGAGAGAGAGAGAGAGAGAGAGAGAGAGAGAGAGAGAGTTTACTGACACTGGCTTATGATTTATGTTTCAGGGTCATCCAATGCTTGCTAGGGAATATGAGAGAGTCCGAGCTGGGAAGCCTCCTGTGCAGATGGATACATCCAGATATGGGCTTGAAGTGCCACCTGTAAACAAACGGAATGATGAGACTGCATGGAGGCAGGCACTGCAGAAAGCCCAGCGTCTGCTGCAGCATCAAGTAATCAGGTACTGACTTGTGATTGTTATGAAACTAATTTGGTTCTAAATGTGGTGAATTGAGATTTTCTGGTATTTCATCTGCACTCATCAATTTCCATTGTTGTACTTGCTTAACAGAATCCAGCTTTTATCATACAAATGCCTTTGTTTTCCTTTTTCAATTATATTACAGTTTGTCATGCCATTTGAGAAATTGGCAAACAATTTAGGTGATTATATAAACATGTTTAAAGATTGAAATAAATTTATGTGGGTGGAAAGAGTTTCATACTATTTAATAAAGGCTCACAATGAAAAATACTAAGTTGACGGTATAAACTTTGTAATATATTCTGCAAAAATCTTGGTATAAACAAAACAACACATTCACCTTCTATTTTAGCACATATCCCTTCTCGTATATTCAGACAATTGAAACTCCTGATAGTGCACACTTTTGTATCTGCCTTTCCACAATCCACCTTGATTAAGTCATTTGTTCCTCTAAAATTTTGTATTTACAGGCTCAAAGCTTTTATATTTTTTTTTGTAGGCTTGAAAATCTAGACTTGATGTCAAAGCATGGCCCTGAAGTTTGGAAGTTGTATAATCAACAGTTGGAGGCATTTCTATCAAGGTGTGTTTCTGACAAGATACATTTGATAGCCCTAGAGAAAATTCTTGTAGCATAAATGCAGCGCTCATTTATTGCAGTCTTGTTCATGTATTCATTTTCTTTCTATCTTACCTGCTTTTACAGTTTTTTTAGATATTATTATAATCGGTTGGTCCGCTGTACAAAATGCCATATTGGAAGATGGTTACATGACATTTAAGTGCCATCATTTTATCACATAGAACCAGAATTGCTCACATTTAGATACGTAGATAGAAAGAATGTACATGCAAATGGTTATTATAGTGTGCACGTTTGTGTCTTTTTGTCAAGCTTGGGAAACTTTAATTCAGCAAGTAGTACATGGGCATCCTAGATCTCTCCCTAAAGGTATCAGATCCAGGGATTTGGAGCTTAACAACCATGTTTCCATGGATATGGTACTGAAGACCAGGATAGTATAACTACTAGGTGATCAACCCCATGCAGAGCTTAAGGTCAGCAAGAGGCAGGAAAACTAGTTGGGTGCTTGGATAAACAGGGTTATCATTCATCTTCTCTTAGACGTAACTCCACAGACTGTAGTTTCTACTCCACAAGTCTGATACTGAATAGAAAGATATGACCAGTGTAAACTTAGTTTAATACCATAAGATAACATGAAGTCAGAAACATCTGAAACAAAGATTTGTCAGATGAATGTTCTATCAACATATCAATTTGAGTTATTGATAAATTAGTATGTAAGTAACCTTGTAATTTGCTTTGGATTCCCCAAATGTCCTAAGGAAATATATATTTTCAAAGCAAAATGTAGCAGTAAAACTTGGTGCTGGAACTGCATTACATGAGACAAAAAGGATCTAACATAAACAAGCTAAACCTTTTAAGGTTAGGATTGCTTGTAGTTGTAAACTATTTTTCATAGAATCTCATGAAATAATTACTCTATAATGTTTGTTTTTTATACTCTTTTTCTATAACATATTTCAAACACATTTTACAACTTAAGGAAGCCTATTACATTTGTTCTAATCATTATAGTTTTTTCTCTTAACTAACATGTCTTTTATACATTACATCAACTATTATCATTGTACTTTTATCTCATACCTAAAAACACAGTTAAGATTCTGTCTATCTGAATCAAATTGTTTTCACATTACTTATTCCATTTAGATGAGATGAAATGAAATGCCAAAAAATAGCAGCTGAGACTTCACAAGTTAATTATCAAAACCCAGCATTAAGTTATGAATGAATCTAAGTTCCGAGTTTCAGAAGCTCCATAGTAAATTCTTCGACGAAATTACAAGAACAGTATGGAAAGATGGTAGGCATAAAAAAATAATTCATCTAACATCATGCTAGATGATAGTGTAGTTGAATTGAGATTCAAGTTAACTTTGGTCAAGATGAAAGCTAATCATGACTTCATTTTTTGTTTATAAAGCTTCTGTTAACCACAATTGGATACTGACTGATTTAATATCTTGCCCCAATCATGTCGTAGAATTGGTATTATACAAGTACCTGCAATACAAAATTCAGAATTGCTGAAAAGAAATAGTTGAAGCAGGTTCTGATTAGATATGTTATTAATTATGGTATTTTTCCTCTAGTGACAAAACTCTATTAACAATTTTCTTAATTAAGAGGCAGTCACTTATTGGTAGTTTGCTTTACACTCTGGACGTAATGTCGGAGTCCAAATTTGATGATACGAAGTTTAACTATGGGTTTTATATTGAGATGTGAAAATGTGATTTGATATTGGAAAACTTTTGAGAGTTTTAGCATGATAATTTACGGGAGATAATTTGGCTGGTTAGAACTAGTTTGGCCTCTTCAATTATAGGTTATGTCTGCCTGGTGAGTGTGTCTGTTGATGAATTTCTAGAGTTGATTTGGGCCATTTGGCTGGTTGGAACTATTTGAAAATGTTGATCTGCCAAATGTGATTTCTACAGCAAATTCTCCTACTTGTGCTTTTTCAGTAAAAGCTACCCATCCTTTGTTAATGAGGTCTCTGATGTTTGGTAAATACCAAGGAGCTAAGGTGTATACCTATACACCAAACATATGAAGCTCATCCTGTTTCCACTTTCTATATGATGTAATGCAAACTGTTTCGACTTTCTATATCTCATAAGTTAGACCTCTAATGGTGCTTTTGCATCCTTCATGTTTGTGAACTATTTTTGTGACTTCCTCTGCATGTTCTAACACCATTGGCCAGTTTGGTACTTACCTGCAGTTGTATTCTTATGACACTGATTTTTGGCTTCCTTTTCAGAATGCAATCACAAGTTCTGGAGCTCAATGGAAAGATTGAAGCTGTAAATCGAGAGAGGAAGTATCACCAGGTAATTCAGATGAAACCTGCCTTTTATGTCCTCAGCTCATTCTACTGGAAAGGAAACACCAGCAAAGCAACATTGACTTTGTATTTTGCATATCTTCTGCTGCTTCTATGTTCAGCAACACACGGCCTATGAGCTCAATGCTTTGTCTACCCAGTGGAGGGAACTCTGTTTGAAAAACATTGAAATCCAAACTGCACGTGCTGAAATTGAAAGCCGAATTGAAGAACTGAAAAGCGAAGCTGCTGGAAGGTAACTGAAACCTGAAGTCAAACTACATTTACTTACCATCGTCTAGGTTTCCCTTATATGTTGCTTGTTTACAAGTTCGACAATGTTATAATTAGGGGCTGGAATTTGGAGGCACGTATTGAGAATGGACCCTCTGCACATGCTGAAAATTGAGGTTTGAATGACGTATCTTGGCTGCTTTTCTTCTTGGATGATTGCATTCTAGAAGTAGGTGAATCAATGGATGAATAAAATGGGAGCAGGAGTTGCGCACAAAGGGATGAAAGGTGTTAATATGGCAGTTGAATGCTTGGAGATTTTTAATGTACATTTTATAATGTTTGTTGTCTCATGTAGCTATATAAACATTTACTTGTGATGCATTCACTTAATTACCGCCCATATTGCGAATCTGTTTCTATTTTCGTATTAAATTATGTGCAATGACTGCAGGTCCAAGAAGATCGCGTAGTCATTATGCAGATTGAAGTTGCCATGTCGTTGATCTCCACTGCTGCATCAAGTGTCCTGCCAATTTGTTTACAAGTCCAAGCTACACGAGGAAGAGTTTGATAATCTGTTGATCCTCCGTTGGGAATTTTTATGCATTACGTTTTGTTTTGGCCTCAGTTCAAGCCTCTCTTTCAGTTCTGTAATATATTCATGAAAGAAACAATTTCCCCATCTGCCATTTTGAGTAGTATTTAGATCTGCTTCAGACATGATTTCCTGTCTTGTTTTTAGATCTCCAAAGATAACTATTTCGTTCAAAGTCATGCATAGGATCAGTAGTATGAAGGTGTCAGATTCAAGACAACAAAATCAGAGGAAGGAAACAAACCATCTGCCATTCACAATAACTTGGCTAGTGTTACGGAATCCACATGGATTTGGTCAAGTTTATATGAGCAATCTAATTTTATTTTCAGGTGTACATTTGATCTAAGACTAATTACATTAATAAAAGCTAGTTTAAAATTATTATTTTTATTTTAATAATTTATATTTTCTAGTAAAATATTATTGTATTAATTTTATATACATTCATTTGCTCTTATTATTACATTGTCCATATTTTACTTATTAATTTACTTTATATCTTATTTATTAATTTTTTATATTATATTCATGTATAATATACTTATTAGATCATAAATGCCCTTGTGTAATACGAAATGATTAGAAAATTTCATGAAGATTGAAAGGATTTAATGTGTTGAGAGAAATTTTCAACCATAGATATAATTGATAATTGATTAGGCCATTTCTCATGTTAAAATTCGTTAAAAACAAATGGAAATCAATTATATGAATTGCCATGTGAAACAAATATTTGAGTAAAACAGTTTGAAAGATAAATGAGAATCAAGTAAATTAATTATCTATAAAGTAAAAGTTTTTGTAGTAAGAAGCTATAAGGTGATTTTGTTTTTTGTAGTAGTAGTTATATGATTACTTCAACATTTCAACAAACTGATTAATAAATTTATTCAACTAATCCATTAATAAGCTAAAAACAATAAACAAATTACAATAACTCACAAAAAGTTATACAAATGCTTACACGTTCAGTGGGACTTGAACTCATAACATCAACTTATTTATGGGACCTCAACCTGAACCACTAGGTTAAGACATTATTGGCGTTTTAACTGTTATTTAAACATTTGAAATGCGACTGTTGTGTGTTATATAACTTTTGTATTCATCTATGATATAAATAGAAAAAAATGTCGGTGTATCATATTTATCAATTCAACAATGTACATAATGGGAATGTTGCTTGTTTGTGCATGTCCAACTTGGATCTTTGGGCACAAGTCTTAGGGAGGAGATTTACAAAAAAAGTACGTTAGTATTCCGATACTTAACCTAGTAAACAATGCCAAAAATAAGAACTAAAGCTAACAAAACGCAATGTCTGATAGTAAATCTAGTGTAAGAGTGGTTTGCAAAATAACATTTTTAGTCCATGTGAGTGTTGAGAAAAACATTATCTTTTATCAAGGGATAAGCTCCCCTTTTATAGTTTTTACCTTCCGCTGGTTGAGCGACCCCACACCCACAAGGATAAGAGATAGCCTCCGGTAGTTTTGAGGAGGCTTTTCATGTCACCTACCTCTAGGGGCTTCCCTTCAGGAGGATAAGTTTCCTAGCACGATACGACTTCAATAATCTTCTTAAATTCTTGGACATCCTCCACGTGAGGCAACTATCACCCCTCCAGTTGTCCAACTACGGTTTAGCCATGTGTGAGCGAGAATATTTTGACATCCAAGTGGGCTAAACCCCTTCTTGGCCTTCCACAAACTTTCCAAGGTCCACCCAGGTCGGGGTGTTCAATTCGGTTAAGCGAATCGATGAAAATTCGGTTTGGTTTTAAATAATCGAAAAAATCGAATTTCTTAAAAAAATATTATTATATTATATTATAATAATATATTATATTATAATTAATAAATATATATATATAAAATAAATTCGATTTTCGGTTCGATTCGATTAACCGAAAAAAAATGAATTTAAAAAAAAAATAACTGAAAATTGAACTAAAAAATTCGATTAGACCGATTTAACCAAAATTTGAACACCCCTCCACCCAAGCCTATTTGTTCCACAGAGCCTTCCTTGGGATCTGGTTCTGGGTTCCTCGACCGCATGCCATCTAGGCTCCTCCCTCGGCCTTTTTGGGATAGGCTCCCTATTGAGCTGTGGTAGTTTTGCAGCATCATTTAGTTCCCCTACTCTAGTGGGTGAAGGCCTACTAGCACCTCATTAGAGTAGTAGATCTCTCCTCATGAGAGTTTTGGACTTCAGCATTTCTGTTTGGCCTTAAAGTCCCCTTCCAGGGTGGTTTTCTTGTGCAAGATATTGGAATAAATGACCAAAAATTAATGGGTTGGCTCTTGTCATCCATGGTAGTGGACCTTAGTCAATTTAGTGCTAATAAAGTGAATTTAGTAAAGTTCATTTGACCTTCTTTGACGTGTTTAAGGTATGTTGCATTATATGAATGTCACGGACAAAGTCCACAAATTGTTATAACCAATGAAGTTAGGCCACAAATGTGATGGTGACCATAAAATCGACTATCGAGGGTTGGTTTGGACTATTCCAGGTTGAAAATCTTGAGAAAGGGTATCGAGGAATTTATGGAGACCTACACTAAGTAATGTATCCATATGATGGATGTCATGTTTTATTGACGGCACACGTGTGACGTTTATATACTATTAGTCGGTGAATGACATAGACTCATTAAGCTGACTGAACTGGTTCACGAGGAGTCATCATATGAAAGCCCAAAATGACATGATAGAAATGACTGGAACTCCTTGACTTCAATATACAGAATTTACTCTTAAAACTAGAGGATACTGTTGGAATATGTGACCCTAAAACCTATTGATTGGCGTTTTTATAATCTGTTTAACAATTTTTTTAATGTAATATTAAATCAAATGCATAAAGAAAGAAATAATTGACAATGTGTTTATTGTGGTTACTATTTATATTATTTTGCTTTACTGGAATAATATCACAGACTAGCTCACAGACCAAGCACACAACCTATGTAGTTGGGCTGTGCATTGGATGACACCCATAATACCAACTTCTGAGGGTTATGTTTAAAATATTCCAAGTTAAGGACCTTGAGATTAGGCATTGAGAGTCCTATCGAGGCTTGCACTAAAAGTTGCATAAATTAAATAAGTGCCGCGTTTTTGGCAACGGACGTAGGACGTCTATGCAACTTTAGTGGGTGGTTGGTTGACAATGGTTGTCAAGCCAACTGAACTGGCTTGCGAGAAGTTATATGGAAGCTTTTGAGGCTTGGTCAGTATGATTGATACTCCTTGACTTCTCTAGTACATGATTTAGTTTGTTTAACTTGAGGAACCATGACAGTCATATACATGTGATGGTTGTATCTTTGACTTGGCAAGAGATGACAGTCTCTTTGATGTAGTTATTATAAATTGATGTGGATGTAAGTTTGAGTAAGGGATGAGATGAAAATTTTACCCTCGACACAATTGCGCACCAGATGAATATTTAAATATAGAGAGAGAATTTTTGGAAGATGTTATGAGTAGTCAAATTATATGAATAGTAACTTGTATAAAAAAATATTTTTTGGTATTTGTAGTGGTGTTGAGAGTTATGTAGTGTGGTAGGGTGTATATGCTTATTGTATGACTTATGCATAAAAATTACTCGTTTATCCTTAGAAATAAATATTTTGTACTAGCATACACACATTGTTAATGTTAAATTTTTTTCCTTAAATTAAATTAATAACGTAATCTTTACATATGTAACATGTTTATATAACATGAAACAAAAGATACAACCGGAACTGCAATAGAAAATCCATTTAACGCATATATTTTGCGTGATTTATAACCATGATATAATCAATTACAACAAATGATACACATTTATTAAGGTTAATAAAACACAATAAAAAAATACCATAATTAGCTAGAAAAATTGAGTAAGTCGACAGCCAAATTACATTATTACAGGGATCGAGTGCCATAAATGATCTTAGACATATATGGCTCATAAACAATTGAATAAAATAGAGTTTCACAGACCAATTTGAGCAGTTGCACATAATTCATGTATGTTGTTTTTCTAGCAGCAGTGGAGAAAATTATGACTTACAAATCGATATTTTCCAGAAGTTTTAGTCAATATGAGCTGAAGAAACTTGGATTTGTAGCATCAATTTTTTGCTTCATCGGCTCTACACTATTTTCAAACTACCTATTCGTAAGTCTATACTTTCACTCACACTCTAATAACAACAAATTGTCAAAGCTTTATTTATTTTGGCAAAATTACATTTTTTGTCCTGTAACTTTAGGTCGTTAGCACTTTCAGTCCTATAATTTATTTTATTTACACATTTAGTCATTTTTTGACGAATTTAGTCATAAGCATCTCACATTTGGTTCCTTTTTTGACAAATTTAGTTCTGCGTTGACAATTTTGATCACATTCACACTATAATAAAATCTTATTTTTGGTCCTGTAACTATGAGTCGTTAGGACTAACATTGCCAATACAGGACTAAATGTTCCAAAAAAGGACCAAACATGAGATGTTAAGGACTAAATTCGTAAAAAAGGATTAAATATGTAAATGGAGTAAGTCACAAGACTAAAAGTGCTAATGACCTAAAGTTATAGAATCAAAAATATAATTTTACCTTTTATTTTATTTTTTTGAGTCGAAAGCTTTATCTTTGTTATGTATGATCTTATTGAAATTTTGGAATCTATTCAGAATTACGGACCCAAAATTGGAATTCCATGGATGTTTTTTTTTAATCTATAGAAAATAATAAAAAATGTAATTTTAGTTCTGTAAGTATGAGAAGGTGACAATTTTAGTTTTGTAACAATTCATTATGGCAAATTTGTCCTATAAGGTCAAAAATTTGTTCATTGATGACAAAATGGTTGGAAAAGTTCACCCAATTAAGCTGATCGTGGATACTTTTCTAGCCAGTTTAGTAAATTCCGACCATTTTGATTTGCCTTGTGCGAAATTTTAAGATTACACATCATTATCAAAATAGATTTAAACAAGATTAAAATTACCACTGTCCAGACTAAAATTTCTCCCCATATATATAAAATATAAGACTTATAATAACTTCATTGTATTGGCAATCACCTTGTTGTGTATGTGTATGTGTATGCAAAAGCATTTTTCGCATTTGGTTTATTACAATGAATCAAGTCAAATAACATACATTTTGATAATTTGGATAGTGAATTCGGAAGAATCCATGGCTTGTGGACTCAAACTGTTGATCAGCCTTGGCACAATCAACGAATCACATCAAGCAGGTAAGTAATTTATTTCTCGGGTTTATCGTAATTTTGATTTTGTAATTTTAGGTTTTTCATGTTTCTATCCTTTAAAGAATAAAACTTGTAATTTGGTTCACTAATTTGGGGATTTCGTAATTTGATGAGGACATATTTTGTCAAAAAGTTCTAAATTTTTCGCAAATTAGTACGTGCAAATAATGTGTTGGATTGTATTTGAGGACAAACGTTACTTAAACTTGTGATTTTTCAACCATCATTAAAATCTCGAGTTAAATGCAAATTACCCCATATGATATACGAAATAAACAAATTATCCCTTATAAAAAAAAAAAAAATAGCAAATTACCGCCCCTGCATAATTCATAATAAAGCAAGTAAACCCCTCATGCGATTTCGTGCATTCACGCGCAATTTTCAAATATTTTTTTTATTTATAGTTATAAAATTACATTTATATCCTTATAATTAATAGTCGATGGATCTGACTGAATCTAAGACTCAAATTTAATTAATAAGATCAATGGTTCATATTTTACTAAATTTGATCAATGGTATAAATTAAAAATATATATTTAATTAGAAATAAGGGGGGGGGGGGGGGGGGGCGCAACGGGAAAGGTGGTGGGTGGGGGCGATGGGGAAGGGGAAGGTGGGGGCAAGCGACAGAGAAGGTGGGGGAGGAGGGCGATGGTGTTTTTTTTTTTTTTTTAATTTTTTAAATAAAAATACATATTATTATAAATATTATATGTAATAATATTAGTATATATTAAATATAAATATAAAATAATATTTTAGGGGGCAAGCGACTGAGAAGGTGGGGGAGGAGGGGGGTGGTGTTTTTTTATTTTATTTTAATTTTTTAAATAAAAGTACATATTATTATAAATATTTTATGTAATAATATTAGTATATATTAAATATAAATATAAAATAATATTTTATTTTTAAAAATCGTTAAAATCGCACATAAGGCGCGCGTGTAGTACACTACCAAGGCCCGAGAGTAAATTGTTTTATTTTTAAAAATATAAAGGGATGATTTGATATAATTCTTTTTTCATCAAGGATATTTTGCACATTCTGTATATCACAGGAGGACGACATATATTTTTCCCTTTAAATTTCTACCAAACACCTATAATTAAATGGTAAAATTGCAATGAAACCCTAGTTTCTCATATAACTATAATCTTGCATTGATAAGCAACTTTAAATGATGATGAAACTTAATATACCATTCGAATTTCATCATTCGCTCGAATTTTACTCTCTTAATTAGGGTTTAATTGTATTTTTAATTTTATAATTACGTCATTTGGCAATTTAGTCCTATAATTTAATAGGAATCCAAAATGGTCCTTTCACTTTTTTAATTCTGATCGTTCGACAAAGTTGGTCGGAATTATTATGTCACTTTCCGGCCAATTTTATTCAATAATCACGAAATTAAAGTCTTCAGGACTATTTTATAACTCCGATAACTTACACAACTAAAAAATACTACATACATTACTAAAAATGCATTTAAGCCCTTCTAATTATACAAATAGTAGCTCTTCTTTTGGTCCAAAATCTATCCCATAGTAATCTCTATTGTTATGACCAGATTCTATTGATGAGGTTGTAAACAAGCCAATGTACAATTTCAGCAATTCAAGATCAGATGTAGTTGTGATCAATGGTGACATAAGAATCCATGGCAAATCATCCACCATCTTCATAGCCTCTAGCTCAGAAAGGGGGCTACATTCTTGGACCGTAATGCCTTATCCTAGGAAAGCAGATCTTTCTGCAATGCAGCGTGTTAGGAAGTGGACCATGAAATTTCAGGTTGCCGAAAAACTTCCAGATTGCATTCGAACGTTCAGCATCCCGGCTGTTCTATTCTCCACCGGTGGATTCTCTAGCAACCCTTACCATGACTTTAGTGACTTGCTCATTCCACTCTACTTGACCGCCCGACCTTTCAATCAAACGCTGCTCTTTCTTATAACTGACAACCATCAACCCTGGATTTCCAAGTACAGACCAATACTAGAGAGACTTTCGAAACATGATATCATAGACATTGACAAAAGAGATGAAGTTATATGTTTTGCAAGAACGACGTTTGGATTGAAAGCCCACGAAGAGCTTGGTCTTAATTCTTCCGAATTCCCATACTATTCAATCAGGGACTTCAGACAATTCCTGCGAAGCACGTACTCGTTGGATAGAAACATCGATAAATGACAGGTCAAGAAGTAGGCCTCGAATGCTTATCATTTCAAGAAAAAAACTCGGGTTTTCAAGAATGAAGGAGAAGTAGCTGAAATGGGTAAGAGCTTGGGATTTGATGTTTTGGTGGAAGATATTCCATGCAACATGACCATAGTTGCAAGATTTGTCAACTCTTTCGACGTGATGGTGGGAGTGCATGGAGCTGGGCTTACCAACATGGTTTTCCTTCCTGACAATGCAGTTCTCATCCAGATCATACCCTTGGGGTTGGAGTCATCGGCCAGACGTTACTACGATTCTCCGACAAAAGACATGACATTGAGGTACATAGGGTACAAGGTGAGTGTCAATGAAAGCTCTTTGTTCGGGAAATATCCACCTGATAGTGAAGTGTATAGAGATCCTAGTGCAGTTAGAAGTAGAGGGTATCTTCGTTTTCGATCTACATATATGGATAATCAAGACGTAAATATTGATCTTGGTAGATTTAGAGAGACCCTTTTGAATGCCTTACAGCTTGTCTGAAATTAAGTTTTATTTGAGATTGGTATGAAGAACTCCCCTTGTGTGTGTGTGTGTGTGTGTGTGTGTGTGAAAATGGTTGAAGTGTAACAATAGTTTGATAGGATTAGTGATGGCAATGGGGCGAGTCTAGTACGGGTCCGCCCAGATTCAAGATCAGCCCCATTTAATTTTTGCTAGCCCCATAACCCGCTCCCGCCTCGCTTGGACCCGTACCAGATCCGCCCCATTTAATTTTTGTCAGCCCCATAACCTGCTCCCGCCCCGCCCGGACCCGTACCAGTACCAGACTTGCTTCATTTAATTTTTGCCAGCCCCATAATCCGTCCCCGCCTCGCCTCGCCATGCTAAAAATTCCGCCCCGTTCCAACCTAATTAATTTATACAAAGAATACATTAAATTAATATTTTTTTAATAAATAATTCAGTTTAGATTTAAATATTTTAATATAATTTTTAATCTAAAATGAATTGGATAAGATAAAAAATACGTTCATCTAAATTATTAAATTTCTTATCAACAAATTTTTTATTTTTGGTATTTTATATATAGTTGGGTATATGCAAAAATTATTTCGGATTCATACATATATAAGATAATTTTTATTTATAAATATATATATATTTAATAATATACAATAAAAAAGAAGGCGGGGTTGGACCGGGGTCGGGGCCGGGTCCAATGGGGCGGGGGGTTCGAGACAGGACCCGTACCCCGCCTCGAACCCGACCGGGGCAGGTTTTAGCTGCCTTAGACCCGCCCCGAACCCGAAAATGGCATCCCAGACCCGCCCGGGGCCGGTTTGTCGGGTGCGGGTTAAAATTGCCAACCCTAGACAGGATGAATCAATAATGATAATAGCAATCGTATATGTTTACTTAGGGCCTAATGGATTAAGCCATTTTTATACTACAGTACTCTATATTGAATGTTGCATTTACTTGGATAAGAATATTTAAATTTATGGGCTGGCATGACACATTAATACCCCAATGCAAATTTGGATACAAATCACAGCTGAACAGGCATTTGTTCTGGGTTTGAAGCCAAAATCATTGGCCGGCCCACATCCAAGTAAACATGAAATAAGAGGTGATTAGTCATGATATCATTACTAATCATCTAAAGTAAAGATTACCTAATTGTTTACAGAACTGCATTACAAACGGACTAAATAATCAATTTACATTTTTACCCATATCTTTAGCTAGCTTGCAAATGTCAAATCACTCTATACTACCATAAGATCGATATAGCACATAAGATGTAGTCGTCATTCAAAGTAGACATATAGTTAAAGACATGGCTCACCTTTTATTTGCTTTCATCTTCAGGCAAAATAAGTACTTCGAGGCAGCTCGAATGCAACAGTGTGGAAACACAGAGAAAAGACAAATTTACAAAAATTGCAGACTAATCAAGAGAATGGCAAATGCCGTTCGAGAAATACAGATAAGAGAAGAGAAAGGAGAAGCCTAACATTAAGCTTAGAAGAAGACACCAACGGAGGAGGGAGAAAGGTATAAATTTGCCTCTTTACTTCCATTTGTTTCCTCACACAACAATAATTAATGGCAAAGGGTAATTTTATTTAAAATAATTGGCAATCCAGTCAAAATGTCAAGGTGAAGTAGGGACAAAAAAGGAGAAAAAAATTAGTATTATTATTGGTGGGTCCCACTGATTGTTAATATCGCTTGGAGGCCTCGTATTGTTGTATAGGGGCGAATAGGGACCTATAGCGAGCCATATGACATAGTTGCGGATTGACTCTTTTACTTAGGGCTGTTCATCAAAATAGTGTGGCTGCCCCAACCGATCGGCCCAATGCAAACCGTACTACAATTAAAAAGTTAATGGTGGGTTGCGTTGGTCTTGGGATAGTAAAAAAAGAAAATAATAATAATAATAATAATAATGACGATGATAATAATGGAATATTATATATAGATAAAAAAAAAAATAAAGTTTGATATTATATTTCTGACCCAAAAAATATTCTCAACTTACACACCAATCAATGGAGGAAGTTGTTCATGGAAAATTCAGAGCAACTTCTAACATTGTGGACTTGGCAAGGTAAGGATAACCTTGGGAAAGGAACTCACTTTGACCGATGTGCTGCACATTCTAGAGATTCGCAAGAACTTAGTGTCTGGATCACTATTAGTTAAGATATTTAGACTAGTATTTGAGTCTAACAAATTTGTACTTACATAGAACAACCATTTATAAGAAAAGGATATGTGGAGCAAGGGATGTTCAAGATGAATGTAATGACTATAATGCGTAATTTAAAAGCAATAAAATTACTGCTTCTACTTACTTGACTGAGTGTTTTAATTTATGGCATGTTAGATAATAACATGCTAACACTCTATGAAGATTAGTAATATAAATTTATTACCTTCTTTTGGAATTAATGCTAAACAAAATTGTGAAATTTTGTGTTGAAGCTAAAATGGCTAAGGTGTCGTTTCATTCTGTTGAAAGAAAAAACACTCTAAAATTAATTCACAATGATATATGTTATTTAAAATTTGTGCAAATTAAAAGTGGAAAAAAATATTTATTACTTTTTATTGATGATTGCATAAGATACTGTTATGTTTGCTTGTTGAGAAGTAAAGATGAAGCATTGGAAAGCCTTTAAAACTCTGCAAGAATGAGGTTGAAAATCAACTTAGCAAAACTATAAAATCTATACATAGTGATAGAGGTGGCGAATGTGGAGCTCCATTTGAGATTTTTTTTTCAGAATTCATCATAATTTATCAAACTATTGCTCTTTATTCACATCAATCATGCTGGAAGAAAGAATTGTACTTTTAAAGAGGTGATGAATGCTATATTAATAATTCTGACTTATCCTAAAACTTGTTGGGAAGCAATTTTTTCAGCAAGCCACATTCTTAATAAAGTACACACAAGGATATAAATGAAACTCCTTATGAACTTTGGAAATGTCATAAACCTTTTTACAAGAATCTTAAAGTGTGGGATGTTCGGCTAAAGTAGAAATACCAAAATCCAAAACAAATAAAATAGGGTAAAGACCGTTGATTGCATATTTATTGGATATGCAAATAACAGTAGTGCATATCGTTTCTTAGTGCACAAATCAACAATCCTTGACATACATGAAAATACGATTATCGAATCAAGGAATGTTATTTTCTTCGAAAATATCTTTCCTTGCAAGGAAAGGAAAGAAGAAGAAAGTTCTAGAAAAAGAACTCATGAAGTTGTCAATGGTGATCATCAAAGAGATGAAGAACCCAAACAAACAAGAGGGTTAAAATAGCTAAAACTTTTGACCTAGATTTTTTAACTTATTTGTTAGAAAATGAACCAAGGACAATTAATGAAACATTGTCAAGTCCAGAAGCTCCATTTTGGAAATAGGCTATCAACAGTGAAGTTGAATCTATTATGCAAAACTATACTTGGGAGATGTGGATCTCCCTCCTGGTAGCAAACCATTAGGTTTGTAAATGGATTCTGAAAAGAAAGTACAAAGCTGATGGATTAATAGATAAATATAAAGCAAGGTTGGTAGCTAAAGGGTTCAAACAAAAAGAAGGCCTTAACTTCTTTGATACATATTCACCGGTTACTAGAATAACGTCAATTCGAGTGCTTATAGCTATTGTTGCATTATATGATTTGGAAATACACCAAATGGACGTTAAGACTTTATTCTTAAATGGAGAGTTAGATGAAATATGGAACAATTTGAAGGGTTTGTCACTTCTGGCCAAGAAAAGAAAGTATGTACACTTGTCAAATCTTTGTATGGGCTTTAATAAGCTCCTAAACAGTGCATTGAAAGTTTGACAGGACAATATTGTCAAATGGCTTCAAAATCAACAAGTGTGATAAATGTGTATGTTAAAAAGTACTCACAACTCTTTTATAATAGTCTATCTAATATGTAGATGACATGTTGATAATGGAAGTAATCGTGATATTATTTTGACTACCAAGAGAATGTTGACAATATTTTGATATGAAAGACATGGGTTTAGTTGATGTAATATTAGGGATCAAAATCTCTAAAATGTCTGATGAGTTTGTCTTTTTCACATTCTCATTACGTTGAGACTATACTAAAAAGTTCAAAGCCTCTGATAGTCCACCTGCTAAGACTCCTGTAAATCTAAATCTATACTTAGTAAAGAACAAAGGTGAAACCGAAGGTCAAATTGAATACTTAAGAATAATTGATAATTTATTGTGTATCATGAATTGCACTCGTCCTGATATTACATACACATTCAACAAACTGAGTTTACATGTAATCCTAGCAAAGATCATTGGAAATGGTTGACTAGGGTCCTCAAATATCTAAAATACACTTCCAACTATGGATTATACTATACGAAAGATCCAACTGTATTAGAAGAATACAGTGATGCCAATTAGACATCTAATAGAAAAGACATTAAATCTATGAGTGGTTATGTATTCACCATTGGAGGTGGTGTAATATCTTGGAAGTTCTCCAAACAAACTTGTATAGCTTGTTCTACAATGAAATCCAAGTTTATAGCTCTAGATAAAGTTGGAGAAGAAGCTGAATGGCTTCGTAAGTTCTTGGAGGACATTCCTTGTTGGACAAAACCTGTGCCTGCAATTATGGTACATTACGATAGTCAGTTGGCTATAGGAAGAGCATAAAACAATATGTACAATGGTAAATCTAGACATATACGTTGAAGACATAATACTATAAGAAAATTGATCTCGAATGAAATCATATCCATTGACTATACAAGTCAAAGGATAATTTAGTTGATCCATTAACAAAAGGCGTTTCTAGAGATCAAGTATACTATTCGTCGAGGGAAATGGGATTAAAATCCGGCAATTAAATTTTTAGCGGTAACCCAACCTTGTTGACTAGAGATCCCAATATCTTGGTTCAATGAGACAACTAAATTATAAAGATTGTGTTGTTAGCTAAAAGGTAGATTGTAAGCTATAAGTTTTCAATGATTCCTATAATAAGTCAAGTACAGTATAGAAGATCACCTATATAAGTGTGACGACGGGTCGCTTCAAATGGAAAATATTTATGAATCCAACATGATGTCTAGGGCCAAAATGGACTCAATCATGAGAACCAAAGATTAGAGAATACATTGTGGGGTACTATTGTCTTAGTTTACACCAACAACTGAACAATTCAAGACATCATATTCAGTGATTAGCCCAAGTAAATCCAATGGTATTCCTCTAAGGAAGGTTCAAACCCACAAGCTACCTTTCCTAATGCAATGACTTATCGTTTAAAACTCGCTTAAGTATCTGCATGTTCTTATGCATTAATTTCTATTTATGTGGGATTGTGTTGGAAAATGGTGAATGAAAAATTAAATAATAATTTATTTTAATAGTAACAAGTGATGGTTACGACGTGAGACGCATAACAAGCTCATGACACATGGATAATGATTGATGGCGCCCAATCATCATCCAACCATATTTGATCAATCGAATAATTGTGTCATTTGGTTGCCATCAATCATCATCCAACCATATTTAATCAACAGAATAGTTGTGTCATTGTTGAAATGATGTGACTATTTGGTAAAACCCTTTGAATGAAACGATGCGTCTATTAGAGTGAAGTGGTATGTCTTTTGGGTGAAATGGTGTCATTCATATGAAATGTCATAACCTTTCGAAGACATCTTTTATGATCGAACATGTTCGTTCAGTGATACCTTTTCAACTTATATAAATAGATTCTTCCATTTCATTTCATTCATTCAATTTTTTCATAAGCATCCTTAAGCAAGTATAATTTTAGTAAGAGAGTTCCAAAATATTGTTTAATTCGTTGTTTTCAAAGTCTGTAGTTACTATTTTGAGATTTTAAGTCGTTGTATCTTGTGAGACAAGTTGCTATTTCCGTTAGCACAAAGTAGGGCAATAATTATCTTAAAGATAAAGAGTCTAACTCTTGTCTCGACTTCATAATACACAAATCCCGCACATCCCTCATTTCTCCCAACAAAAAGTGTTCAATTTTCGTATTTTAGGTCATTTTAATAACATATATAACTCATTTTATTTAATATTTGTAAAAAAATAACTTATGTTTTATATATTTTTATTAACATTTCTATATAGAGGCAGTTAAAATTATAAAATAATAATAATTTTTTGTTCAATTTTATAAGCACGCATTCTTGAATATTTACTGTTACAGTCTCAAGTTAAATTGAAAACATTTCATCGTGCCTTGACACGGCTTTTGTACTAGTACTCACAAAAAGTGAAATAAATATCCATATGTCCAGTAGAACTTGAATCCATAACCTTAAACCTGTTTATGGGACCTTAGTTTTGGCACTAACCACTAAATTAAGACATTATTAATATTTATGGGATGTTCAGAAAACTCGGACAAGATCTATGATTGATGATTTTTTTAAAGAAAAAAATTATTTTAGATAATCTAGAAGATAATATTGAATATATTACTTAAGTGAAGTAATGTAATTATAATCAAAAACTCAAAATTATCACACTAAAAATTCACACTTCCTCAGTTGTTTTCAGAATACATCTTTATATTGATCACAAAAAATAAGAACGAATTCCAGAACTGCAAGACCCTTGAAATAACTAATATTTAAGCAATCTATATCAATATTCAATCAATCCATCATTGTAATCAACATATGATGAATCCATCACTATCATAAGAATATTAAAACATATTACAATAATACTCATATAAAATGAAATAAATTTTAACACGTCTGTTGGGATTCGAACTTATACCGCCATTACTAATATTATAATCTGAAAAGCACCCTCTAGGCATATATAGATGGTTGTTATTTATTTATATATTTATTTATTAAGAAAGCAAATATACGGTAATTAAAAATGTATTTGAATTGTAGATTTTATAAATAAATAAAAGAACACAATTGAAATTAAGTTGTAAAATCAAAGATGATGTTCAATAATGTAATTAACTGATACCTTATCCTTTCGGGGGGAAAAAAAACTTATGCCTTATGAAAAATAGTGCATTTACAAATAACTTCTTCAGAATTTTTTAAAAATTATGGTCCAAATTATTTATAAATAAATTAAACAAACCAACTTAGTCATTTCTTTTAAATTAATAATTTATTTAGTGAATGAAAAGAAAATGAGCAGTAAAAATTAATTTTGATACCAGATTACATTTAAAGTTTAAAATACAAGGTACAAAGAGGAATTGAAAATTTGAAAGTTCACTTAGGAAGAAATAAGCAAAAGATATATCAAAATTTTGATTTCTGTTTTAAAGTTTTCTGGGGAACATCATTATTTTATTTGTTATTTTTTATAAGTTTTTTTTTTTAAATTTAACTTATATTAATTTATGTCAGTTTGTAAAGCTTATGACTGAATATATATGAGTGACAACCTATTTTATAAGTTAAAGTGAAAAAGGAAGGATGATTCAGTTAAACACATAGAGAACCTTTAATTTCTTTTGTAACTTTTTGAGAAAAATAAAATTGAGCCAAATCAAACCCACAAGAGAAAAGATTAATGCATCCATAAATTTTTTAGGAATAATTACACAATACTTAAAGTTTGATGTAATTACATACTGACCCCTTGCTAATACTCTTCATATTTGTTTTTATCTTACAAATATATCCCTTCGTCAGTTAAAATTTATTAAAGTTGTTGATAATATTAGTAAATTAGATGAATTTCAATTGATGGGGGATCTATTTGTTAGACAGAAACAAACATTAAGGATACTAAATGTAATTTCTCAAACACCAAGATGTTCTATATATAATTTTTCAAACCACTTGAGATTCATAAATAATTACACCAAGCCATAAAGAAAGACAACATAATTATTTATTCCTAAATTTAATAGTTATAATTACAGAGGAAGAAAATATATAGTAAAAAATTATTAGATAAGTCTTAAATATTCAATAATTCCATTTTTTAAAAAATATTTTTATTGAATCATTTGTGTTGATTCATTCATCAGATTGAAAAATAAAAGCATATTAAACCAAATTCATGATTAACACATAATTTTAGGTAGAACATAGAACTTCCTGCAAGATTTGTATTAAAATCCAATTCAAAAACATCAAGTCAAAATAAAACAATATTTTTCATTCTATTTTAACTATTAAAATTGCTATACGTGCAATGAATAATAATGATTTGAGTTTAAAATTAGAATTAGAATTGTTCATATCAAAGAGGACTACAAATTTGTAAGGATAACTTATACCTATTCTGCTTTGTGCTTTCAGCTACAAGGAACTAAGATAAAGCAGTTAAGTCTGAAGTGTCCGAAAAGTATCTGTTCAGGTACCAAGAAAGTCTTGCAAAACTTACAAGTTCAAATCCTGATGATTTCAACCAAAAAGCTAGAGGAGTTTTCATGCTAATCCTAGGCTGTTGCTATACTGAGGGTTCAGTTTCATTTCCATGGCCCGACTTTTCGGCCCCGTCTATGATTTTCAAGTTGCCAAGTGGTGGCTTATCAAAAGGAGGGGGCAAGATTGCAAACTTTGAGGGATGATCGTACTTGCATGCAGGACCAAACTTGCAAATGCCATAACGGTGATAATGGGTGCATATGGGCTGATCCTGCATTATCACGAACGGGATTAAGAGAAACTCAATGAGAATTATCAAGGTTTAGAATTTTATGCCAGGTCCAAGAGGATGTTTGAGAACGTCATGTAACCATAGACCGTTCTATCTTGAAGATCATTTATAGAATAAATGTGAAATATATGTACAAAACAGAAAAAATTTCTAAGTGAAATTAGATTATAGAAGATTCAGAGATCTGCATGTGTATATACTACAAGGAAAATTTCAACTGGATGATGTACGTGGGTTAATTTAAGAAAGCAAAGCTCAGCAGTATCTTAAAAGCAAAAGGCATCATAAACAGTTACGTGGGAGCAAACTTACAGGTCTAAGTGGCAGGCCTTTGTCATTGAGAGCAAAAGAGTTCGCCTTAGGCTTGGGGTTACGGTTCTTTGGGTGGTGAAATTTGCAATTAGACTTGAATTTGCAATCTCCAGTTTTTAAGAAGAAGCTGCATTCTGGTTCACCAGGACGTTCGGGATGCTCTTGGACTGCCATATCATGTTGGTGTTGCAACGGGAAGTTGATCTCAGTTGGTAGATTGTTTATGGCAAATGCTGGAGGTGTAGGCAGGCTCCTCTCTGACGTGGGATAGGCTTTGCCCTAAATAAGTAGAACAAACGGAAAAGAAAACTGATTAAGCACAGGAGAAGAGGCATTTAATTTTATCTAATATGTCTCGTGAATTTTGAAGAAAAAGAAAAATTCTTAGTCACCGAACCATGCCTCAAGTAAAGGGTGAGACAGTTTGGATCTTCTGGTTGTGAGTAACAGAAGATAGTATGTGCTAGAGAGAATGTGAAATGCACACGTGAGAGAAACTCAGGGGTGTTAAACCGTACTGCAGAACCAGCCAAACCAACCAAGCAAACCCAAGCTTTATTACAGTTTATGACAACAAGATAATGAGTTGGTATTGAGTTTATTAAAAGACTGCAAATCACAGTCGGACATGGTTTAAGTAGTTTCAAATGGCACACTCAACGTCAAGAGGTAGCTTGCATATTATAACACTTCAAATTATGATACAAAACTAAAATTATATTAATAAAGAACACACCATTATTTTCTTTGGAAAACAGAACAGAATATCACAAGTCTTTCTTTATACCATCCTAGGTCCATTTCAAGTTTATATTGTCTATCTTTTAGTTAACTAATTAGTTATTTCTTGAGACCAGATGTTTATTTGTGATCAATTCTTATTCTATTATATGCTTAAGAATACATTTCATTAACCTAGAAATATGATAGAAAACCATTGTCAGATAAGTGAAAAGAGAAACAAAATACGAATATTTACGCGGTTCGGTCATATGACCTACGTCCACGAGACAAACGCCCAAAGGGCTAATTTATATTATTCTCTCTTACTTTGATTGATGATATAACCACCACCTATTTATATAATTTATATAGGTGAATCACATAAGTGGATAAGGAAATATCTCCAAAATCAAATCATATAGATATCACAAGAATCACTAAGATTTTGTTGTGATTCTCTTGTGATTTTTCAGTTATTTGGAGAATCAATTCATGATTCTCAACAACCATCATTACAGAAGCAACACCCTCAAATCAATTATAGTTTATGGTAATATGCCAAAGAATCTGTTTTCTTATATTTCATCTCCATTATATATTAAATTTATGTATGTTATAAATCTGATATTACTTAAAAATGTCACTAGTACCTATATTCTATTTTACATGTCAAGTCTAACAAACTAACTCAAAATTTATGAACAAAATCATCATTTCACATTATTATAGATGTGAAGATTATGCATACCAAAATATGTCATTATTTATAAAATTTTGTTATCCTATGTTAAATTACAGATTTTATGTGCAAATTCAAATATATAAGAGCATTGCCGAATAGTAAATAGATAACAATCCAATCATGTTGAGATTAATTCCTAAAGTTTCTTATCGGTTTTTGGGGAAAAGCATAATCTGCAGTTAAATGCATATATGGAGCTTATAGATTTCAAGTTCTATTTTAGCATGTACACAATGATAAGATAAAAGAGTGTTATTATCCGCCTCAGGTTCTAGTCCAGAAAAGTGTTTTGACAACTAAAAAACTGCAAAAGTCCCACGGCGAGAAATCCACAAAGTACAGTTTTAGTGATGAGTGAATCAATATTGGACAAGACAAATTCAAAACAAATGTGGGACTGGCCAAAAAGTAAGCCGAACTAGCCTGATATCCATCATGAACACTCCCCCAGATACAAATAACAAAAGAGATCACTTTAAACTAAACATGCAATTCTTCGGATCAAACCTCGATTTTACATTCACTATCATTTGATGCCATATGTTGTTCCACAACGGAGTTAAATAAGTATCATCATTTATTGACAAGACTAATAAGAAATGTTTCAAACATCTCTAAATCATTCATCAAAAACTATATTCCAAAGTTCCTGATCAGGTAGTTCCAGGCCATGTAAAATCAAATCAGAATGGACTCGACCTAAAGCATTAATTTAGATAGCAGATTAGTTGATTTATTTAAATTGATTAGGAAGATCTCTTCCATATTGTATTTCTCACATGTCTATTACACCTACATATATACATGAGGTGATATTGTAGTAGTAATGATATAAGAGAGAATAAACGATCAAGCCATTTGGGAAATGTCTTGTGAATGTAGGCCAAATGGTCGAACCACATAATTCCTTATTTTGTTCTTCTCTCTTTTCATGTCTAAAATTTGACATAACTCTTCCGAGGTGCATGCATCAAGCACTTGTAACGATGTTAGAAGTTGCAAAATTATACACAGTGGGATTCCAAACTGTTACATTGTTTACAATTCTCAAATGGACATTGAGGTTTGATAATTTGTAACTTAACCAGATGACCTTTACGTGGACAAAGCCTCACTTGACCAAAGCAGAACTTAAAGAAGTCACTTTAACTGAGATATTGTTACTAAAAAAATCCTAGCTAATACAAATTCTTATGCCAATTAAACTTCCTTATTAACAGGTCTTACATTTGAGATGAAATTTCAGGAAATAACAAGAGAAAAATGGTTGGAAAACAATATAAACATCTACATGCATAATCAAGCACAAAATACATGCACACAAAGGATGAGAAAAGAATAAGGACAAGTAAGATCAAAATATTCAGAACAGCGGAAATTTACTTAAGTAATCACTAGTGTGAAACTTAGATCTACCAATTACAAAATTTTGTTAGCTTTGTCACTCAATAAAGAAATTAGATTAGTACGGGACACACATCATCAGGAAGGGGGTGCAGGTCACAGCGTGAACCACTTCAGTAAGTTTTATACAGACAAAAATTTAAGAAAAATATTTCAAGAAGAATCCCAGCGCAATTTTGTGTCTAGTCCTCCCTCTCTCCTCCAGGGGAAGAAAAAGAAAAAACAAAGAAAGAAACACCCCAAAATCAAAAGGGAAGTAGATAGTATCCCCAACCCATTGCTCGTATTATCACGTAGCACCAAGGAATCAGATCAAAATCTGTCCTACCTAGACAATGGGCGGATAGTTGAAATGCTCCATGCAAGGCGTCAAGGAGGTATTCACAACCTTCTTTTCTATATATTTTAACTATCTTAGTACAATGCTGCCCTTTAGAATTCAATCAAACAAAATCTCCTAAATCCCCAACCCCTGCCATCCCAAGGAGAAGGATAAAAATAGGGTGAGAGGGAGAACGACAGTTAGATTACAGACCCTCTACCCATCAAAAGAAATGTAATCATGACTATCTTGGAATTTCTTACTCAGGACACAAACAGATAAGTCTGAGAAAACATGTGTCAATGACAGCAACTGTATAACCTTAAAGGACAACAAACAAGCATAATATTAGAAACACAAGGTAATGTGCAACACTCGTATGAGTTATTACCTGATACCCATTCCACTCCGGATTTGGTCTAGGGGTGCCCTGGGTTGGAGGATAAATTACTGGTACAAATGGAGTAGTACTGGTAAATGCCCCTGAAGCAGACCACGAAGAGAGGGATGACGAGGAAACAACTTGTGATGGAAGAGATCTATCATTGCCATATCCAGAACCACCTCCAGCCACTGTTTTAGGTTCGGGATGATGAAACCTGCAGTTGGCCCCGTACTTGCAAGAACCGGTGCGCATGTAGTATGGACACTCTTTTTCTCTCTGTGATGAATATCACCTTTAGTGTTTTGGCAATAACAGACTGAAAAACAATAAAATAATTTTTGGATTATGAGAACTACTCAAAGCTATGCTCGGTTTTCCAAAAGTTCTCCAATATTTTATTTTTTCTTAAAATATCAGATAGAAAAAAGAGAAACTAAAAATGAACAGCAATATACAGCTATTTGAAGAGTTGGATTTCCATATTATGTGTCTAGTTGCATGAAACTCAATATGCATAGCTGAAATAAGTTAGATTCCCCCTTAAAAGTGTACAATAACCCATGACATCCAGATGTTTTTATCAATCAGAGCTCATTTTTTCAGTTTAATTTGAATGGAGAACATCTTTTACAGAATTGAATTGAATCAGCCCAGATCAGAATATATAAAACAAAAACTAAAATTATAGAGAGAGGTTATACAGGTCGAATTGGCAGTCCTAAAAAGTTATATTCTGGAATATGAGACGTGGAGCTTTTGTCTGAACCATGAGAGTAGTTACAATCCTTTCCATATCTGCATCCCCCTGATGTCAAGTAATACTGCAAAAAACTCAAGTAAACTGCTGCATCAGATAAACAGCAAATAGTACAATGGTTAAGCTCAAATGCACATATTGGCAAACTAAAAACAGATATCACGGATAGGACACATTGATAAGTCTGAGGAAGCAATATACACAGAGAGGGAAGTGTGAAGAGCAAAAGAGAAGCTCCGGACTATCACAGCATGTCTTACAGTCATATACCTAGAACATATTGAGGAGCAAATTTTATAGCAAATAAATCCAAAATTCTGGTATGTACTAACAAATAATCAGCTATGACCTATGAGGACTTAGGACACCTCTAATCATAAAGCAAGTAAGCTGATGATAAATAAACAAACCAAGTAATCACCTTGCATTCAGTCTGCCCTGTCTTTTCAAAGTTCTCTTCCCTATTCATTGTTTTCTCTTTAACACCCTGCAAAATAAAATTGATATTGGGAGGAAAGAGCTTGTATAGGTGATAAACCCAAAGGACATCTAGGATTCAAAGTAACAAGATATAATAGAATTGCTAAAATTGGCATGAAACCTTATAGATAACCAATGAGACAAAATCACCTTTTCTAGTAACAAAAACCTACTTCTAAAATGTGATGTTGGTAACATATGGCAACTAGCACACCGTGGACTCCTTGATAAACAAGTAATAACCATGCACCATTAACCATATTTTAGGGATGGAAGAAAAAAAATTAATAAAAGAAAAAGAAAAATGCATTATGCATCAAAAATGATTGATGAATCCAAAATATGTGCACAATACTTTACTCTACCAAAAAGACTGAATTCAAAATTGAACTACCAACCCATCAGCCATCACAAACTCCTCCAATCGTCCAACCATTGATTGTAACTTGTATACGGCGTAACACCAATTAAAAGAAACAATCTGATAAAAATCTCTCCTGGTAATGACATCTTTCAGTAGCAAAAGAAAACATTTTTACTGGCAATAATGGGCATTGAAATACTGAGAGATAAAGATACGATTTCCTGGCTCGGAAAAAACTATCCCCTTCTAAAGTAAACTAAGTCCTCATCAATCAAATGACTTCCACGAATGACGAAACAGATCGTATACAAAGCTCGATTTGTAATCTAGATTATCAATGTCTTCAGATTCAATCCAAGTGTTACCTTATTTACTTTATAATTCAATCATTAAATGTGCTTTTCGTTCATTAAAGCTCGTATCTTTAAGCCAACCATAAAACTTCAACCTGTATACTGACCAAACAATATCAGTACAGCATAAGCAATTCCCTAAAACATTAACAGCAACTTCAGATCAGTCCAATGAACAAAATCAGACATATGCACCAGACAATCAGAACATTGACAGATCAACTTCAAATCTATAAAGTTCATGCCTCTATGCATAAATAAGCTAGCTACTTCAGATCAGCGAAATGACCAAAATAAACGCGCAACAGGCAATTAAAAGATTAACAAACCAAGTTCAGATCTATAAATTTTCATGTCCTTATGCACAAAATACACATAACCACCTAAGTGTACGCACATACCTGATTTTTTCTCCTAGGTGGATGATTAAATTTGCAATTCAATCCAAATTTACAAGACCCAAATTTCATATAATATGCGCAATCCTCCGCATCAGGTCGCATTGGATAGTTAGTCCTCCATCGGTTATTGCTATTATTGTGTCTCCCTAACTTCGTTACAGCCTGCCCCGACTGCCCATCTACATTCCCCTCATCCTCATCATCGCCCTCCTCATTCTGGTTTTCTTCTTCAACGCTCTCTGCATCTTCGTCATCCTTCTCTTCATCAATGTGATCGCTTTTTGTCATTCTCATATCATTCCTCTCCTCCCCACCCTCATTCTCTTTGTCAACAGGCTCTGCATCTTTTCCATCCTTTTCTTCATCAATATCCTCTTTAACTACTTCCACATCGTTCCCTGCCTCAGCAACATTAATGGCCTCTAATTTCTCATGCACTGCCTCGATTTCAGCCTGCACAACGGTAAGCTGAAGTAATTCTCTTTCAATGGAGCTCCCTAACTCCTCCTCCTGAAATGTGGTGCCAATTTCCTTCAGCGCCCCATCAGCCGCACCCTCTGTCGGTGAAGCATTCCCTTCGTCAGAGGCATTTTGCGATGAGCAAGAAGGCTGGAACTTGATATCCTGATCGCTGGTTATCGGATCAGATGGCGGCGTATCAGAGATCAAAGGCCCCAATCCTTGTTTCTCAATTGGGGGTTTATCAGAGGTTGATGATACTGGTGATTCATCCATTTTGCTCCCTGCACATTTCAAATCCAAATAAACCCTTCCTTAATTCTTCTCACCACTACAACATATCTGGGTTTTAAAGGTTTAGAAATTGATTGAGGGTGTGTGTGAAATCGTTATTTACTGACACAGAGCTTTCGGCGTGTGTGTGTGTGTGAGTGAGAGAGAGAGTAATTTCCGACTTTTGATTGCTAAATGCTCATCTGACCTACATCTCTTCAATTTTGATGACTAGGGAGTGTTTGTAAAAAATTTTGTTTTTAAAAAAGTAATTTTTGTAGAGAAAATTAGCAGCTGTAGCAGAATCAAAGGTGAGTGGTGTTTGTAGAAAAAGTGAAAAATAGATAAAAATTAAATTGGATAGTATTTGGAGAACAATCACTTTAAAAAAAAAGTTAATTGATGAAAGACTGTTTTGTCCATATTTGTTAAAAAGATACTATCTTTTTGTTTATTATTCACTTGTTATTTGTCATTATAGTATTTATTTTTCCATAAAAAAATATAATTTTTATTTCCATTAGTATCTTATATTTATATTTTTTAAAATATTAAAAATATATTTAATTTAATAATGATCTCATTAAGTAATATAATTATTAATTCATACAGAGTAATTAAACTTGCATGATTATAAAAAAATAATTATTTTATTAATTAATCAAATAATAATATGTGAAAGAGATAATATAATTAGATGATATAACACATAAAACATAAAAAAGTTAAAATATTAAATATGTGAAAGTGTAAATTTAATTAATGTTAAATTTTAAATTATTTGAAAACTTTGATATCAAATTTAAATCTATAATTTTAAAAATAAATAAAAAAGGTAAAGATGAATTAGGGCTATTATAATAAGGGTAAAGCAGTCAAAAACAAAGTTGGATTTATTTACAAAAAAATCAAAGCAGTTAAAAGCACCCCCAATGTGCTTCTAGCTTTTGGCGTAAAAACGCTTTTTATAGCCGTTTTAGAAGCAGAAGTTGGTATCCCAAACACTTCAAAAGTGCTTTTTTGAAACCAACAGCTGAAAAGCGTTTTTGAAAAGCGTGCGCAAACACTTCCTTAGTATTGATTAAAAAAATAGGCAAATGGTTAAAACTATGAATTAGGTTGAGATTCTAAGGCCTAAATGTATATTAATTTAAAATGTGGCCAAAATATTAATAAAAGATTAATGTTATTTTGAACAAAGTAATAATAAGTTTATACAATAATTGCATGTAATACACGTGTTTGAAATACTCTTTAAGTAAAATTATATAGTCTATTTGAGAATACAAAACTATTCAAGACGTTTGGACAGAGATTACAGAAGTAATATGTTCATAATTGGAAGTTGTTGCTTCTCTTGCCAAAAAGTCCGCCACCTGGTTCCTCTTCCGATATCCAAATTATAATTGCAGGCTGTTAAATTTAATTGGGTTCTTCCAGAATTTTTGCAACAACAGGATGTATCTCGTGTGGTCGATTTGTCTCGTGAGATATTATGAAACACAAAACTTGAAGTTAGTTTCAATTATGAGATTCTTTATCCCCAAACCAGTAGTCAATTTTGTAGGGTAAAATTCATTTTCATCCTTAACTTTTCAAACTAATTTCAAAATCGTCCTTATCTTTTTAGTTGATTTCAAATTAGTCCCTCCAATAAATTTTCTGGTATTAGTTTCAAACCAAGTTATATGATTTTTGTAAATTACCCTTACCTTAAATTATTTTGGTCCCTCATATTTTAATTTTGACTACAATCTATTCCTTGCACACAAAATATGTGTGTAAAAAATTTAATATTTTGGTATATTGTTAGTACATATATGTGTGTTTCTTTAATTTTAAGTTAATAAATTATTTAAATTATTAGGTGTGCTTATATTTCACTGTACAGAAGTCCGCACACTCCACAAATATATTTTTTGTATGGAAAAGATATTGCTATTTTTTTTTAAAATAAGTAAAATTATGTGTTTATTTAATTTTTAAATTAAATTTGATTTATTAAGTATATTTATATATCACTTGGTAAGAGCTCTTATACACCAAAAGTAGAAAAAAAAATGTGTTTATTTTAGTTTTAAATGAAGAAATTATTTAAGTTATTAACTATCTCTATATGATATTTTCTAGGAATTCTCAGTCCACTTAGTATAGTTTATGCATCAAACTTTTGTTAAAACTTAATTTTGAAAAAAAAAATACATTACTAGACATTCTTTTGTATTATAATTACAACTAAATATTGTTTCATGAAGTTAATTTTTAATTTCGATAAAAAAGAAAAAAAAAAAAGCTACAGACAAATACATAAACATGTTAGAAGATTAAATCATTTTGTGAATATAAAATATGCCATGACATCTAGATATATATTTTGACAAAGCTATTAAGTTTTTCTCCATACAAAAGTATTTTTAAAAAACATAATTTCTTAAATTAAAAAATAGATTGACGAAAATATAATTTTTTTTTTTATTTTATAAAAATGAATTTTTTTTGTGAAGTATGAATTCTTTTATTCAAAATAGTAAGTTATTTTTTTAATGCAAATTTATGTGCAAGAGAGTAACTTGAGTTGAAATTTAAATGTGATGGATCAAAATGATTTCTAGGTGTTGGGGTATGTTATTAACGTATTCTTGTATTGTGTACGTATTTGCCCTAGCATTTGTCTTTCCCGAAATATATATGAGAGATATTTTGCCTACCAATTATTTAGTTCTGATTGAACTTTTATAATGATCTCATGAAATATTTCTTTATTTATACGTCCCGTTATCATAGGAATACCTAAGTATTTTTCCATAAGTGCACCTAATTAGATATTTAATTATTGCAACATTTGTTTTCCTGATTGGTATTAGTTTTAGGCGAGAATAAATTTTGTTTATTTTTCCAGCACATTATTGGGTCCGACCGCTTGTTAAGCATAACTGTAATATTGGCTAAAAAATGCACAAAACTCCCCTGTATTTTAAAAAGTCGGCTAAAAATCCCCTATATTTTAAAAATAGGCAAAAAAAAGTCCCATCTGTTTTGTTAAATATAGCACTATCGCCCCTTTCTGTTAAATTTAACTAACAGCGTTAATTTTTTCATAAAATAATTATTATACCCTTATTTAATATATATTATTTCTTATTTTAACAACCATTGGATCTGTATTGATTATATCAGAGCCGTCAAATCTAATCAATTAATCTTAACCGCTAGATTTTAAATTTATAAAAAGATCAAGGGTTGATATTGATTAAAAATATCGTTATAATAATTTTGGCTTTTCATAATTAAATTGCCATATATTGTTATGATCCTTAATTCTTCCAATATAGTTATATTTTCTTTTGTAACTAGCAAATGCATGGTATATTTTGTGTTGAGATTTCAATTTTTTTATGCATATAGTTATAGATCTTTATTGCTCATATTTTTTTTATTTTAAGTAATTTGATAAGTAGATTTTTGGTATTTTCTTTTATAAGTTGGGAGAGTAATTATATTGATATTAATTTGAGTTAATAATAGTTCAAGATTTGAATCTTCAAATCAATATATCCCCATACTTCATTTTTTACATTTGATTGAGGCAGTCACCAAACTATTGTAATTTAATTTTGAACCAAAAAGTCTATAAAGTTAGGGTTATTATGCGTCCATGCATTCTATACAACATCTTCACAATTAGGAATTTACCAAGTATTTCAAGATAAAATAACTTTTTTCTATTTGTATTTGTATTATTAGTATCTAACAGGATGAGAGAATGATCTGAAGTGCATGCTAACGAATGATGTAATTTAGCAGGGATAATTACAATTTTGGTCTCTATACTTGACCACTTATTCACTTTTGGTCCTCATACTATCGCCCTTGAAAGTTTTAGTCCTCAAACTTACAATTTTTAATACTTTTCGTCATTGTCGTTAGTTGAGATGTTGAAATAGATGAAGGTGAGAGTTGGAGAGGAAAAGAACCCCCACCCATACCTTGACCACCAAGGTTTGAAGAATGCCTACTGCAATATTTGCTATGTATGATTTCAAGTTGGATAGTGTTACAAAATTCATCCCTCCTCTCACAATCAGTGGAGCTTGAAAATTAAACCAAGATTGTATCAAATTCATATGACAGATCCCATGAAATACAATCCATACAGTCATAAAAAAAATTCACAAATAAGTCAGACCGTGCAGATCATCCATCCTCTCACAATCGGACCGTGTTCATTGTAATTAAATCAATCTATACAATCATAAAAACAAAAATTACCAATAAATCAATAATGGCATACAGAGAACAACAATTACATCCATAATTCATATAGAAAATAACAATTAATACAAAAATTCAAAATTTTCGAACAAAAATCTAATTTCATAAACAACATTCACAATTTCATACACAAAATTCTTAATTTCATAAAGAAATCATGCTTTTAATCACAAGATCCATAATTTCATAAAAAAAAAAAAATCATAAATCACTAATTGTAATTATACTCAAAATCAAGGGCATGTTTGCTCCTCCTTGCTGTTGCTCCTCAACTCCAAAATTTCTCTTCAACATTCCACAAATGCTTCATACGGCACTTCTTCAAACAATCAATTCTATATATTAGAGTTCACCACTTTTGGATTTGTGGGTCTTTTGTCTAAAAACACAAATACTTAATGGGTATTGCAGAAAAATAAGATAAAAGTGTTTAATTACTCATAAAATAATCGATAGAATTGGGGTATGATGAGTGAAATTCTGCTGGGTTTTTATGGTGAAGAAAGAGGGGTTTGGGAAAAAAATCATTATGGAGAAGAAATAAGGGGTTATGTTGCAAACCCTTCCCTATGTTTGGATTTGATTTTGGCACATTCTCAAGGGGGCCATTACCAATTTAATGTTTGGATTTTAGAAAAACACACTTTGTCTAAGTATTTTTTTTTTGTGTGTGTTTTGGCCTTTTGGAAGTGAGAATCCAAGCAGACGACACACACTGACATCTACTGCACCACATGCGGTTGACCCCATTATCTCTTCTCTTCTTCTGATACTGCGCTATCAACCCACACCCCTCCCCCACGCTATTTATATATATAATATATAATATATGTTAAATCTATATTAATAATTATATATAAAAATAATTACTAATTTATGAAACTAATGATAAAAAATATTTTTAAAAAATATATCTTAATGAAATACTTTAGAAGTTTTGTATATTGAAGACAATATACCAATACTATATGATTCAATTTTTTTCTATTATTTAAATTATATATTAAATTTGATAACTCCAATATAAAGTCTAACAAAATTATTTTTAACACAATACTACAGTGCATTTAATTATTTATTAAATTTATAATTATTATTTAATATATAAAAAATTATCAACAAAAAACTTTACTTAACATAAATACTATATACTATATTTCAATCACAAACAAAATACTATATATACACACACACATTTATATAAATATATATAAAATATACATGATTTGACAACCGACAGTAACTTTTGTCTCTAATTCTAATATTAAACATACATCACTTATTTAAAACTATTTTACATTACCTCAAAACAAAAATCTTAACATATAATCTATCTCCAACACACATTTATTTATCTTTGTTAATCTCTCTCTATCTCCAAAACACCAAAATAGAACACTTCAAAATACAAAACCAAACACTATACTTGTTTTTTCCTCTTTTTTCAACAGTACGTGTAGATTACATGAGGCTCTCCATCTATTTTAACACCTCAACTTGTGGAAAGGACGAAAAGTGTTAAAAATGGTAAATTTGAGGACTAAAACTATCAAGGGCAATAGCATGAGGACCAAAGTGAATAAGTGATTAAATATATGGACCAAAAATAGTAATTATCACTAATTTAGCATTTGTGAAAAAAGTAGACCAAGTGAGATTAACACCAGCCCTATCAAGTCTCTCACATATGAAGGTTCTACCAAATTGTCTATTGGACCAGGTAACCATGGTAAATCATGAATAAAATCGAAAAAAATCATTAAATCAGGCCATACTCAGGGTTGGCGTGCAACTTGCGGGTAGTTGTATATTAAGGACATGAAAAAAGTGGGCTTACCCGATCTGCACTCCACCTCCATATTCCATGCGATGAGTGACTTTGACTTCCTTAATATGTATAGTTGTCGATGCCTGAGAACCCAAAATCCTCCAGCATAGCTGACGACAGAAACCATGATGTTACATTCAAATGTGATATTGAATAATTAGGGAGTACCTGTCTGCATGCATGCACTTGTATGAAATGATGGTAATTTGCGGGTTGTGCCTTTGTATCAATTCTCTTACTATAGTGACAAAGTTAGCTTGTGTTGCCCCTCTACAATTCCATCACAAGATCTTCATTTGATTTTTGTGAGGGAGTGGGGTTGAGTGCATGGTACCATTCTGGAATACTCCCCTTTGAAGTATTAATACGTTTTGTACTAGGTTGATGAGTAGAAGAGGAGTTTCCTCCCATACCAAAGGACTTAGAATCACATGATATTGAGTTTCTTGTTCCTCATGAAACCTTCTATAGCGGTTCTACGACTGTATCTCCCCTAAATATCATACTTTAAACAAACCCTGATTACATATATATAAATATGTACATAATATAATCCCTATTGTATATATACACATCATCTCAACGTTAGAACAAGCACAATCAACTTCTTATCTATAAAATTATATATATGCATATATGAGACACCACAAAATGAAACTATTGTAAGTAGTTCTCACATCATCCACATTTCATTACTTTATACATTCCCAAAGTATGACTTCTATGTTTACTCACGAATAAGGAGAAAACTACATACTGGCTCGACCTAATTGAAATGCAACTTGGACCTAGTTCTCGTGAGTAGACACAGCAAAATCTACACCAAAGAAATATTAGCAAATGAATGAGTCTGCAATTCAGTAAGCAAAAAACTGGCACTATTTATACATGTACATCAAATATAATCCGAATAAAGCAAGATGAGCAATGTACGTAAAGTATAATCAATTTAGTTTCAACACAAATAAACTTTATCTAATACGTAGTCAACTCATAACAAAACAACCAATTAAACTTATGTTTTCCTAGTTGGCTTACTAGAAAGTGATATAGTGTTTTTCTCACTAACTCAACCTCAACGTTCATTACATAAGCGAATCCCCTTGACACGCCACACATGCTCATCAATCTCATTTCGCCACATAGCTCTTTCAATTGCATCATAACTCTTTTTATAATCATATCTCTTATTGTATCACATGATAGCTCTTTCATATCCATCGTAGCTCTTTTCACATCGCATCATAGCTCTTTTCTTTTTATTTTACCACATAGGCTCATAGTTATATTCAATTTACATCACTCCCTCGTTTTCACATATCATTGTTCTTGTAAGCAACTAGTATCATAAAATCACAAATCGATACATTTTCATTTACAAGTATCGACAACACACATCTAACCAATGTAATAATACTTCAATGCACTTTCTCATTTCATAATATAATCATTCAAATTACATCATCCACACCCATACAATTTCATATAAATCAGTTTTAGCACGAGTCACAAAAATATATAAAAGTAATACCACAAAAAAGGGAACATATATAGATAATACTAATTATTTACTTACCTTGGTCTTACGACACTTTATTAGCAGATAGGGAGTTGTTCAATGCTCTACTTTATCTCCATGTCCTATAATGAGTTATATTGCATATAATCAATATTGAAATAACATAATTTTTAATTAGAGTATTAAATATTATTTGTAGAATTTTCAATAATCTTTTTTTAATATTTTATTTTTACCGAAATACAAATCTTCGTTCCGTTATTTTCTAACTAACTAAACTTTCTAAACTTCTCAGGTATATATTTAATTTATCAACCAACTCATAAGATTTCATCTACTCAAAACCCTCATATTTTTATAATTATCGTTCTTAATAATATCCCTAAATTGAGTTATTACGAGAATCTTATATTTCTTTTAATAAGTACAATATTTCCCAAATAAAATATTCTAATACTTCTTAAATATAATTTCTGAGTATTTCTATAAACTTTCTATCAATTTCTCGCGACTATTGAATTTAATTTAACACCAATACATATAATTAACTATTTGGTGAATAAGCCCAATGAAACTGAGTAAATTAATTAAAATAATGATTAAATATTCCAATAAATCTAGTAATTTAATTAACTAACTATAATATTCTTAAGTCAACTATGATATTTAATTAGACACCAATTTAAATAGCCAAACTCATAAAATATTCCGGTTAAACATTACATCAAATAGCATAAATCACGTTTAATAAATGGCTAATCAAATAATATAATTATACTAATTAGTTAATAATCTTGATTTAGTAATTTCTTACCTTCACAAGCCAAAGCAAAAAATTGGAAGCTTTCGAAAACTTTGTGTATCGTACTGTTGTTGTTTTCATCTTTAAATTTTTATTTATATATTTTTTTAATCTTTTAATATTTTTTGCTAATTTATGATTTAACCCCCTAACTTTTTAAAATAATAATTTAAACCCAAGTCTTTTATAAAATTTTGATTTAGTCCCTTGAACTTTTAGTATACTCCTATTTCAACTCATAATTAATATATAATTAAATTAAAATTTCTTTAATAACTATCAAATTAACACAAAATTATGTACAAAAATTACGGATGTTACAGCTTCTTTTCTTGTTCCACCTCTATTATGGTGTGAAGAAAAGGTTGATTGACGTGGCAGTATGAGTATACTAACATTGCAGAAGGAACTTGTTAGTGCCTAGACAGATCATTTGGTTCCTCTTTTTATTGGATGGTGGGCACAAGAGCAATATGTTTAGCTGGATGTGGTCTGAAGCTAGGAATGATGATATTTGATGTTGTAGTTGAAGTGAACTCGAAGGAGGCCAAAGCATGATTAGTGAGGTGCAACTAAGGATCTGTCTATGTTTTAAATTTGTCTATTTTGCATTTTTATTTGAAACCATAGGTTGCTTGGCTAATTCGTTTGTAGGCGTGTTCTAGTTTTCTTGCCCATTCCTTTTTTGCTTTCATTTAATGCCACGTGATTGTTCTTTGTATGAAGTAGTTAGTCGTGTCGGGTGTCCACTAATTTGGAGATTGACTCTGTTCCTTATATTATTGTGTTGTTTTAATTTGTTAAGTCTCCTTGGAGCATAGTAAATTGATTATGCATCTGTATGCTAAATCATTAGAGCTACCATTCTATGTTAGGCTATCTATTTCTATGCATAATCTAGCACATTTTATGGGGAAGTTGATTGGTATATGCATTCATTTTAATGGGTTTTCTTATGGTTTTAGTGAATTGGTATAAAATATTGTGATCATAGCGTTCAATTGAGAGAGATGGTTGTTGGTTAATTGCTTTTTTAGTGTTGAAATGTGAGTTCTATTGGTAGATCAAAAGATAGTGGTTGAAAATATACCAAGGCTCTCCAGCTAAAGTTAGAAAGTAGTCAACCGAACTGGCGGCCCGGATTATGTATAGCCAACTTCCTAGGATGGTTGGGGAGGGGGGGGGGGGACTTCGTTTGCCAAATTCTTGTTAAGTGTTGTTTGATGTTGTGTATTGTTTTGCTCTAGCCAATTGTTTGTAAGAAAATAGTACCTTCTGCATATTTTAGATATGTTCACATTAATGATGCTATGGTCTAGTGGTTTTGGGGTTCAACGTTGTCACACTCATATTGTATATTTGAATCCTTATCCATGTATTTGGTGGGATCAAACATATGTGATGAATGATGATTTGTGTTAATTCACATGTAGTTATATCTTAGTATTGGCAGTTGTCGATTACATAAACCTTTGAATTTTTGCAACTGTCACTCCACTAGGACCCTTTGGTTCTTGCTACAATTAGTTAGCTATGGAACCTTATTGCATTGGAATAGACACAATCCTCCTTGGTTGTTGTGGTGTGTCAATCCTACCTTTTTAGTTGTTAGATTAGATTACTAGAATACCAACTAGATTGGCCTTTATGATTACTATTTGAAAAACTCGACGAGATGCATTATTATTTAATGAATAAAAATGAGTATTCATTCATGACTTTATCTTTGTTGTGTTCATTTATTATGTTAAATTATGTTGACATTATAACAAAGTCCATAGACCATATAGACAACCCATGCAATTGAGCCACATATTGGATTACGGCTATGAAACTCGCGGGGACCCCCATATGGAAGTCTTGAAAACTTGGTCGATATAATTAGAATTCTCCAGCTTCGATAGTATAAGAGTAGTCATCAGACTTGAGGAACCATGACAGTTATGTGCACGCAATGGTTGTATGTTAGATCTTACGAGAGGTGATCATGTCACGGACATAATCATTATAAGCTTTGTCCAGTGCAGTCAGAATATTTAGAGAGGACAGTAGGTTTCATGAAGAGGATCCCTACCCTGTCAATTTGTGATAAAGAGATCTCCTATGCACTTGGAGACGCATTCATGCTGTAAGCAAATTAGTTTTGCACCCAATTAAATAATGACAAATATCATATAATATATTATTTATCAATTATAATATTTTCTATTTATATTTTGAAATTTACTAAATTAATTTCAAGTATAAATAGTCAATTTAATTGATATTTTAATATATATTTTGTCATCAAATCAATGGCCGACAAGGGTCAAAATGAAATATTTCAGCCAATCAAATAATACTTCGCAGTCAAAGATTCCAGCCAATCAGACCGCCACGTGGAGCAATTGCACGTATGCTCCAATCAAATCTAGACAAATATGGGTTGTATTTATCTCTTTATAAAATGCAAATATTAAAGAGATAATGTTTAATTGACCAATCATATTATTCCAAATGTATGATGTATTTATTCTTTAAATTAAATTGTAAAGAGATAATACGAAAGGTGTTCAAGTAGATCACAACTCTACCTCTTTGACACCTATATAAAGGGGTCCTTACACCCTCATTTGACACACAGAGCTCGAGAACAAAGAGCAAAGCGGAGGAAAATTGCAAATAATTCTCTCTACGCGGTTCTTCAAAGCTTAAGAATATTCAAATGCGTTCAAGGCAAAGATCGATTCTTTCGTCAATGGTGCGCTACAAATTATAGCGTTTAATTCGGGATTATATGCACAAAATCCTCGAATTAACATTATAAATATTCAAATATCATCTCAAGAAGATCCAAGTGGTCAATCCACTTTCAAATAATCAAATTCCAGTCAAGACTATAGCATTTAATTCAGGATCACAGGCGAAAGCCCTCAATTAACGTTATAGAAATTTAAATTCAAATTCAAATAAGATCTACGTGGAGATTACCTTTTGAATTATTCAAATTTATCAAATATATATTTTGGAGGGAATAATCAAGGGATAGAATAGAGATTGTACTCACATTGATATTTTAATCCAAATATTTTTATTTGTGATAATTTATTTGTATTTTTGATTTTTCAGACACGATAAAATTAGCGCTCACACATGCTTTATGAACCAGTGACCACAGTGGTTGGTTGAATAAGAAATGGCCGATATCGAACAATGGAGCAAACATGGTCTCAAGTATCAAAGCATATATGTCTAGTCCAAGATGGGAACTAACACCGAATTTCATGCCCTAGACTAAAGCCGAAAAATAGTAGATGGAAGGACCGTACCCATTAGAATTCGAGAGCCTAAATGTTCACACAGAGATTCACCTGGTCTCTAGTGTCATGGATTGTTACTTCGCCACCCATGGTAATGGGTAGAGGTGGGCGTTCAGGCCGGGTTTTTCGGATCCCGACCCGACCCGATGGGGTTTAATTTTATTTTATTTTGAAAAAAATTTCTTACAAAATCAGGTAACGGGTTACTTGATACTCGAATTAAAAAGATCGGGTCAGGGTTCGAGTAGGAAAATCCTACCCGATCAGGTACCCGACATTTAAAAACAAAGATTATATATATTTTGACTCTACACTACCCACCGGCTCTACTCTCTTCTCTTGCTCTAATTTTCCTCCTCCTCCTCCTCTCCTCTCCTCTCATCCTCCCTCTTCTTCTCCAAAATCTCAAGAAGATGATGGAGTTAGAATACCAAATCCAAAGGTTAGTAATATTTTTTTTTTCTTTGTTGTGTAGTTAATTGGACATTCAAATTTCTTACTTACTAAATTCAATATTGAATGATAAAAATTGAATAATTATTTCAAACAAATAAAAAATATATATATGAGGATGTCAAAAATAGAGATTGTTCGAAAACATCCTCTATTTTTTGTAGAAGCTGTTCTATTTTTAAAAATAGAGAAGTTGTTTCCAGCTTCTATTTTGTAGAGCTTTGAATTAATTTTTCAATTGCTTTTTTTAAATTTATATATTTATATTTGTAATATTAAATTTTATAATAATTTGCAGATGTCGAGGCCAAATTCTCAAGATGGTGGTGATCGAATTTCAAAGGAAATACAATTAAAAGTATTTTTTAAAGTTTCAAGAAGTAAAGAGGTTATTCATAGTAGTAGTGGTGGTTCTGTTAAAAAAAAATCCGGGTATCAAGTACTTTTTGTCAATTGCATGTCCTTTGTTCTTGATTCCATCAAGAAAGACCATAACCAAGAACATTTACAATATACTTGAATGAAAGGATAAAATTGAAGTCTGTCTTGAAAAAACACTCCCAAAGAGTTTGCATCACGACAGACACATAGACATCTTTGCAAAAAATTAATTATATGTGTCTCACATCTCACTTTATTGAAGATGATTGAAAATTGCAAAAGAGAATATTGAATTTTTGTCCTATTTTTGGACATAAGAGTGAATAAATTGATTTGGGTGTTGAAAAATATTTGCTTGATTAGGGAATTGATAAGGTTTTTACAGTCGCAATCGATAATACTTCTTCAAATGATGGTGCAATTTTGTATTTGGAAAAAAAGTTTGATAATTGGGGTACAAATATTTTGGTGGAAAATATGTACATATGAGATGCATTGCACATATTGTTAATCTCATTGTACAAGATAGCTTGAGAAACAAAGAAGAGCATACGGCTAACTCTCGTATTAGAGGAACTATAACATATGTTAAACATTCTCCAGCTAGGTACAAACAATTTAAAGAGTGTGCGGAGATTGAAAAATTAGAGACAAACAAATTATTAAGCCTCGATGTACCTACAATGTGGAATTCCACTTATTTGATGTTGGAGGTGCTACGTGGCTCAAAAGAGCATTTTCTAGGTATGAAGATTTGGATTTTGGTTATACAAATTATCTTTCAAAAAACCCCACATGATGGAGTTCCAGTAGACTATGGTTGGCATAGAGCTTCATTATTGTTTAATTTTTTGGAGCATTTCTACAAGTTGACTTTGAGCATTTTGGTTCTTTATATGTAACTTCAAATAGCATATATCATCAAATATGTGTTGTTGACTTGCTTCTCAAACAGTGGTTGGAGAGTGATGATTTTGAGTTATCTGAGATGTCTAAAAGGATGAAGCAAAAATTTAACAAATATTGGGGGTCAACTGAAAAAATGAACACGGTCATCTATTATGTTGTTATCCTTAATCCACGTTACAAGCTTGAGTATATTGGATTTTCATTTGATACACTATATGATGATGTCACACAGTATTTGCTTATGAAAGAAAAAGTGAAAAGTGGCGTGGTTGAGTTGTTTAATACCTATAAGGCAATATATGAATCTTCAGGAAGCTCAATTTCATCTTCAAGTTTGTCAAATAATATTTCCTCCTCAAGTTTGTTTCTACTACTTGTTTGGACATGGCATCTAGAACTTGTATGCAAGAACGATTTTAAAAGTTTAAGACCGAAGGTAAAAGTGATGTTGTAAAGTCGAAGTTAGATAAATTCCTGGATGAAGATCTTGAGGTATTTAGAAAAGAGTTTGATATAATAAATTGGTGGAAAATAAACTCCCACAGATTTCCAATTCTTTTCAAGATAGCTCGTGACATATTAGCGGTCCCGATCTCTACCATTGCTTCAGAATCTGCAATTAGCACCGGTGGTCGTGTTCTTGATGCATTTAGGAGTTCGTTGTCTCCAAAAATAGTACAAGCCCTCATTTGTACTTAAAATTGGCTTTGTATGGATTCTAAGCCAGTAAATGTTGAAGAAGATTTATTTGAAATTGAAACAATTGAAGAAGTATTTCTATTCGCTCTTTTGACTTTTACATTTATTTTCTATTTTGATAGTTATTAATAATGATCACTTTTCTTGTAGAAATACTCAACTTGGGGATTGATTCAACTATTGTCGATATTTGATGGTCTACGACTTTATTGGCAACTTGACATACTTCAAGCCTTCAACTATGACTCTTTTTTATTTTGGATGAATGTAAAAATTAAATGATGTCTTGATTGTAAAACTTGAATTATTGTTTTATTTGGTTGTATGGTTGTAAAACTTGAATGAAGTGTTGATTGTCATTTGATTGTAAAACTTGGATTTTTGTTTTATTTTTAAGCGAAACTCAGTCAACTAAATTAGGCCCATGAGTTAGGAGTTGACTTCCAAATAATGAAGGGAGGAGTAGGAGTTGGACTTCTCCTATTAGAAATAAAAGGTGATCGAGTTGCATTTTTGGAAGGTGCAAATTGGCCGCAAAAGGTGGCCCTTCCATATGATTTAATTTGATCATTCTATGTGGAAGGGAGCTTGATTGAGGGGATTGAGTTGAATGTACTTGGACACATTTTCACTCTCCCATTCAAGCTATACAAAAGCACCATAAAATCTCCCTCACGCTACTCACTCTCGGTCGCCCTCTCCTTCTCCCATAATGTTCATAGTGTTCCGCAAATCGAGTTTCACAAAAGCTAATGCATTAATTCATAGTGTTCCACAAATCGAGTTTGATTTTCTCTAGTAAAGATATCAAAATCTCTTCTCCGTGTGGTGTGGATCTTCTTTGGAGGATTTCTACTTTAGAGTTTAAAGTGAACAAAATAAGCCAAAAGCGTTAGCTGGTTGAAAAATTGGTGAATACTAGTCACCATTTTTTTATTATACCATTTATTTTAATTATATTATTGTTAATTTTTTATAATATTAAAATAATTACACCACGTTTCCTTTGGTGTACAAACTCTTCCCCTTTGTTTGGATTTGTATTTTGTCTTGTTTTGGGTATTTTTCGAGATAAAACAAAACACACACCCTATGTTTGTTTTTCTGTTTTTTACACCTTATATGTGTGGTTTTTTTATTTTGAACTTTTATATATATATATATATATTTATATATATATATATAATATATATATATATATATATATATAAAAGATACATGATTTAACAATGAACAGTGACTTTTGTCTCCAAAGAATACAACATTGAACATACAATATTTATATATAATATGATAGATAAGTAATTTTTGTCTCTCAAATCCCAACATCAAACATACACCATTTATTTTAAATTATTTTATATTATCTCAAAACACAAATTCAAACATACCAATCTATCTCAAACACACATTTATTTATCTCTATTTTTTTCTCTCTGTCTCCAAAACACCAAAACAAAACACTCCAAAATAAATCCAAATATTATGTTCAATTTTAAAATGTGGGAAGGTGCTAATAACTTTCTCCTTTTACTTTCAGTTCAATCAAATCAAACTTTAAGTGGTACACTTTGCGCATTAATTTCTCACTCATCAAAACTTATTTTTTGAGAATTTATACATAATATAGATTAAAATACAATGAGTTTTAAAAAAAAAAATTACCATAATTTTAAATACTTTCTCATTATTAGAAAAATTACAAATATTCCTTTTTAATAGCCCATTTTAGGAGGTATTTGTTAGAGTATTTTATCATTTCAAGAGGGTATTTATAACTTTTCAAACAATGAATGAATATTTATAAGGGTAAATTACGACAACCTCTCCTAAAATTTGACATAATTTTGAATATTCCCTCGTTGTTTGAAAAATTACCAATATCCCCTTGATCTTAACGATCGTCTAACAATTAGTCCAGTCCATTAGGTTTTCATCCATTTTTGTAGTAAATTGATCAAAATGCCCTTATAGATTAAAAATTATAATTTATTTATTTTTTAAATTTTATTTATTTTTTATGGATTGAGTGGATTATTCTTTTATAATTTTTTTAAAAATTTCATCCACCCGATTGATTTTTTTATAAGTTTTTTATTTTTTTTAAAAAAAAACTGAAAGGGCAAAATTGATAATTTTATACCTCCATCCAAAAATTATATAATTTCATCCAACATCAGGGAAGTATTTGTAATTTTTCAAGCAACGAGAGATATTTTATAATTATACCAAATTTCAAGAAAATTATAATTTACCTTATTTATAATCATAACAAACCACAAAAGAGCCAGTTGTAATTTAGCCCATAATTAAATCATCCACACCAACCTTATAAAACAATCTTTACAACATCTTCCCTTGAAAATATTTCAATTTAAACTTCATATAATCATTTGTTTTTTTAAATGTCAAACCAAAAATAGACATATGGAGTTGGTGCTTATTCAACTTAAATGTTGAATATCATATCCAAAATTAGGCATGAAAAAGACTTGCAATAAACCCCAGCCACCGCAGGAGCCCAGTGGTGAAGAACAGCCAGTTTGTGATTCAACCAAAATACACCAAGAACACCACTTAAGACAAATTGTTGACATGTTAAATTTCTGCTTCTGCAGACAATAAAATACGTTGAAGCAATGGCTGAGCTAAGTTTGATGAATTGGCCCAATGAGGAACCGTGACTTAATCATCCGTACCCCCAATGAAAAGTTAAAAGATTAAGCTAAGTCTAGACCCTACATCTTTCTTGCTGTTAATCCAACATGCTTATCAGCCATGTTAACAATACATCCTCTAACATTTATCCTCTGGCTTTTTTTGGAGAATGCCCGGTCTTGCGCTTGTGACGACTGAAATCAGACACAAACCGGAATGTCTGGCCACATCCAGCCTCGGTGCAAACATAAGGTCGAGCCCCTGTATGGACTCGAATGTGTTCGGTTCTAGCCCACGCCCACTTGAAAGTCATTTTGCAGCCTTTCCAAGGACATTTTAGAGGACGGTCATCCATGTGAACACGTCGATGCTGCACCAGATACTTGTGAGAGAAGAATTTCTTACCACATCCCTTCACTGGGCAGATATTCTTTTTGTGCAAAGCAAGCTCCTGCTTCGACCCGAAACTCATTGTGCATCCCTCCATGTCACATGCGTACTCTGCTTCCTCGTCTTTGATTTTTGCCTTAGAAGGGACCTTTACAGGTGGAGCTTTCTTTGTCTTGGTATCTTTTTGCTGTTTCTTTAGCACTTGTTTTGCATTAGTCGACCTGGGTCCTGAGGCTTTACAAGCCTTTGTTGTCCGTTTCCTCAGTCGTGTGCTTGGACCACCTTCGAGCTCATCTTCATCAAGAAGTGAGTTAGCTCGTTGCTTGCTTCTCTTTTTACTTTTCAGTGGCTCAGGAGTCTCCTTGTTCGTTTGCCTCGCTCCACGTTTACTCTTAATTTGCTTCCAAGAGTTGCTGAGTGGAAAATCTTCTGAAGACGCATCTAAATTTTCGTCGGCCTCAAAAGTATCTTTCTTCAGTTGCTTGGTTCCACGTCTTTCTTAATTTGATTGCAAGAGTTACTGAGTTGAATTTCTTCAGATGCTTCATCTAAATCTTCAGACTCGGGATTCTCTTCCTTCAACCTCCTGGATCCACGCTTTCTTTTAATTACCTTATCGCAGCTACTGAGTGGAAAGCCTAAAGAAGGTTCATCCATTTTTCCAGCCTCAAGAGATTTTTCTTTCACATGTGAGCTATTTTCTGCATTACTCTTTCTCTTTCTACTGGTTTTGCAAATCGCAGACGCCACTCCAGCTGCTTGGCTGCTTTGCGATAATCTCTCAGACTTCAAATTCGGCTTGATCCAGGCAGCAAAATCCGACTCCTCCTCCTGTTCTTGCGAATCCTTGTTAAGGAGCAGCGGGTGAGCTTGACTCGACATCCAGACTTTGCCACACCATTTTCCAGCAACAACTATCTTCTTTTGCCTGCCTACATACTTCCCTTCCAGCTCATCTAATGCCGCAGAGCTATCAATTGGAGAACTGCGTCCAAAGGCATTGTACATAACAAAGTTGAAATGCATCTGCTTAGAGTAGAGAGGCGAGCGGCTAAGATTGGCACTGAAGAAGAGGTTGATGCCCATTTTCACAGCCCAGTCTCCATTGCCATGAATCGCATTTTCACTCTCTAAAGCTAGCCGCATAGTTTCTTCGTCCTCCTCAGTTGCCTCCCGGAATGAGATTTCACTCCAGAGGCAATCACTTTCCAATTCTTCTGCAACTTTCTTTGCTTGAGATTCTAATTTAGGAAAGTCTGCACATATTACCCAAAAGAACATATTATGGAGAATGTATAATAAAAGTTGATGACAGATAGTATAAAAGAACAATCTTTTTCGTTTTTCCATAACTTTAGTGGGTTATGGTAAAGGGTAATTACTTTGATGTTTAACAGCACAACAAAGCTCCTCTCTTCACCAAATCTAAATATTATATTCATCTAGTTCTTGAACCCAAGACATGTCCACTCAAAAAGACTAAGGTATGGCCTAGTCACCAGATCATTGGAACACATAATACAACCACATGATGCAAGTCAGCCACCTCCATCCAGAACAATTAGCTAAGCATCAACAATAAAAGATGTTTTTTCCCCTATGGATTTTTGCCAAGTCCAATCAACAATGATGACCCACTAAAGCTCATATTCACAATTTATTGAGATCCGATAATTTATACTCTACAACGTTAGTCGGTCACCAGTCAAAGGTACGTCTCATTGTTCACATGAAATATATCTTCACTTTCTCCAAGATTGTCAAAGATTATATTACCGCTTGAGGAAAAGGAAGATACGCAGTACAAACATTTGTTTAAACTCTCAATTAAATAAAATCAGAAAAGATTTAGATAATGCATCCGATTAGTTGTTCACATATAAGATCTCGGAAAATCTCACCTGGATGACAGACAAGAAACACATGGGCTCCACCAATCTGACTGAGTCGTTTTTCTACTTGCAGTGCATGCTGAAGACAGAAGACATGCAAGCGATAAGAATCTTCATCAGATCTTGCGGGAAAAGGTGTATTTTTGTCCTCTAATGGTGTCAAACCCGTACTAACTGTTGCTTCAGTCTTATGGGTTAAAGAATTTGAGGTGTCATGTTGTGATTTCATTTGATGTCTAAACCTATGGGTAAAAGAATTTGACTCAACCACGGTACAATTGTCTGTTGGAAACTCATCAGAACAGTTAGAACTTTGGGGATCTCCATCGTTGCACTTCGCTATAGGTAGGCCAAACGTTGCATTAGAATCAGAATTTTGTGAAGACATTTCCTTCCGGCAGTTACGTTTTGAATCGATATTGTCACAAGCATGCCCATCTTCAGGGCTATCGCTTTTACTGGTTCCACAGCCTTCGACAGGAAGATCAGCTTCAGTCTCTTCCTCCTCGGAGTCTGAAGAATTACCATATGCTAAAGCTAATAGGCCAAGTGATGAGGGCTCTTTATGTGCCTTGCTGTTGGAGACCATCCCCACACTCTCCCCATCCACAGATCGAATCTGATCAGCAGATATTGGCACATCAGAAGGGCCATGTTTCTTTCTAAGCACCAACCCTGCAAATGAACACAAGAAAGTTCAAATCATGTCACAGCAATATCTCAATCCTAATGCTATAGGGTTTTTTTTCTAATAACAAACTCCACAAGTTCTCATGCACTGCATTCAAAATTGAATGTTGCACCAGAAAAATGTAATTAGCAAACTAGGCATACTGAATACTAGTATTATGCAAAATAAAAGTATAATTACTCTTTCTTAACCTTTCCATTTCTATTACTATGTCTATATTAAATGCAAAATAAAGAGTTAAAGCCTTCAAATCAATTTAATTAAACCACATCATAAATTTTGGAGCTGTGAAGTCTCATGGGATGGTTGTATAGCCAACAAATCATTTTCAGCTTATGGGCATACGACATACGACAGTCATAGAATAGATGTGCTATTGGATCTAATTCCAATGAAAGAAATGTATATCAGGATGCAATGAAGATTATTAATGCTGCTATATGTTGATGTATTCACATATACAAGCACAATTATCCATTATGCAAGTGCATAGGTTTGAGTAGAGATCACAGCTTCTACTAACTACAAGATTAGCAAACAAAAACCAGCAGAAATCGACAATTTAAGAATATAGTACACAGTAGACTGTGATACTATATATTTTCATACAGAAAATACCTGAACCAAGGTTTGTGTTAGGAGACTTTGCATGTATGATGTGATTATGGCCATCATCACCTGTACCCCAATAACTAAATTTGCTGCAATCAGCTGACATTAGGTAATGAGCAGCTGCTTCTGTCGGTTGGACAATAGCAGCACAAGCAAAACACAAGATCCCACAAGTGACACAAGAAAATAGTCCCTGCTCATGTTGAGAAGCTCTCTTTATTTCAGAATCTATCTGAGGAGCCATAGACGGAACCTCACTACTACTACACAAAGAAGAAATTGATTTTCTATTCACAGCATGTCCTCTAGGTTGTTTTATTCCCTGCTTCCTGTCTAGCAAAAATTCATAACCAGCATCATAGCTTGCAGTCTTCAACTCAAGATCGGGACTGCATAAACTGGGGAATAACCTAGATTTGGCTGTCGACTGGAACCCAGATGATGTGTTGCTATAAATCGCATGACTCAGAGAATTCTGAGGAAGGAGCACAATAGATGATCCTTTGCCAAGAATATGAAGCATATCATTATTCTGCATCATGTCCTGCAAAAATAGTTCTTTGATCAACATTTCTCCTTCCCCTTTCTTTCTATCTTTTAGCCGAGAACTCCGGGGTTCCATAGCAATGCTCTTCGGAACTCTGCATAAAATATAGATAAAAACGATCAAGGAACCCAATCCACCTATCATAACAATACTACATAACTTTATGCAAATATGGCATAGCTTAATAGCTGGGATCACATGGATGACTCTGTGGATGGAACATGAAAAGCTTAATTGATGGATATTCAAATAGATAAGCGAGGAAAAAATATGTCATAGATAATGAAGATTGAACCAGTGCTGCCCAGTGGTCGGTATGATTCACAAAGAAAATAAAAATGCAGTTAGTTGCTTTCTAAAAACGCATGGGCTTCTTCTGATTACATTTTCAATAAACTTATCTCAACAACTGCTTATCATCCTGAAAGGGGAGCGTGAATTGGAATGCAATTTACAGCTCCAAATCATATAGATTATAGCTATGTCCTTACCATTCGGGAATTCAGTAAGGTTTACCAAATGTGGATCAAGAATACACAATTAAGAAGAGATCCTTTCCCAAAATAAGAGGGAGACACTGAGGGACTGATTTAACTTGGAGTAAGAGGGTAAGAAAGAAAATGAGACTTTGCATGGAATAGTGGACCTAGATATGAATCATTGACAATAAAATCTAGCATATCATAGGAAGAGGGACAAGTGTATCATGGCTTCTTCAATTTCAACCAAATTATATAGGTGAAAAGACTACACAAGCATCTATGTGCACATGTAGAAGAGTAGCTATGCTCATCCTGAGCTACATCTGATTCCTTCACATCATTGATTGAGGATTACCACTTTTACTCGAGCAAAGTTTCATTGAAAAATGAACTTTGAATTAGTTTAGGAGAAGTAACTAATAAGTAGAAGAAAAGGAATGCCTGTAAAATAATAAATTTTCAAGAGACCATTTTCGAAGTGAAACAAGAAGAGATTCACATGTAACAAGAAAACAAACCTAGAACATAAGGAAAGTGCTAGATCATATAACAACTGGAAGTGAGACACCATTGGAGGACAATTAATAGCTGCCCTACGTATTGCAGCTTCGTTTGCAAACCTCAACCATTCAGGAGTAGCAATATTAGCAGCCTCTCCACAATTAAATCCTAAAACAATAAATCATATAAACAAAATAAGCACTTTATTTGTCAGATATTGATATCAAATAACTTGTGTAGATAGATCAATATATATATTGACAGGAATTAAGCCATTAGAAGTGTCTTACCATGACTGAACCCCGAGTGATAAGCTCTTGGGAAAGTGACAACAAATTCTCCCGCATTTTGCACCAGCCTAAGTCAAGGAAAACATCGATTTAAGAGATTGACTACCATGCAACCAAATATTGAAAATCTAAAGATGCAAAGACAACAAAATGGAAGAGATGCCCAACCAATATTAACTACTCATAGCATCTAATTACATCTATTGATTTTCAATGGATAAGACTATGTCTAGTTGCATGCTAAGTCCTCAAAGGTACACAAAAGATTCTGACTATACTTATGTTCCATACACTCTTCTCATGATGACATCTCTTTTGCAAGCAAACACATTGCAGCTACTGCCTAACTCAATACCACCAAATCTCCATACCCAAATATGGACTTGAAGTACACTGCTTCAACCCTTGAAGAGCATAGAAAGATAGAAGTAAGAGGAGGACCAACACACCTATCCCTTCAAAGGAGTAGCTAGCAACTACCAATGAACTAATGAATGAGGTTCTCCATAAGAACCCAACTTTAATACAGTTCTGTGGGGCACAAATGATGAACAGGATATGATAGCAAATCAATAGTCACCTGCAGCATGGAACACCAGCACTAAGAAGCACTTCCGGTGACATCACTGTGGTCTTCTCACCAAGTGTAGCAAATGTAACTGAAACAAAATTAACTGATGAAGTTCATTGGAAAAGTTTAAAACAGAGGTGGACAAAAATAATTTGATTTTTATTTTCAGCAGTTACTTAACCATGATTTCCAACCTCACACCCCTATATAAAGCGCAATCATGGGCCAGGAAAGATTGTGGTCAAGAATTTATAATACTTGTCTATATACAGCATGAAAGACTTCTGTAACTCTTATACTCAAGCACAACTTGTACATTTCTTATTTGTTTCCTTTTCAGTTTTACCCTTTGGGGTGAGAAGCAGCCATGCAAGAAGCATCACTTCTATATACTGAACTTGCACCCTGTTGACATGGCAATCTAAAAGGAATAATTCATAAAATTAAAGAGAACTATAATAATATAGCATTTAAACATTGTTAGATAATTATTTTGTCAGTAATATTGATAAACTAATATCAAGACCAGAATCTATCACCTCCCAACCAAAAAAGGTAGTGAGATAAAGCAAAACATCTATAAAGAAAAGGCTTTTACACAGAACAATTTTCAGATGGCCACCAAGAACTTTGAATTTTTTAATAAACCAAAAATAGAAAGAAAGGAGTGTTGCAATTTCTTTATAGTTATTGCCTCTCAAACATGAGCATGTTCTAATACAACCCTCAACTAGAATCAAAGACAATCAATTCTCAGATTAACGGGCAAAATTTTTACATTAAACCAGATACAGAGCATAGAACGGCTGCTGATTTTTCACACATAAGAAGGACAGAGAACAGAGGAGCCCAGCTATAGGAAATTACTGTTGTCTCATAAGGAGAATCTAGCTATAGAAAATAATTATTGCTTCAATAATGAAAGAATCCTAAACTTCAGCCCGGGAGTTTGCAGATAGCCTATTGAATTTAGAGCTAGGGATAGTGTTTCTTATTTGAAGTTTGGAGTGTGGCTCCTCAACCTAGAAAACATGTATCCTTATTAATCAGTATCAGTTTTCTATTTTTGAAGGATGATAATGATACTTTTGGAGATGATAGAGTGGGATGCCATGTGCTGCATATCATAGAGGACAGACTAGTCTGGAGAAATTGCTCTCATCATAAGCAACTATTAAATGATAGGAATTTTGAAGGCACACAAAATCGGGATTTCAAAAAATAATTTACGCTTCTTGCAAAGCGAAGCAAGACTAGAAGAATTTTGAGATATCTGTAGATTTTGTAACAACTCGTACTAGCTTTTTTCACCCTTATCCTAAAGTTTTAGTTATGGTGCCAATATCCCGCCCGGATTATTTTACTGCAGTTTTTATTTGTAATAATGGGCTGGGGTCAAGGCCTGAAGCCATTGATAAGAGAGGTTAAGGGGGACTCAAATCTCAATCGAACAGCCTGATTAATTGTTTGAAAGTTTCAGATCCTTCAGCATGTTCAGAAAATATAAATGCACGTCGCATTATTTTAGCAACCAAATACAATATAGGAGTTTTGGTGTAGCTGATCATAAACCAATGTCGAGTAGCATAATCATTCATGATTTATGTTCTCATTTAGCTGCACAACTCAATAAATTACCAAATAAAACAATGCTTGAGGAGAAGCTCATCACTTTCAATCTTATCCAAATTGACTAAGCTTCATACACCAATATCACGAGTAGTGTATCTAACATCCGACAGCGACTGACTAGAGAAGCTTACTAATTGTCCTAATAGTTGCACGCCAAAAACCCAGAGATTGAATTGCCTCCTCGTGTACATAAGTTAAACATTTTAAATATCAACTTACATATCATATTTTGAGAAGGTAATATTAAAAGCATATGATGACAGTATGCCTACTTTTGTAGGCAATTTCAGCATATATCCATTATTGTACGCGGAACACCAAAGCATAAACCATTCCCTAAACTGCTCCGTACTTTACGAATTAGAGTTCGAGATATCCACCAAATTACCCTACATTCAGCTCCAACTAACATACGGCATTCTACAGCACAAACAGTGTAATTGGCATTTCAATTGTGATAAAAAGAATGTATCACATAAATGAGGCTAATATTTGCATATATCTCAACTTTAATATGGCAATTACTATCTTACCCAGAGGATTTATCTCCCCACCATATCCATGCTCCCTGATCACTTCTTCAAATGCAACAGCTGCTTCCCGCGGCACACCGTACCATGTCTTCCCCGCACCCATATGCAAATAATTCAAGCTGTGCAAGTCGTGATCCTCCACATGCCAAGCAAACCAACTAAATATCATTGCAACATAAACCATTGGTGAAGTCACTCCTGGTATTTCCTCCTTCATGAACCTCAACAGCGACAAGTTCTCCCTTGACACTCTCCTCATATTCCACTCAGTCTCACCCACAGTAATTGTACTTTCATTCTTCTTCCACAAACCTTCTGTGCCACAAAAGCCGATCCCGGCATGTCATTTGCATACTCCACCTGAAAGGGCTTATCAACCGTGGCATTCCAGTAAACAGTTTCCATTTCCAAAGCATTCAACCCCTTTTTGGCATACTTTTTGAGATAAATCTTCTCGAAATTCTTGGCCTTGACTTCAAATTCAGTGAGAGTGTACTTCTCCCCACTCTGCCACACGGGTTTCTGCACAGGGCGGTGCTTTCTCGGGCAAAAACCGATCTGCTGCTGCCGCGTGGTGAAAGTCGGACCTGATTCCGGGTCACTGGCCCGGGCCAAAAGGGACTTGTTCAAATTAGCAACAACAGTTTTCTTGGAAGCTGCAGGCACTGGGGGGACTATTTTGCAAATACCATATTTTGAGGCCTCCTTCTCAATCTTGAAAATGTAGGCAATTGGATCTTGAAACTCAGCCAAAGTAGGGTGATACTCTGGTGCCACTGGCATAGATTTCAGCCATGGAGAAACCTCAATATTCCCACCACCACTTGCCTCTGCAGCCATTAACAACCCAAATAAACCCAACTAAGAAACCTCAGAAATCATACAAACTCATCCACACACAAACACAAACAAGCATCTACTCAACGTCTGTATATGCATGTATCTACATGTGAGATCTGAGGGGTTCATAAGGGAAGCATTGCAAACAGCAGAGGGAACCAGAGAAGTCAAAGAATAGTTCTCGGCGAATCTCCCTTTGCTCTATTCTCTCATTTTCTCAAGTGGGTTCCTGTTATATTTTAGTAAGCACTCCTTTTCTCTCTCCTTTCCCCCCTGCTTTGCTTTTCTTGGTTTTCTTTCCTCTGTTTTTCGGGTGAGAAGTGAACAGAGAAAAGGGGAAAATGAAGGTGAGAGGGTGAAAACTGTGAGTGTGGGTTGGGGGGGGGGGGTTGAGGCCTGAGGGGGGTTTTATGGGTGGGTTGGGGTGAAAATGGTGGGAATAGGACAGTGGTTTCGAGGGTCAAACGACTGTTTTACCAGTGGGGTTTTACTTTGTTTTGGATTTTTCTTGTTGTTCATTTCAAGGAACCAAAGAGCAAAGAAGGGGGGGTATCTTTTGTATTTTGCAGAAGTGCCCTGTATTTCCTTTTGTTATTTTTTCTGCCCCTAAGTTTGTGTTTATGATAATCAAGGACTCGACATGTATAGAAATTATGAATTCATTGAAATTTTCTATTTTAAGTGCCCGTTTGATTCTGTGACTGATAGTTCAAGAATGAGTTTGAATGTAAATGCAATATTTTTTTTTATTTTCAGCCCACTTTTTAATAATCACTTTCGAAATTGAATTTGATAAATATATTCCAACCGTAATTATTTTTTGTTTAATTACTCATTTCGCCCATTAAGTGATTTTTTTAATTTCTTCATTAACCTTACAAATGAGGTTAGTGTGAGAATTAAATTATAATTTGCATTTGAATAATTAATTATGAAATTATGAATTCAGACCTTAGAATATTATTTCTAAAGTGTGTTATTCAAAATTAATTTTTTTTTAATAAATTGTCGTGTAACAAAGAGAAAAATTGAATATAAAATTTGTAATGTATAACTGCAATTATAAACAAATAATCTTGCATAGTATTCTAGGTTTAGAGTTAGAATTAATTTGAGTGCAATTTTTGTGGAATAATAATTCTAAAAAATGCAACAAAATTTATTTTTTGAGTGGAATTTTGAAATTTTAATGGTTTCCAACACCATTTGCATAAGGCGATGAATTAAAACTATTGAGAATAAAAAATAATTAAAATATCAAATATATTTTTTATGTATTATGTGATCACAACTTAAAAACGTCATAATATTTTTTTTCTCTATATTGTTGTTCACAATTATGGAGGTGATTGCAATAATTAAAAATTAGTGTGTCTGGCGCATTAAATTTTGTGTGTAATTAATTTAAAATATAATTATTATATTTTTAAATTATATATTTTAGTTAAATAAATAAAAATATTAAAAAGATAGAGGTTGTGAGTAGTTATTTAGACAAAAGTGGTAGAACAAAAAACATGGAAGTTGAGAGAGGGAGAAAAAAAAATGAAGGTTGAGAAAAAGAAAAAAAACACTGAATAATTAAATAAAAAAAAAAATAGTAGATCAAAAAAGGGAGAAACGCCAAATAGGTGTTTTTCTTTAATAATAATACTAGCCGTTGTGGTACATCGTTTTTGCGTGCATATAATAAATAATTTTTTAGTTTTAAAATCTATTATAACTAAGAGCAAAATGAACAAATCAATACATGAGATTAAAAAGAAAATAAAATAAAATAAATTTATTAGTTAATGAATAATTTGAAAAGTGGAATTAGTTGATTATCTTATTAGTTGAAGGTACTTTTGACTTTACAAAAAAATTGGTGCGACGGTGTCACTAACCACCGTTTTGAGTATGGAGCCCCTTTTCTTTTTATATTAGTATAGAAGTATAGATAATATTTCATTAGTTTATTGTTGAAAGTAAATTTAAAAAAAAAAAAGATGATAATGCATTTTTGGTCCCATACAATAGAAGGTGTTGCGCTTTTGATCCCACGATTTATTGCTTACAAATTTGGTTTCATAGGATAAATTTTGTAGCATTTTTTATCTCATAGGATAAAATTATGGCATATTTGGTCCAATAGAATAATATATTCTTATTAAAAAAAATTTAAAAAATATATGAAAAATGAGCTTGAGTTCATGAGCTCAACTCTCGAGCTCTTTTATCTATACGAATCTAAAAGGAAAAGCACTTCCACACTCACAAAAACAATTAATGATAAATAAAATTCCAGTTTGTATTATATAATATCGATTATGTAGTAAAAATATATAAAAGTACTAAAAAGAAAAACACTCAAACTTTTGGACATAACCATTTAGGCTAGAGCTCAGCCCGTCAAGAAGCTCGAGCCGGCTCAACTCGAGCTAAAAAATGTTCGAGTTTCAGTCGAGTAACTCATTCACATCCCTAGACGTGCATATTCGTCAAAGTTCTTATAACTGACTTACCACTACAAATAATCAAAGTTTAACCACATAAAACTCCATAAACAAAACATGCATTTAACTCCACCAAACACTTTGACAAGAATTCAAACCCACGTTCTGGATTATATATTTATCATTTTCATTGTAAGTTTTTTTATTACACACAATTTTTTTTTTTTTTTTTTTTTTTTTTTTTTTTTTTTGAGTGAAGAACACTTTGGCCCTACATTTTTTTCAGTTAGATACTTTTGCCCCATTCTACCACCTGATTTGTGTGTTATTAGGCAATAATAATTTTTTGGCATAGTTGCAGTACCATTGTTTGTGGGTCAAATATATGTTACACCTATTACTTGGCTACACTTACAGACTGACTTAAAAGATCTAATATACTCATTTTTAGAGCATATAAAATATTTTTTTTTTTATTTTAAGAGGAAATTTCTGAAGTAATTAAATTAAATAAAACGATGGAGCTTATAAAATACAAATAATTAACAATTTTATAATTAATTTGAAGAAATTTGTTACAATTTTTAAAATAAGTTGGGCACTTCTTACTTCTCTAGAGAAAAGCTTATAAGCCTAGTAATTTTACGGGACACCCTATCACATATCATAAACTCTTAAACATCTTATAACATGTGTCTAAACACCTTTTTACTTGCAAATAGAGTTTTCTGCATCCAAAAAACTGTTGTACCCCTCGTGACGACATAAAACGTTCTCAAACATGGTTGATGGACGTCGAAACAAACAAGAATGGAACTCATTTCTCTTCACTGCTAAAAAAGCATGTAGTTACCCTCGCAACGACATAAATGTTCTCAAACATGGTTGATGGACGTCGAAACAAACAAGAATGGAACTCATTTCTCTTCACTGCTAATAAAGCATGCAGTTAGATGCAGCCAATAGAGGGTACAACCTGATTCAGTCACCTAAGCTTCCAGTTAATCCATTCACATAAATGAAGTCATGCTATCAGAGAGTCTTAACCAATCAGGAACAAAGGATAGTGTTTCCTTTGAGTGCATCATTAACAAAACTAGCTTCCACTGGAAATAGGACTCGCATAAGAGAGCTCAAGAGATACTGGGCAATGGTCGCTCCCGTAGAAACCTGCAACCAGTTCAAATCAAAAGCTTTTACGAACTCAGATGGTGTATGTAAGTAAAATGATTGGATCAGCCCAGATGTATTGGCAAGTTTTAACATTCAGTTCTGGTTATGAATTTGGATTCATGTAGGGATGGTGTTCTCATTCCATTTAACAAGGAAGCACTAACTGCTCAAAGGCACGATCGAGTATGGACTTTAAAGGACGAGAATGCAAACTTGCTGTTCATTGCAGTAACAATGAATATCCAGCCGGAATGAACTTACTCGTCCTTGAGGTCATGCAATTTTCTTAGCTTTAAAGAGGCATCATTGTTTAAAAAGCTAGAAAATCCAGGGCATGTTACCTTCTAACTCAATGCCCCTTCCATGCATTTCACAAGCAACGATTCTTTCCTTCAGTTTTTCTGAAACAATGAAATAATCGATTCTCATCCTTTTCCCACGATACCTGCAACAATTGTTAGTTGGCCCCTATGAGCTCCAATACAAACTGAAATTCTGAGGAAGGAGATTCACCTTTTTCAAAATAATCAGGCTATCCAGCCAAGAAGATCCATCTTTCCATGTCAGAAAATACCACATGCATTGCATGTGGATAAACATGTGCTTAGAGAATGATGTTGCACTTACTAATGATCATAATTACGTTTATACGTTACATATTTCTATATTATTTAGTCTAGTATTATGTATTCAGTTTAGCAGATTTAGGAATCTAATGATTTCTTTATCAAGCAGAAGTTTCACCTTATTTAAGTAATCTTTATTTGCTATTAAGTGCGAACACTTCAACAAAAGTACCGATGTCTTTAAAGAATAGAACACACTTGTAAAAATCTAATTTTATGTATGCTACATATTTTTTTAAAAGGATGTATAGTACTTATTGGCAACAGTAATAACATTAAACGGGCAGGAACTTCTTACTTCCCAACAGGGTGTCCTGACCAGGAGAAACCACGCTCCATATCTTTATCCTTGTGGAGATACCTATACGCATCCACTAGCTTTCCCCTGAGTTGGACAGAAGTTGGAGCTTTGAGTTCGATATTCAAGAAAGTACAGATACTGAGCAAACAAATAGTATCTAATAATTATGCATCTCTGCAAGCTTCACTCTTTGAAGTACCAACACATGCAATACGAGTATTGTAAGCTTGCAAACTCCTCAAGAGTAATTTATGATGGAAGCAAATTCGTTCCCTGGATTTCTTTGAAGTTATAGCTTCCCCATCTGGATCAGATAAATTGAGTGCAACCCATTCTTCAATATAGATATACATAACAAGATCAAATTCCCAGGAATAATATCACGAAGAACTACATGTACTGGCACTTTCTGATACAAACATTTATGAAGCATACAACAATACCAATTTCCATTCATTATCACGTTCAGAAAGAATCCTTCTATTTGAAAAGAAAAAGAAAAATCATTATTCAAGAATTATGTTCTTTATGTTGGGCCCTGCATCTGCTGTTGATGGTAAATTAAATGAACTTCGAGTCCAGAAAGACTATAACAACTTCAATAACAAAATTATACGGGTTATCATGGAAAACCAGAAATTAGATAACAGTTGAGGTCATTAATTAAGATTACACTTGTATTTAGCAAACAGATCTTTATTTGCTGCAGAAAGCAACAAAGAATCTGCAATAGTACAGGTCAATGAATAGGATTAATTTCCTATGTCACAAGTTAATGCATTTCTAAAGAGTAACCATATAGTTCATGTGCAACACATTAATTTGTTTCCATGTAACTATGTCACCTAATTGATTACTGCAGATTAAAACAAGCATTTATGCCATCTCATTCAATTTTCGACCATAAATAATCTAAATGTACTCCTAATTCTGATCAAATTGTTTGAGTGGAAAAGAAATTGATTCTGCCAAAGCACATGGTCCCAGAAGTCCACACAAGATTATACTTGCCATTCATTCTATATACTTATTAACTCCAAAAGTGTAGCATTATGTCATGATGACACCAAGGATCAAGCATTTAAGGCCAAGAGCAGATGTTAAAGTCATCCAGTACCTAGTTGGTATTTAGAACCAGAATATTGTCTTTTGTCAGTTTGGCTAAGCCAAAAATGTTAAACTTCTTCTCATTCTTATTTGTTTGACAGTATTAGAAGTGGTAACAAAGCAGATTTACTAGCAGTAAAGAGCAGTAGCAGCAATTTGCTGTCATTAATGGAAAGAGAAACGGAGAAAGGAGGAAAGAACACCAAAGTGACTTTGATGCTATAAGTATCTGACACTACAACACGTTCCCAGAAAAATAAATTAGGGATTAGAGTGACTAAAAGCAATGGAAACAAGTCTTTGTGCAGAATATTCCTAAGTTCAAATCCTAACAGAATTAGCAATAATGGGAAGAACTGTCAATTGGATGCTTAAAACGTACTCTTTTAGAATGGAATCGAAACGCTTTCTCTCAGACACTGTAAATCCAGGTTGCCCACAATCCTGCATCATTTCAGTTGGTTGACATCAGCAGCCGTTAGCCTTAGAGAATGGAACATATACAAAGATCTCTTTGGCATGTCTTATTAAATTACTTTCCATTTAGTGCTTTAAATGTCAGTTTTCCGCAATCCCTTTCTCATTCATAAGCATAAACAAGAACAGACATAGAAGTTCGTGGTGAAGCAAGTACAAACAACAGGTAATAACAGTATATAAACAAAATAAAAATATTAGCGTTTCTTCTCAACTGCGCATTACGCTTCATCAGATGATTAACATTAAGGGCATGGAAAGGCTGATTCATATGTAAGTACATGTAACAATACCCAATATGTAATAAGTGCTACTATGGATACAGCCCCTGAAACATAATCTATAAGCCCAATAAGATGGAAAAACAATTTAAGAATCTGACATTAAACTGTCCTCGCTAATGCTTGTAGTCAATTACTCAATTATAGTTGGTGATTATGATTTTCCATCATAATAGCTGTTTATTTTATTTAAAATATCAGATTTTATCTTGAACATGGAAGTTCATACAGATTCAAGCAAGCTCTTCATTCAATCACCTCTTTGTTGGGCGGAACATAACCATTGAGCTTTGCTGCACTGAAAAATTCTGGATGACTTACATCAAGATCTTGATGACTGCATCACAGAATGAAGGTTAACAAGAGATACCAGTAGGATATGAAATCTACAAACGTTGACGTGAACAGATAAGTGAACCAATGCGCATGCTTTGAAAGGGCGTATGTTTTGATAACAGCACACTGTCCTGCCGGATAAACTGCTTACCACATTTGTATGCAGAAATGTCACGTTATGGTTCATGTACAGAATATGCAGATTCGGACAGCTGGGATCATTAACATTATGCACTAACGTTGCAGGTCCTACATGCTTTTAAGTAGGGAAATACATTTGCTTATACAATCATGTCTGGTGATAAAATTTCAGAAATGCAAGATATACTAAACCGGACCGTAGGGAAGGTTGAGTTTCTAATCCTTGAATAAAGACATTACTAAAAATTTACCTATTTGACTTAAACTGACCTTCACAGATAGCAATGTGCATAGATACATTTTATAAGGTTGCCAATGGGTAGGGTCTTACACCCATGCCTAAAAGAGACCATTCTATCAAATAAAACCCACACCCTACCCAACCCCTCAAGACCCTAGACTTAATGCCATTGTTTTGGACCCTATTTTTTAGGTCCAGGTAGGGCCTAGACGCATTTTTTTTTCCTTCTTAATATTATTGGATAATATTTGACATGTTTATTGAAGACAAGGTAATTGAAGAACGGCTAAATGAATTTTAGGGAAAATTGCACTTTTGGTCCCACAGAATAGGTACTGTTGCAATTTTGATCCCATACGTTACGGGCTTAGCACTTTTGGTCCTACAGAAAGAAAAAGTGATGCACTTTTGGTCCCAAACCCTTTTAAACCATTAAGTGTGGATGAAAAACTACTTTTGGAAGGTCAAAAGTGGTTTTTTATGCTTTGAAAACCATTAGGATTTTTGGAGGGAATTATATCCAATTTTGTTGCATTTTTCATGCATCTCACTATAAAAATGACAAATTTTTTCCTACTAAAAATTGGAAAAAAAATTGCACAGTTATGATAGATAAAAAAATATCTTTGCAAAAAAATAAATTGCACACTTGTGATAGATAAAAAAAATATTATTATGAATGAAATATTAAATTATGTGATTGCAAAATTAAAAGGACATCGAAAAAAAAAAAAGTACTGCAAAATTAAAAGTAAAAAATGAACTGATTGCATTTATGTCAAAATTCATTGTTTGCACTACAGATTTAATCATATTTTATCCCTGCCAAAAAGGTTTGTCACTATGACAAACATTCTAGCTGCAATTCATGCCACAAATAAATAGAAAACCAAACACATGATTTTTTAGTTGAATATTTTTGGCAGTGTCAAAGTGCATTTACTTGAATTTGATTCTGTAATTAATTTTTGGGCAAATCTATAATTTTTGTTTCTTTGGCACTTGCAAATATTGGCAATTCTTTTGGAATGTAAATTGCATATTTGTGCATAGTTGACACGGAGAAAACATGGCGACATGTGTATAGTGCAAACAGTGAATTTTGGTGTAAATGCAATTAGTTCACTTTTTGCTTTTAATTTTGAAGTGCTTTTAATTTTTTGAGGTCATTTTAATTTTGCAATCACATAATTTAATATTTCATTCATAATAATATTTTTTTTATCTATCATAAGTGTGCAACTTATTTTTTTTGTAGAGATATTTTTTTTATCTATTATAACTGTGCAGCTTAATTTTTTGCAAATTTTAGTGGGAAAATTTTGTCATTTTATAGTAAGATGCATGAAAAATGCAACAAAATCATATATACTTCCCTCCAAAAAGCCTAGTGGTTTTCAAACCATAAAAAACCACCTTGGACCTTCTAAAAATGGTTTTCTATCCTCACTTAACAGTTTAAACCGAGTTGGGACCAAAAGTGCAACAATTTTTCTTTCTGTGGGACCAAAAGTGCTGAGCTCATAACGTATGGGACCAAAATTGCAACAGTACCTATCTGATGAGACCAAAAATGCAATTTTCCCTAAATTTTAAATTAAAGCAAAAACGGTTAAGTATATTAGATACGTATTCAACACAAATTTACTTCAAAATCACAAATTGAGACAAGAAATAGATTATTATTTTTATATTTGGATATCGAAATAAATGATATATAAATAGAAAGTTGCCTTTTGAATTAACAATAATTTATTATATTATTTACAATATACATTAGATTTATCAATATATTTTTTTTATTTTTTATTTTTCACTATTACCCTTAATCTATCAATAAATTCAAGATTATTGAGACCCAATTCACAAATAACTCTTTTTTATAGAAATTTTTAAAGAGTATATCATTTATCATATTGTTCAAAAAATAATCTAATGAAAATATTAAATCTGCATATTTGATAGCAATCAAATTTAATATTATAGAACTTTAAGCTTCAACTTTATCACTTCAACCAAACATTATTGCCGATCAAGAGGTTGAAAAATATACCTAGCATAATTAACTAAACTAATTATTAAATTATTTATTAATTAAAAAATGTACATGGTTAAAGAATTACAAGATAAATAATTTTATGATGTCTTAAGTTTTTTAAGTTTGTTCATTTAAATTTGGAAAGATGGATAAATAATAATCCAATTGAATTGGGGAAAAAAATATAACATTTTTTGGGCTCCAAATTGGATACCTAGGCCCATGGGTATTGATGGTAGAGACCCACCCAAACCCAATCTATATCTTTTTAATAGGTCTAGGTTTGGGCCAGCTCTAATATATTCATTGGGCTTGAATACAGGTTTTTGAATTAATCTATGGGCCTAGGTAGGGCCTTACCCTACCCATTCACCCCTACTTCTGATGTCATTGAGGTACACCACGAAGTCCGAAGTCACCATATTGTTAATAGAGTTCAGCCTCAAAGCACTCTTGTTTCACGATAATCTAGCTAAAAGAAATATTCAACTAGAAAGATCAATTTCAACTGCATTCTCCTGATTTATAACCTATAGAATTCCATATTTGTACGACACAGTCACACATGGAAATGACGAGGACAATGATTTAAATCATTAGGCATATAGTTATATTCAGAAGAAAAAGAGCACCAAAAGGAAGTAGTTTCCCAACTATTGGCAGAGTTAAGACAGTGAAACAATTTTAATGGAAGGAGTACCATCAGCAGTGGAATCTGCATTATTATTTAGCTGAATTCAGACATTATATATCAACGAAAGAGCACACAAGTAAAAATGGTTTGTTGTTTGGAAAAGTTCAGCAAACATTATTTACCCAAAATGAGTAGTCCAGTAAACACCTGCCAAAACCTCAAAGCCCCAACAAGATCCAACTTTTCTCAGAAACTACCAGAAGGGAACTCGAAATAACAATAAAACGGAAGACAAAGGGAAATGGAATAGGGAGATGACATGGGAAAGGCAGATCTGAATCTGCAAAGGAAAAGTACCTTACATTAAGATCTCCACACCAGATAAGGGGCTTGTCAGAAGTTTTGAGCACAAATTCTAACATCCTCTTATCCCACTTTCTTCTTCTCTGAAATGCGGTTTCCTCGTCTTTCCATCCATTGTTTGGAACATAAGTATTCAATAGACGAAATGATTCAAATTCAGCAAAAATAACCCGGCCATCTGGTTCATGCCTGGAACCTAAAAGGAAGACAGTTGATGAATTGACTACTCCTTGTGTTCGTATCTCAAACCAAGAAACTTTACAGCCAAATAATTCAAATACGGAGTTATCAATTTCTATTGGCAATGTCATGCTGAATAACTAATGCAGCTTACTTCCCATGACAGGTTTAAGTCATTCAAAATTTCTAATACAGCTTGACATCATAAAATCTCATTTCTATTCACATAGTCAGAAAGCCAAATGTATCAATATAGACTAGAACTATTCGGCAATTACATAGGGTAATGCTTCTTCACAAGAAGATAGGCGTGTTCTCCATGCATGGTAATTGGACAAATTACTGCTAGACCTAAACTATTAAGATAACCAATTTTACTGCTAGAGTATAACCTTAGCTGATCCATTTTGCACTCTGCAGACCAGTTTTACTTTCTTTGCTTCCTTTCTGTTGTCTCTTGGACAGCCCAAGACACACCAAATCTTTCGGCGTGTCTCAAGAGGCCCAAGAGAGCCAATATTTCTACAGACCAAAATAAAATAGACACATCTTGGCAAATAAGTATAACCCTTATTTTCATTATATAGATAAGTTCATAAAACACAAATTCTATATTAATTCCTTATCTATATTATATTCATACATATATTTATCTATATAAGTATATGTGAACATATATTTATATTTATATAAAAGATATAGTTATATTTAGATATATAATAATTTTTTTTAATAAACTATCTTTATATATGACTTTCCATAAACTCCTATTTGTATAAAATATATATTTGTTATTTATATATATATATATATATATATATATATCTATATTATTATACATACAAACACATATGTACGTATATATATATATATATATATATATGTATGTATAGTAAAATTAATCTTAAGCGAATAAATAGACAAATAATGCATGGTTTTTTCTTTACTCAAAAAACATATATGCTTACATATACATATGCATATAAGTTTACCACGAATTACTATATAACAATTATATAAAAATATTTTAAATATAATCAACCAGTCATTACAAAATTACATCATCCGATGATTATATATATTATCTCTATCATCCAATAATTACATTTAAAAACTAATATATTCTTATATTACATATAAAATATTCAAAGTACATATGTGATATCCTCCAATAACTTTTGTCACCTTCAGAAATGAAATCAAACATATTTTGCTCAATACTTATCCATCCCTAGCTAATACCAAAAAATACATATTTCACACTCTCGATAACAAACCCACTTATGTCCAACATTCACTCTCTCTTTTCATGAAGAAAGAAAATCAGAACAAAATGAACCAAATAAAGTCCCTATCTAGTACTTTTTGGAGTCAGTATATAGATCTTTTTTCCCATTTGCAGGAATACAAGTGCAGTCCAAAGTGATGCTTCCTCTGTATTTATGCCTGCTTCACATTTCCATAGGGGGATTGCCTTTCTCTCTTTCCTCTATTGAACATGATAAAGCAAATCAAACTTCTTTCAGGAATCCAAAGAAATTTCATTCTCTCCAATGGTTTACATCTAGTATAATAGAGGAATCCCTGCAAAATTTCACATAAGAAGGATCTAACTAAAATATGAATGACATGAAGGTGACAAAGCCCAAGCCTAGACTGGATAATTGTTATTATGGTGTAGACTGAGATGCTTCTTCTTCAGACTGGACCTGCAAGAATTGGCGAAGCACAGGAAACCCCAAGTACATAGACAGAAGAACTTAGTCCTTTCTTAAAATTTCCACAAACTACAAACATCATGATATTCTAAGATCATGACATTAGGTTCCAGTCCTGGAATCAGATTTTTATTTCTAATCAATTAATTTATTCTACAAAGCAAGAAAAGAAGATCCTTAAGAATAATAATACATACAAATCCACTGGAGTTACAACAGCAAAAACTCTTGCATTGGAAAAGATCAGTACCAACGTGCCTTGTTGTCTATTATGAAGAATGGTAAATTATAACACAAGTTTGTAGTCTCTGTTTCTTATTGCAAAAGAATCCATTAGATATCAAAACATATAGTCATACTTCTAAGAAATAAAGTCAACGATTGTGACTACGGGATATTATAATCTACAAGCATAAAAGATTTCAGAAAGATATTTATATCTTAATGTGAGTTTTATCCAGGAAATGCAGACTATAATCGAATTGATCGCTTGAAGCATGCAGGAAATACTAAATACACTACTTGCCGACCATTATTTACCTGGATTATGTAGCAGCACAACATGGAGACACTAGCACATGATTTGAAGGCACTTCTTCTTATCTTGATTAATTTGAATTCTACAATTTAGTTATTTCAGATAATGGTATTCGTGGTAGTAGTTTGCACATTTTTCTTCTATTTCATATCCTTAGTTAGCAAGAATATTCACTAGTAGTCCTTAGTTCTCTTACTGGCCAACAGTATCCAGCTATAAAAGCAGCAACATTAAAATAAGTTGATTTACAGTATGATCTACAACTTTGTAAAGTATGACATAATACGAAAAACAGCTCCTGAAGAAAGAAAATTCTCATAGTGCTCAACAACCAACCTGTTTGATCCAGCGAGAAAGAAACCTTTTTGGGCTGGAAGCAATTCTTTATAAGCAATGCAGTTCCAGCATATTTTGAATCTGATAAAGACCACCACACATTATAATTTTTAAATGGTGCATTCGATAAAGCACGCATTACAACCTGCATGGTGAAATAAAATAGAATCAGTCTAAAAACTTAATCAGCAGAGACTATTAGCCTAACATTCTAGCATCCATATTTTTGCTGAATTGTAGTTGGCTTACATTTTCAAAATAAAACAGCTTATCAAGGCAAGGAGGTTTCTTTAGTCAGAATAACAAATAAATTCAAACTATGCTAGCTGAAAAAACCAAAGATAATAAGTTACCTGCTTCTCCTCACGTGAAGAGCTAGTATCATCTTTTAACTCTCTTGGGTTTTTGGATGCTCCCTTAGAACCAGCAGCTGGCATCCTAACTTCCTACCACCATTGTACAGTCAGATAAACTCTTATCAATGGTTCCAAACGAGAAAATCAAGACACCATGTCCATTTCAAGAGAACTAAAGAACACACAAGAAGAAATCTCCACAACTTTGCAGTAAGAAAAGTAGGATCAATGGCATAAAGAACAGTTACAATATCTGAAAGTATCAGTTGCGAAATCTTGCCTAAGCATCTAAAAGTGTAATTAAAAAGCAGGGCCAATGCTGTTCCAATCTGCTTACTTGCATTCCATCCAGATTAAATTTATTTAGGCAATTGTGCAAACAAAATAGGGAGACAATGTTAATACAAGTCATTTTAAATGACAGTTTGTGTATAGACCCACGCAAGTAACATATTAACCATGATATAAAAGGGTCCAATTCAAACAGCACTGCTGCACCAATGGACAGAAAGAATCTGCACCCAGAATAAACCCCAGAAACCCTCACTGCTGAAGAGGCATTTTCTTGATTCTTAAAGGGAAAAATCAGTTGCATTTGACAAATGGCTCATGCATCAACCTCCAAATTCCCGGAATATAAAAACCAATTTTCCCCTAAAAAGCCGACGACACCCCAAAATGAACACGCCACCGAACGAAAACCCCCCAAAAACTACACTACACTACAACAAAGCACAGAGTAAACAGTGGCAGTGTAGCAAATACCTGAATTGCAATGACATCAGGGTCAAGACTCTCCACAAACTTGGAGAACTCGGCCCAGTTGTTCTTGATTCTTAGCAGAAAACTATTAGCATTCCACGTCAAGAATTTTGAAGGCTCTTTCTTTGCGTTGTCGACGTTCTCTTCATTTCCAGCATCGGAAGCATTTTCCGTGGGCTTTTCAGAATCTTTCACTGGTGAAGAGGAAGAGGACAAAGTTGGTTTCTTGAAAGAGCCATCCTTCTCTACAGGCTTGAAAAATCTCTTCATTTTTGTTCACTGCTCGCTCTTGGTGAGTAGAGATTCTACAGATTGTGAGTTCAGTTGTTTGGGGTAATTGTCATATTTCAATCCCCCCAATCACACTGCGCTCTGCAACCATAAATTGTACTTTTTGCACTTTGCATCTTTGATAATGGAAAACATAGCCCCACTACGTAGGGTTGTCAATTTCAACTCGAACCCAAAAAATTCGCCTATGGGGTGAATTTGGGATGCCATTTTTCGAGTTTGGGGCGGGTTTGAGGCAGCTAAAACCTGCCCCGACCGGGTCCGGGGGAGGGGGGGTACGGGTCCTGTCTCTAACCCGCCCCATTGGACTCGGGCCCGACCCCGACCCCGGTCCAATCCCGTCTCTTTTTTTATTATATATTATTAATATATATAATATATTATAAATAAAAAATTATCTTATTATATATATGAATCTTAAATAATTTTTGCATATACACAACTATATATAAAAATACCAAAAATAAAAAATTAGTTGATAAGAAATTTAATAATTTAGATGAACGTATTTTTTGTCTAATCCAATTCATTTTAGATTGAAACTTATATTAAAATATTTAAATCTAAACTGATATTATTTATTAAAAAATTATTAATTTAATGTATTTTTTGTATAAATTAATTAGGTCAGGACGGGGTGAAAATTTTAGCATGGCGAGGTGGGACGGGGGCGGGTTATGGGGCTAGCAAAAATTAAATGAGGCGGGTCTGGTACGGGTCCAGACAGGGCAGGGGCGGGTTATGGGACTGGCAAAAATTAAATGGGGCGGGTTTAATACGGGTCCAGGCGGGGCGGGGGCGGGGGCGGGTTATGGGTCTGGCAAAAATTAAATGGGACAGGTCTTGAATCCGGGTGGACCTGTACCAGACCCGCCCCATTGCCATCACTACCACTATGTTTGGTTTTATTTTTATTTTATTTTTTTTAATAATTTTCAAAACAAAACAAAACACACTCAATATTTATTTATTTTATTTTATATATTTATTTGTGTGTATTTTTATTGTTGAACTTTTTATGTATAATATATATACACTTATATATATAGATATAATATAAAAGAGATATGATTTAACGAAGAACAGTGATTTTTTTTAAAAAAATACAATATTAAATATACAATATTTATATATAAAATATATATATAAGAGATATGATTTGACAATAAACAGTAATTTTTATCTCCCAAATCCCAATATCAAACCTACACCATTTATTTTAAATATTTAAATTATCTTTAAAAATAAATTTAAATATATCTCCAACACATATTTATTTATTTATATTTTTCTCAGTCTATCTTTAAACACAAAATAAGACGCTCAAAAAACAAAACGAAATATAATATGGAGTGTAATATCTAAAATCAATGGCTAAGGGTAAGGAAATTTGTTTCCAACATTCATCTTCTATATCATTATTGGTTTTGCTCAAATGAATTTCAACATTCGGTCTAGTATGGTGCAATGTTTTGAAAATCGGGTCGATGATTAGATGAATTATTGAGTTATTAGTTTGATTGGTCGGATCTGAATTAGAAAAATTAATTAACCTAAAATATATCATATACATGTATATATATTTGTAGAATATTAATATATAATATATTGAATAAATAGAATTGTTAAAAATGGTATAGATAAAAATAATTATAACAATAAAAGAAACCAATAAATCTTTTGAGGGAAGCAAATAAAATCAAAATTCAAACTAACAAAATTTTAAACTTTAAAAAATCACAAACTCTTGAAACTTGAACGTTTGTTGCTTCTCCTTTAGAATCAAAAGTAGGCAGCAACCATTGCCTTTATAATTTTTTTCATGTTAAAAAAAAAAAAAAAAAGGGCCCAAAATTAGATTGAAGAAACTTGGATAAAATGAAAAAGAAGAAGATGAAGAAGAATGGAAGAACAACCCATTGGCGGGTTACAAGTGGTTCACTGTTCCACATTAAAAAAGTATAAGTCAAATTCAAATATTTTAAACTATAAATACGAAAAAGCTTAACCAAAACCTATTATCTCACATTAAAAAAAATAGGCAAAATTACATTTTTAGTCCTGTAACTTTAGGCCATTAGCGCTTTTCGTCCTGTAACTTTCTTGGTTTACACATTTAGTCTTTTTTTTGGCAATTTTAGTCCTGTACTTAACAAATTTAGTCATTTTTTGTCAGATTTAGTCCTGCAATTATAATTTTGGTCCTCCGTTAAATTTTTCGGCCAACCCGTTTGGCCGGAATGCCACGAGAGCCATTGGGCAAAATTTTATTTTTAGTCCTGTAACTTTCTTGATTTACACATTTAGTCCTTTTTTGGCAATTTTAATCCTATACTTCACAGATTTAGTCCTTTTTTGGCAATTTAGTCCTACAATTACAATTTTGGTCCTCCTTTAAATTTTCCAGCTAACCCGTTTGGCCGAAATGCTACGCCAGGTAACACTAGCTGGTGGAATGCCACGCGAGCCATTGTTTTATGGATTTTAAACCAGCAACGGGAAGAAATCTTCCCCAAATCAAACCCTAACTCCTTCATTTTCTGCTTCGAAAGAACAGGGAAAAATCGGATGCAATTATTGTCTTCTTGAATAAAAAAGCGAGCTCGAACTTCTAATTTGACTCATCCTTTTGGTTTTTTTAACCGACAGAGATTTTTTATATATTAACGCCATCCAAGCTGCCCGAACTCTGATGCCAATACGGCGAGCACCAAAATACCATGGCCTCTGAGATAACGACTCCACAGTCTTTACAGTGAAGAAGACTAATGCAAGGACCATACCATGGTGCCATTTCAAGTTTTTATTTCGGTGACAAAAAATATACAAAACTCGTAATTAACAGTGGACCGATGTAGAAAATAGTTGTATTGACCTCTGAAAAAATCATAGAAGAAACATCACCAAAACTTAGCAGTATTCCTACGTAGAGCGCTAAAACATAGTAGCACAGATAGCGGAAGCAATATGAAATCAATAGTGTTAGCTTTCAGAAGAAATTTAGGCACTTCTACAGGCTTGAAACGGTGGAGGATATAAAAGACAACAACAAGCAAATCACACATGCTCGAAAACCCCCACCACAGAACGAGAACTAATGACAACTTTTCAACCCCTCTGCTCACTGCATAAACTGCAAGAACACATGCACAACATCAAGCAATTGTGGAGAAAATCGCCTCAATCGGCTCCGTCCCTATCCAAAACTCATGAAGACAGAATCCCACATAAGGAATGCTGATTGTTAACGGTTCAAAAAGACAATAATTTCATCCGATTTTTTCATGTTCTTTCGAAGGAGAAAATGAAGGAGTTAGGGTTTGATTTGGGGGAAGATTTCTTCCCGTTGCTAGTTTAAAATTCATAAAACAATGGCTCGCGTGGCATTCCACCAGCTAATGTTAACCGACGTAGCATTTCGGCAAAACGGGTTAGCCAAAAAATTTAATGGAGGACCAAAATTGTAATTGTAGGACTAAATTTTCCCAAAAAGGACTAAATCTGTGAAGTATAGGATTAAAATTGCCAAAAAAGGACTAAATGTGTAAATCAAGAAAGTTACAGGACTAAAAATGAAATTTTGCCCAATGGCTCTCGTGGCATTCCAGCCGCTGACGTGGCATTCCGGCCAAACTGGTTGGCCGAAAAATTTAACGGAGGACCAAAATTGTAATTGCAGGACTAAATCTGACAAAAAAGGACTAAATTTGTTAAGTACAGGACTAAAATTGCCAAAAAAATGACTAAATGTGTAAACCAAGAAAGTTACAGGACGAAAAGCACTAATGGCCTAAAGTTACAGGACTAAAAATGTAATTTTGCCAAAAAAATATAAGCCAAATTTAAGCACTTTAAACCATAGATATGAAAAAACTTAATTAAAAAGAATATATACTTTGTTACATTAAAAAAAATTAAAAATAAGGTCAAAACTCAATTTTTGACTGGTTTGTACACATTTTTACCATTGCGGTTTTGGTCCTATGAACCAACCCGGACACATAGTTGGTTTCTGGTCGAACCGGACGATCCAATTCGATTATGTAAACATTGGTAAGGTATAGTTTACCTGCTTTTTTTTTTGTCCCACAAACTTGTAGTTAGTTAAATGTTATACCCTAAAACTCTTAATTGTATTATTTTATCTCCCAAATCTTTCAAGTTATTTTAAGGGATAATTACAATTTCTCCCTTGGAGTTTACTATAATTACACGTAGACCTAATATAATTTTAAAAATTATATCTATCATATATCCTTAACGTTTGATTTAGTCCAGTAAATAGATTCGCTTGTTAGTAACATTTATAAAAATTGCTAAGATCAACAAAAAAGTTGAATAGAAACTTCATATTTGCCTCGATTGACTTACAGACTTATTGTAGGTCAAACAAAATTTTTCGGATCAAACTATTCTTATAAATGTGAAGATGTATAAAGGTAGTTTTGTCAGAAAATATTCTTTTGACTTGTAATAAATTAGTAATAAATTAAAAGGGGGTAAATATGAATTGTCATTTATTTTTGCTAATATCAATAAATTTTGTGAATTTGACTAACTAGAGGTTTTTTTTCTTTATTTATTCAGTAAGATCATTACTAACAAAAGCATTGGAGTGCTAAATTTTAATATACGAATTAGAACTCCTTTGATTTTAGAATTTTATTAAAAATATTTCAACCATTATGATACTGTTGGACCACAATACACTTCACACATAATGACTTCACATAAAAGACACAAAAGAAGAGTTCTTTTTATAATTGGTATAGATAACAAAATAGACTTATTAATAAAAATTAAAAAATCTTTATTATTGTGAGATCACACCTTTATATCCAAATGATTTCTTATTGTATAAGTATTTGCTATAGTTATAACTAAAATGAGAGAGAGAGAGAGAGAGAGAGAGAGAGAGAGGGTGATGTGGGGGTTGATGCATTGAGAGATAGAGGCACAGAGACGTGTAATGAAGGAATAGAAAGGGGAAACCTGGGAAGAGGTTTGTGAAAGGGTATTTTTTGCAGTTTAGTAAAATAGTATAAGAACTACCTTAATATGTAAAATTTTAATTTTTGTCCTTTATAAATGGATAAGTTTATTTTGCAAGAAAAAAAAAAAAAAAGAGAATGAGTGTATTATGCAAAAATAAATAACAAATTATGTAAAAAGCACATAATATCTTCCATATTAGACACTGATGCGTTCAAAAAACGCACGGGTCCAACGGATATGGACTGTCGTTCAAAGCTTAGGCCGAAGCGAATGTCAATCTTGAAGGGGGAACCTGCAAAAAAGGCGTTAGCACTCTGACGCCCAAGTTAGTATTGGATCTTCAAGAAATATGAAGATAAAAGTAGATAAATGTCATATAAATTGATATATGTCGAATGATATAGACATAGAAGTGTATGAACACGTGATAACGTGATTGTAAAGTGCTTAGATAGTGTTTAGAGAGTGAGAGAGGTGTGAGAGACGTGAGGAAGACATCTAGAGAATGAGAAAAGTGTTAAGAATGTGTCAGGGAGGTGTGTGTGAAGGTGAGGTCAAGATGTCTTCAAAAGGTAGAATGAACCTGTATTTATAGGAGAGGGGGATGCCCCTTCCCCTTCCGGCTGGAGTCTGCACGTTCCCTCTATTCTCGGGAAGAGTGGATATGAGTTGTTATGATAAGACCTGATTTGCCTTTATCTTCGATTAATTATGTTGTTGAAGTTATCTCCGAGTTAGAGGATGCCATGTCCCCCAAATTCAGGGGAGCTGTTGGAGTTTGTTAAGGTTTGGAGTCTTTCTCTAGTGTTGGGGGGCTGCTCGTCTGCAATAAGTCCCAACCGCCAGGGGGAGTCCTCCTAGGGTTAACGTGGTCCAACGTGGTTGCTGACACATGGCTGACGAGATACCATATAGGATAGTAGGCTGCCACATGTGCGGGCCTTCTGGGCGAACATGTTGTTAAGTTTTGATCATGGTACGAGTAGGGAGATGCCCCATCCTCTTGGTCCGAGTAGGGGATGTCCTATCCTCTTGATCCGAGTAGGGGATGCCCTGTCCTCTTGGTCCTCTTAGGATATTACGGGTCTCTCATTTCTTTCTTCTTTTTTAATCACTTGAGCCTTTTTTGGCCAACCTATTTTTATGCACATCAGACACAAAATAAGGTTTCTTTCTATAATCAATATAGATAACAGAATAGACATATTAATGTAAATCATATTTTTTCTAAAATATTCTATGAAATATAGATACAAATAATTAAAAATCAATACTATGTGGGGGGTTTTTGCATTGAGGAATAGAGAGACGTAGGGATGTGGTGAAGGAAGAAATGGGAGACTTGGGAAGAAGGTTAAAGGAAGGGTATCTTTTGTAGTTTAATAAATTGGTATGAGAACTATCTTGATATGCAAGTTTTTACTTTTTCATATATAAATTTGCAAATTCATTTTGCAAGAAAAAAAAAAAAGAATGAGTATATTATGCAAAAGTAAAGGGCAAATTATATAAAATAGTACATTGATGTCCCAAATTTGGGGAAAATTATTTATAAAATAAAAAAAATTTAAAAAAAGGTGTTATTTAAAATTTTAGGCAAACCCAGCTTTGCCTTTTGAAAAAAAATACCTAGAGGTATTGTGGGATTTTAAATCCCAGATCTGTTCGCATTTTAAAAAAAAAAATATTGCCATATCTGGGATTTAAAATCTCAGATGTGGGGGAGAGTACCTTTTCTTTTTTAAAATGAGAATGTAACCTCGGTTTTGACTAAAAAGCAAACACAAAAAATTGGCATGGTTCAACAAAAATTTCAACAGACTCATATCCACCCACTGGAGAGAAAAAAAAATTGGACATCTTCATCTGATTAATTGGCAACACCATCTCTCACCTTCTACCACCATTATATGTTATGTATTTAAAATATATTTGTAATTTAACATCAATCATGTGGAGGTTAAGTTTTTAATACAAATTATACTCCAATTCTACAAATATTTACTATGATATATTCTAAAAAATTTGACTTACATAATCATGTAACAATTCGTTGACCTCCAAAATATATAACAATATCAATTTATTTTGTTGCATCATATCTACATAATAAAATAAATATATATAAAAATAAATTGATAAAATATTTTTACAAAAACAACGAAATGCATATAGATAAGTAAATGTAATCAGTAAAAAACAACTTACTATACTAGTTACCGCAACAAAAAATTATACATCGAAGGAAAAAAAATTTCACACTTGTAGCAACTGCAAATTTTTTTTGAGAATGCATACCATCAAGTGTTTAGAGGAAGAATGAAATTTTGTGTGATGAAGAAGAACTTTTCGTATTTATACACATAAAATTAGATTTTGTAATACCAAATTTGCTCGCCTTTTTACATGCATGTGTCCTATCAGTATTTATATATGGCACCAGTAAATTTTTTTTTAACATATATGGGATTTCAAAATTTTTAATATATATGGGATTTCAAAATTTTTAATATATCTGGGATTTCAAATTTTTACATGCCTTTATTTTTTTTTTAAAATTCGTCAAAGACCTAGGATTTTTAGTACTTTATATTTTTTTAAAAAATCGACCAAGATCTAGAATTTTATCGTTTAATTTTTTTTAAAAAAACCGAGTCAAAACTAGGATATCAAAATCCCAGCTTTGCCAAAAAAAATTAATAGCACCTTTTTTTTTGTATTTTATAAATAATTGTCCCCCAAATATGCTCTCAGCCTAAGAAACCCAGCTCGGATAAGCCCCAGAAGTGTTCACAGCCCAACAAGAAAAGACTCTCTGCCCAAGTCCCTGAAATGGCCCTTAGGGAATAGTAGGTTGTGTCGAAGACCTATCTACCCAGGGGGAGGGATGAACCAATTCCCCTTTGGTTGCTAGGGTGCTCATGCACAAAGTGGTAAAAGGCCATTCTGAAGGGAGTGGATCGGTTAGGGAATGCATGACGGGAGCAGGAAGAGGCAAAATATGCGAGAAAGTAGACATAATAAAAAATACTCTTACGCCCCAAGGGTTGTGCCCTTGGTGGTTCATGGGTTTTCGATGTAGTAAAAGGATTAAAAATAAAATAAGCAATCCATGCATACTAGACCATAGAGAAACGAACAAAAGAGATACGATATGTAAATAAAATTACCGTTTGTCTTAGTCTCAACCAGCAAATCGTATTTGATTTGGTTCATCTTAGACTTCAACGTATAAATCCTCTAGAGATGATCCACATCATACCAATGAAAGAATGATTTTGATCTCCTTGCTTGAAGAAATCAAAATCCATTTTGGAAAAAGATGGTCACACAATTAGTTAGTTATTTTCTTTATCAAAATTTCCTAAAACTCTACACTTGATCCTAGATAAAAAAGAGCATGAGAAAGGGATGAAAGGAGAAAGAAGGCGGCCAAATGGTGGGATTAGGAGGGAGATTTATGGTGTACAATAATATAAATATATTATATATATTATATATATATATATATATATATATATATATATTACTTGTATGGGAGAGTAGAAATGTGTCTACATACATTCCATTCAATCCCACAACAACCCTAATTCTACATGGTATGATCCAATTATGTATATATATATATATATATATATATATATATATATATATATATATATATTGCTTGTATGAGAGAGTAAAAATGTGTCAAGATACAATTCCACTTAATCCCATAAGGTAAACCCCCTTTCTACATGGTATGATCCAACTATGCCATATACAAAGCATATCATATATAGCTAAGTTGCACTTTCTAAAATTACAACTTGGTCAACTCTAGTTTCCAACAAGAAAAATCACCCTATAGCCAATGGGCCTTAATTTAGTGGATTGAATTTTTATTGTAATTAAATTAAAATAAACCCAAGGCTAAACAAAATTAATTAAATCCAAATTAATAAAATTCAAACTAAATTAAGTCCAATGTCATTTAATCCAATCAAATACATAAGCTCAAAACATCTCTAATTAATAAATTCAATTTATTAATTAAGACAGACCCAATTAATTTAATTTTGGGCTATCCATTCAATAGATCATCCCACATGTAAATAATTCAATTAAATACATCTTTCAAAATTAATTCCAAATTAATTCTCTTTTCTTGCTTTGTGATTTGCGTATGACTTTTTCGGTTCACCTTTTAGCTAGACTTGGACTAGTGACCAACATAGTTGATTAATTAAATCTAATCTAATTAACCATCCTTAATTAACCGCAAAAGCTCGTTACAATGGGTGACCATCTAGCAATGCCCATGGCACTAGAGACTAGGTGAATATCTGTATGAATATTTAGGGTCTCGAATTCCATAAGGGTACGGTCCTTCCGTCTACCGTCTCTCGGCCTTAGTATAGGGCATGAAATTGGGTGTCGATTTTCATCTTGGACTAGGCATCTATGCTTTAATACTTGAGACCATGTTTCACCAATTATTCGACATAGAATACTATTTCCTATTCGATCAACCACTGTGTCATAGGTTTATAAGGCGTCAACGCATCTCTAAGTGCATAGGAGATATTGTTGTCACATACTGACAGGTGATGAATTCTCTTTTTGAAACCCACCATCCTCACTACACATTCTAACTGCACTAAACAAAGTTTATAATTATTATGTCTGTGACACAATCATCTCTCACCCAATTCAAGATACAACCATCGAGTGCACGTGACTGCATCCATGGTTCCTCAAGTTTGAGGACTACTCCCGCACTGTCGGAGCTAGAAAATTCTAGCCATACCGATCAAGCCTCCAAGGCTTCCACATAATGATTCACTGCGAGTCATTTTAGTCATTTGACTACCTTGTCAACTAATCCACTGAAATTGCATAGACGTCCAACATCTATTACCGACGAAACATGACACTCATTTAATGAATGCAATATTCAGTGCAAGTCTTCATAAGACTCTCGATGCCCACTCTTGAGGTCCTCGACTTGGAACATTTCAAACCAACCCTTAATAGTTAGTTTCATAGCCGTCATCTAATGCACAACCCAACTCATGGGTTATCTAAAGATTGTTGAATAGTTCCTAAAATCGTAAGTCCAATTAGTTTCCTGGCCACCTATTCTTCACCCACGAGGAGACGGGATATCCACGTAACTTATGATCTAAGCCCAAGGATCCAGGCAGATTACCCATGTATCTCAACCCCTCTCAAGGAATCTGGGAGCTTATGCTGCCAGGAGGCCTATCCGGTTGCCAATCCCCAACAAATACAATTCTCTGAGATCCTTTTTGTTCTCCTCTGTTTTTCTGAATACTTATCCGAGACACCTATTGGCCCGAGCTCCAAGGGGGTATACTCACAAAGCACTATATCTTAATCATTTTGTTGCTAATCACTATATTACTTTATTTGGACTCAATCTTTATTTTTTCCACAACTATTTATTGACTTGAGCATTGAAATGCTAACATATTTTTTGCGGGTCTCATCTTCACAGCTTGTGAAGAAAATTGGCTCAAGGTACTCAAATCCAAGATATTCCTAAATGAGTAACTTTTTGCTCGCAGCACACATAATAACTTCCACATTAAACACAAAGAAGGTTTCTTTTTAATTACTATAGATAACAAATTAGACTTGTAGTGTAAATAATATTTTCTACAATATTTTATGGAATATTAATAAAAGTTATTAAAAATATTTACTATTGTAAGATCCCACCCTTTTGTCCAAACAATTCTTTTTCTCAATGTTAAAGCATTTGCTATATTTGTAACAAAAATGTGTGTGTGTGTGTGTGTGGTGTGAGAGAGAGAGAGAGAGAGAGAGAAGAGAGATGCTGATGTGGGGTCTGATGCATTGAGAGAGAGAGAGGGACGGAGACGTGTGATGGAGGGAGAGAAAGGGGAGACGTAGGAAGAGGTTCACTAGGAGGGTATTTTCTATAATTTACAAATTAGTATAAGAACTACAATGGGAAAATTGCATTTTTAGTCTCATACGATAGGTTTGTTACATTTTTGTCCTATAGTTTACAACCTTAGCATATTTAGTTCTATAGGATAAATATTGTAATATTTTTTATCCCATAAGATAAAAATTTGGCACATTTGGTCCCATACGATAAAATTTAAAACACATTTTGATCCCATAGAATATAAATAATTTTATATACTGTGGGACCAAATGTGCCACAATTTTATATACTATGGGACCAAATGTGCTACAATTTTATCTTATGAGACAAAAAATGCTACAATATTTATTCTATGGGACTAAATGTGCTAAATCCATAAACTGTGGGACTAAAAGTGCAGCACACCCTGTTGTATGGTACCAAAAGTGCAATTTTCCCACTACAATGATATGGACCATTTTTTATTTTTTGTCCTTTGTAAATTGATAAATTCATTTTGCAAGAAATAAAGAATAAATTTATTATGCAAAAGTAAATGGCAAATTATGTAAGAAAAAACATAAAAACTCCACATTAGACACATAAAGAGAGAGAAATGAGAGACTTGGGAAAATGTTTAATGAAAAGACACTTTTAGTAGTTTAATAAATTGGTACGAGAACTATCTTAATATGTAAATTTTTTATTTTTGTCTTTTATAAATTCATTTTGCAAAAAAAACAACAATACGTATTATGCAAAAGTAAAGGATAAATTATGTAAACAACATAATAACTTCCACATATGACATAAAGAAGGTTCTATAGTTAGTATCGATAACAAAATAGGTTTATTAGTGTAAATGATATTTTTTTTACGGGTAATTGCACTTATAGTCCCATAGGATTAGGGGGGTCTCACTTTTGGTCCTCTGCTTTTCGGGCTAACAGATTTGGTCCTCTAATTTATGCCAAATTTGCAATTTTGGTCCCCTCTTCTCATTTTGAAAAAACTTTGTGAAACTCTTAATAGATATATTAGGCTGGAAGACCTTACGATCTGTTCAGTTACTAAGTTCATCCTGAAAAGGAATTCTTAGATCTGAGATCGAAGAGGATACAACGCCAACGTATCTAAAATGAGTGACACTTTTGCTGCTTTCTTACTGCTCGGCCAGATTGGTATCAGAGCCCAGGTTTATTGAAGAAATATACGGTTGATATTATATTTAGATATTTTTCCACTAACGGAGGAGACCTTTAAGAGACAATGGAACCGAACGAAAGTTCGAGTTACAATGACAACAGGGAATATTTCCAAATTCTGGAAAAACAGAGAAAGGATGTCCTTCGGGAAATTCTTTGGAAATGCGACCATGGTCCATGTAAGATGAAAGCAGCTCCTCGGACTCCCGAGGAACCACAGAACGGGGATCCAATAGAGATAAACCCAGAGTTTGATCCAAAAGGACCCAGACATCTCCGAGTCCTACTGGAAGTTCCAGGACATGTGGTGAAGCGTTTGCAGACCACTGAGATCAACGGACCAATTCCAGCCCGGAGGAACGGAAAAGGTCAATACCTACACCAATATCTCTCTAAAAATTATGATTAGAGGTGTTAATTGGAAAGAAATCGAGGCCGATACCTCGATAATTTCTCAAGATCTGAGGAAAATCCAGAAGACGGTTCAAGACTATGGACATAGGTTATCCAACGTACCTATGAAAGTAGACTCCTTGTGCCACAAGATGGACGAGATTCTTAAGATCCTCCAGATCTACACAAGAATCTTACAGATCTGAAGACCGAAGTTGCAGATCTGAAAAGAAACCAAAGGGACAAACCTGAATCATCCATATCCAGACAAGAAAGGATCAGGGATGCCTTGGGACGGTACCTCTTCTACATCAGAAGGGAAAGCGAAGGAGATCCCGAAGCCAAACTCGGGATGAACAGATCCAGGAGATCCTTAACTCCATAAAATAATGGAGGTAACCAGAGCGGATCTATCAGATCTACAAGAATTGGCTGAGTCATTTTCCCAACTTGGGATTGTGGATTAGTCAATATTCATACCAATGAAGTAACTCCAGCACTACCACCGCCGGAGGGGAGCACATGTTCAAATGAGGCTCCACAAGATCACCCGATGAGGGAAAGTGCAGATTTCCACACAACGCAACACAACATTTGTGGGAACCAGACTTCGAGAGAATCCAGGAAGAAATCCTAGAAGAGCACCGGAAATACACCTTGGGCAGAACATGCTTCAGCCCGCATCCATATGGTGCTGTACTAAACCTGGATGTTATCGACTTCCGAAACATGGAGAAGCTGATAGATGAATGGGTAGCAGCCATAAAGATTCGCAACTACCTTAGAACTCGACAAAGAAAACTTCATCAAATTAGTGGAGTTGAGCTTAGAGGGTTCTGTGAAGATCGGATGGGATAATACCCCAGCCGATACTAAAGCCAGTATCCTTGCCGAGATTCCAAGAGTGCAATAGCAGATCGGCTAGGAAGGCTTATCAAGATACACTTCATCGGAGATGGATACTTCGAAGGAAGTAGAACAGAAAAGGCTAGAGAATATGCACAAGCTTTTCAGCCTTGAATTAAGAAGTATTTGCGCAGTAGATGAATATATCTATTGGTTTCGTAAGTATTTCTTTCAAAGTGGAGTAGCAGTGGATGTTGCAGCTCCAATGTTCTTTGCGAAAATCTGCAGTCCATGGAGGGAAATGTTGATCCAATCATACAAAGTACCTGAGGGACAGATGGATTCAGTAGCAAGGAGAATGTCTTTCTCAAAGACAAGTTGAAGGATTGGTGTTATCAAGCATCCATCCAGAAAAACATGAAACGACTGAGAGGTACAATTAAACGAACTCCTCTCTGTTGTGATAATAATGATTTTCCTACTGTTATAGGAGAATCAGGTGAGCCAAGAAAAAGGAGGAAACAGGAGTGATCTATACTCCAGGAATTCCAGAAGAACTCCTTTCAGGCGAAGATCATGAACATACAAATCTGGGCAAAGGAGTGGACCAACAAGGGTTTCATCCCAAGGATCTAGACGAACAGAAACAAGATCCACAGGAAGAACCCCTACAAGAAGAACTTTCAGACGGGCCCATACCCGGACTAATGAAAGTTTCAAAGATTGCAACTGCTGGACATGTGGAGCAAGAGGACATATCGCTCCAGACTGCCCGCAGAAACGTGGTGAAATCAGAAAATTCGAAGCCACGGATGACATATTAGACGGTCTACTATGGTGAATTGGTACCAATATACCAATTTGAAGATCTTCCTTCAGACGAAAGTGTCTATGAGGAGGAAATGGTGACTGAGTCGGATGGATCTTCAACCGAGTCAGAATAGTCACGATGAGGGAGATAGGCTTCAGACCTCTGAAAGCCTGTCAGGATTCTTTTCCAGAATGACGGTGTCAAACAAAACCATGGAAAGAATCATGCGTCAAGATTCCAACCTCAGTCCATATGATGGATTCAGAATTGGAGGAATTGGTAAAGTCCTCAACCAGATAGGACTAAACCAGAGGAAACATCACATAATCTACAAAGTAAGTTCAGGTGAGTTTCGCTATTCCCATGGAATTTACTGGTAATGTGATGGAAATGCAGCTTATTCCTAAAGAAGAAATTCTTGAAGAATTAAGTAGGCTTAGAGAAGAATTGCAGTTACTATGAAATGGATCCACATAGGAACTATTGAAGTAGTAATAAAAGCAACTTTTAAGGAAGGAATTGATTCAGAAATACATTTATCAATAATGGATAGAAGAATCAATAACTTAAGAGATGGTTGTCTTGGGACAATGATAGGTAATTTGTATGCAGGAAAATTGATGTTTGATATTCATCCTAGGATTGCATACAACCTAGCGGACCAAGATTTCAGTAGAGTCTTAACCTTCATCAGGATTTTAAAAGAAAAGATCTATGAAAGAAGGAAATAGACCATATTCTATAACTTATAGAATTGCTTATGCCCTTTCCAATACACATCATTCGGATTTATTCCTTAGGAAAGAGTATATTGAGATTCCTAGAATTTTCAAGGAATTTGCTAAGGTAATGGCACCAGATCCAATTAGGATACCTAGAATTGGTGGTGTCGATATCATTATAAAAGATCACCAGTCTTAGATCGAACAATGAGTTCTAGGATTGAGTATGTAGCAGAATGTCCTTTTCGGAAGATAGGATAACAGGCTACAAAGGAAAAGAGAAAGACTTAGCAAGAGTCTTAACTCCTCAAGAGATTAGGGTAGATAACGTAAAACTTAAATGCCCTGAAGGATGGAAAGAAATACAAGTTATTTGACATCACTAAGAATGAAATTTTTTTTCCTTGTGATGACTTATATCATTTGCAGCAACCTGTTATTGGTAGATATGAAGGCATGTTAGAAATAGCAGGCCATGAATTTCTAGTTGCAGGTGTCGCAGGAAGAGAAAATGGGTGTATGACTTTGGGGTTAAGTTTCCTCGAAGATCATAAACCATGGGGAAGAAAAGGTAACGGTATGGAGTTCAGTCTTGATGGTGTAACCATAAGGATTGAATGACAAGCCCCTTTTCTATATACATATCTGTTGGTATGTTATATGATCAATATAAGACAGAATATTTTGCAGCTTATATTGACTCAGGATCAGGAATTTGCACAGCAAAACCTGGAGTTTTCCCTAAGGAAGCAAGGGAAACCTTACCTGTTATTGCAGGAAGGGATTTTTCACAAAAATCCTAATACTCAATACAGGATTCGAGAAGCAAAAATCATGATCGGGGGAGCATTTGGAACGCCCTGGTTCAGGTAAAAACACCTCCCATTTACTTTCATGATACAGGTGCTGATATCTTCTAATAATTTTATTCAAACATTTGCAAGATATATGCAGGATAATCAGAGAAATCTGTTAATCTTTACTACTAACTGTGGTAATGAGATACAGGTTCTGCGAAGAGAAAAGGCATTTAACAGAATAATGCCTATAAATTTTCGCAGCAAGCGTGGTGATTTCGATGCCAAATTGACTAATCCAAAAATGCAGGATAAAAGGAAATTTGGAAAGTTCTTGTCTTTCAGGCAACAGGGACTCATCGATAGCGATAGTTCTACGAGGAATCTGAGGAAGAAATCAAGAACCTCAGGAAGCCCTGGTAGAACTAAAGACAATGGACATAAGCGAAGAAAGCATTCTTTCTCTCGAAAATGTCAAGCGACTCATCCAGAGAAATTTCAGTGAAAATCCTCTGGCATGGTGGGATAGGAACAAGATCGAAGCTACTCTAAAGATTAAAGAAGAGTGCAAATACGAGTATGTTCGATACAAGCCTATTCAGATGAACATGGAGGACAAGAAGATATGCAGATCATTATCAAGGAGCATATCAGCCTTGGACTCATTGAGCCTGGAATCTCTGCCTACAGTAGCCCTGGATTTCTGGTAAGAAACCATGGCGAGATAAAGCGAGGTAAACCCAGGTTGTAATTAACTATCAAGGTATTAATAAAATACTTGAATTTGATGGTTATTACATCCCGAGTAGAGAGCACTTAATTGATTGCATTAAAGGTGCAAAAGTGTTTTCTAAATTTGATTGCAAATCTGGTTTTTATCAGATTAAAATGGAGAGTGAATCAAAGAAGTTACTGCATTCTCCACGCCACAAGGTCAATATATCTGGAATGTGTTGCCATGGGTTTAGCTAATGCACCCCAGATATTTCAAAGAAAAATGGATAATCTTTTTAAAGATTATTTTGAGTTCATGTTTGTCTATATTGACGACATCTTGATTGCATCTAAAAATATGAAAGATCATATTAAACATTTAGAAATATTTTCTGATGCATGTCATAAAGAGGGTTTAGTACTTTCTGAAAAGAAAGCTACTATAGCAGTCAATAAAATTGAATTTTTAGGAATTCTTATTGACGAAGCAGGTATTGAGTTGCAGGAGCATATTGTGGAGAAAATCCGCAATTTTCCAAATGTACAAAGATAAGAAGCAATTACAAAGCTTCTTAGGAGTAGTGAATTTTGCAGGTATCTTCATAAAGGATCTTGCAAAATACAGAAAGATTTCCGGCCACTTTTGAAAGAAACAGAAAGTGCAAAGTGGAAATGGGAGGAAATCCACACAAAGGGTTCGTGAGCTAAAGCAGGTTGCAATAATCCCAAGCTTGCAATACCGCAGGACGAGGATGAATTGGTAGTCTACACAGATGCCAATGATTACAGATGGGCAGCAGTGCTCATGAAGAAGACTACTACAGGGGAAGAACCTTGTAGATACACAGGAGGGTTGTTCACTGAACAACAGCCCAAGTGTGGCATATCAACGAGAAAGAATTCTTTGCGGTTTGGAAGGCTTTAAGAAATGGCCTTTGTTTTTACTAGCCAAAAATTTACCTTGAAAGTTGATAATACTAATGTTAAAGCTTTCCTGAAAAATAAACTGGAATCAAAAATTGAGAAAGCTCGTATTATCAGATGGCAAGCTGAATGCCAATATTATTGTTATAATATTGTCGTTATAAAATCTCATGAAAATGTTCTTGCAGATTTCTTGACGAGAGATGGAGGGATTTGAAGCAAACTCCGTCATGCTTAGACTCAGGCACCTCAGAGAGAACCTCGAGGAGCTTGACCGAGAATTTGGACGGTTAGCGGTTAACGCCCAAGTAGCCGGACAAGTCCAACGAGCTGATCTGGACAAAGTCCAGACAAATATCAGAAGTTCCTTGGTAGCTTCAACGGTGCTATGGAACGCTCTACTAGAACCAATTCGAAAGGCATCTCCCTCGGTGATGACTCGCGAGTTGAGAGAGCAGGGCTCTAAACCTGCACTTAGAGTACATAACTCTAAACCTGTAGCGGCAGATTCAAGTACTGCTTGCACAAGGCCATCATCAGATTCTGGTGAAACGGCGACGGACGAGTCACAGGGAGTGAAAACCTCTGATGATTCGAGTCAACCCAGCACCTCTGGGGTTAAAGAGGGAGAGATTAGTCTTAGGCCAATGACAGGCACTTCTAAGACTAATACTAATGAATTATCTTCTTCATCTTCTTCTGCTTGGCAGGTATATCAAAGGATGTGGGAAAAATTAATTTCCCACAAAGGTCAACCCAAGCAAGACCATTATCGAGACCACTGGAAAATACAATAGGGTCTGGATGATGGAAGGATCAAAACCTGAAGAAGTTCGAGAATGGTATGAGTTTGGAGCTCTGGCTTCAGTTCATACTATGTCACCAAGTTTTCCGGAAATCTCCAAATTACCGGAATGGATTAGTGGGGCGGTTTATGATTCATGGCAGAACAATCCCCACTTAAAGAGAGGAGATATCTTGGAGCTAAAATTCATTTCAGCAGCTCCAGCGATGGCAGGAAAAGGGTCTCATCCAGCGTTTCATTTCATCAAGCTGCAGAGACCAGACATGGTGGCTTTCAACAGAATCAAAGCTACCACAGAAGAAGCTCCACTGGTGTCAGCTATTAGCGAAGACGATATTTCCACCAGAAGAGCTTGGGGTTTATGGGTCTGTCTCACCGAGATGGACAAAGTCAAATATCCATTCAAAATCTTCTCCAACAAGGTGAATGGATCATTCCTGTTAAACTCCATGACGGGAAAGAGCACTGAGTTTGCAGAAAGCATGTTCGAAAAGAAGAGAATGCTTATATGGGAAAACAAGCTGCCTGCAACAGAGTCGACAAGGATGAAGGCATGCAACATGTTGCATGTTGGGCAATGGCATAACCATGTGCCCTTGTGAGAAACAGGAAAAACCACTGTTCGGCACAAAGATTCGGGTGACCCAAAAGAAACCCGAACCGAACCCGGACAAAGGTAAAAGGAAGAATTTTTACAAGAACAAGTAAAAATCGAAGGATGTAAAAATTCAAAAAGAAGACTGTCGGCAGAAAACGACAAAAGCTTACAGTAAGAGCCAGCTAGCAATTAAATGACCAACAAGCCATTATGGAATACAGCTGGAAAGGACGATGACGGAAGCAATGACGTCATTTGGATGACGAACGCACGGACGTCATCAAAACAAGTTTGAAATCCGCACTTGAAGTCCGCGGATGGCTATAAATAAGGAAGCAGCAAAGCAGAAAGGGATCATCAAATATTTTCCCCTACTTTTCAAAGCATAACATTCCAAGTGTCTATCTTTGTAATTTTCCAGTTCTTAGTTCATGGGGGTTTCCCCAAAGAGTCTGGCCCTCAATACCATGAGAGGCTAAACAGTTGTCTCCTCCAACGGAGGAAATAGTATCTATGTAATATTTCCTATATTTCTTCAATAAAAGAAAGGCTTCTTTCCAAATTGCTGCTCAAAATTCTATTAAGTTGTTGTATCGGAGTATCTTCTACACCCTAAGGTAGGAAACGAAATAGGGTTGTGCTGTGTGTTGCTGAAGGAGCCAAGCATCTGCGAACCATCTGCTGCGGTTGTGTGGTTGGAGGAAGTCCGTAAAACCGAGAGCTTGGAATACCCGGTGACAAGGCGGTCAAAAAAAGGTACAAATTTATGGCAGTTTAATTTATTTCGGAAGCATGATGGGCCAATTCCGAGCATGAAAGAAGAAAACCAAAATGTTTTGAGTTTGGGACTAATACTGTCAAAATTGCTGTAAACTTTAGGACTATATATGTCGACCAAACAAAGCATGAGACTAAAACTGAGAATGACCCTATCTAACGGGACCAAAAGTGCAATAAAACCTTTTTTTACAGTATTTTATTAAATAGTAATAAAAATTATTAAAATTTCTTTACTGTTGATATTCTCTATTAATTTTTTTTCGATAAAAAATTGACACATATCACCTTATTTCACTTCTCCTATTCTTTCTTCGCGTTCAACCATTTCATTTTCTTTCTAATATTTCTCTTTTATTTAAGTTGAATTAGACATAATGGCGCATAATATTTGAACATATATAATCAAATATATTTGACACATATTTTAAAAATAAAAATCAATACATTATTATAAGTGAATAAAGTAATTAATATGAGCATAAGTGGAGAATAAATATAATAATAGTATATTGATGTTTAAAAAAATAACGTGAACCATTTTGAAGGAACAAATAATTGTGCTTTTACAAATATTTAAAAATATAATTGGTATATTAAAATTTGGTATTGCGATGTGGCGATGTCACAAACTGCTAGAGTGAGTAAGAAGTGGCTTCTCTTTCCATAAGTGCCAAGCTGCCTGCACAAAGTGAACGGTAGGCAGGGTCGCACGGACCAACAAAAAAAAAAAAGCTCAGCCTAGGATCGAACCACTATTGTTTATAGACGGTCCTGGGGTGATCCTGAGATTTTAATTAGATCCTACTTGGGTCCATTTATAAACCTAGGCCAAGCACATTGATCGACGTGGTTGAGGCCCAGACCAGTCCCAAATCAAGCCTTACTGTGCTTTTTTTTTTTTTTTTAAATAATGAAATTGAGGTTTTCTTTTAAACAATTATTTAAATTGTGGTTGTATAATAAAACAAATAAATAAAAATTCAATTGCACAAAAAATTATAACTAGAAAAAATCATTATTAAGACAATGTAATGAGTTTTAATAATATTTTGACTAACAAGCTTATAATAATAACCTTAGATAATAATAAATTTAAAAATAACTTAAAACAAACTTTGAAGAAAATGAACAAAGAGTATTAATGAATTAAACACTAAAAACTTAGAAGTAAAACAATAAAGATAAAAAAAATTAAAGTTTCAAAAATATAAAAAACTATTAGAATAATCAACTTAGAAGAATAAAATAAAATTATATGTCACATATTATTATAAGTGATGTGCATGAAAATAAATTGGTCCAAAGAGGCCTAAGCGTCCCAAAAAGAAGAAAGAAATCGAAGGCCCATGATGCCCACTGGGAGCCTAGGACATCCCATGCCCATAACGTCTCCAAGAGGCCAAGGATGTTTCAGCCCACTATCTAACTAGGCAGACCCAGACAACCCAAGAAACCCAAGAAGAGAAAATGATACTTGGGACATCCCTGGACTCTAGGCCTAGGACTGCCCCAAACTCGAGGCCTGGGACATCCCCCGACTCGGACCATGATTAAGCCCACACATGTGGCAGCCCACTCTCCCACATCGCATCTCATCAACCCAGGTTTTGCAGTCACCTCGGACTATATAAACCATAAAATGAAAAAACAGGTAAGAAAGAACTCCTTGGCAACTAGAACTCCTTGACGGCTATGGCTTCTTGCAGGCGAGAGATCTCCCTGAACTGAAAAAAGACTCCTATTCCTAGTTGTGGATAAGGACGACTTATCCCTTATTCCAACTATCCCAACCAACTTCTCCAAGAATCTCGAAAGGGGGGATAGACCCCCAGCAGACGAGGGCACTCCCTCTATAAATACAACCTTGGTCTTTCATACGAGGAACACTTTTGATTCACGCACTTGGGTACTCTCTGAGACACTTTTACACTTGGGCACTCTCTGAGACATCCCTCACACCCTTGGTTCTCTCAAGAAACCTCTTTCACGCCTCTCTTACTCTTTAAACTCCTCTCTCACTCTCTTAACTATATTTAAGCTATTTCTAAGCATATTATCAAGTATTCTTACACTTTTCATCAACTTTATTCACCATATCTCGACTTCTAATTAAATTCACTTACTTATTCACTTTAATTCATCTCAAATCCATACTAACTTGGGTGTCGGAGTGCTAACTCTTTTTTTGCAGGTCCCACTGTAGGATTCGCATTCGCTGCAGCCCCAATCTCGAACAATAGTCCATATCCATCGGACTTGTGCATTTTTTGCACGCATCATTAAAAAAAATAACCCAGCAAGTCCCACTTCGACAAGACTCAGGACCATGTGGTATTGGGCCACTGGACTGGTCCCATTTATCAATACTTGGGACCGACCTGATCTTCGGCGGGCCTGAGTCAAACCAACTCACTTTTTTATTAGTTTAATTTAGTCCTGCCGTCCGATCCACTGTACATCTTAACTGCCCACTCTCACATAATTTCTACTAACTTTAACTTTTTATAACTTTATTTTTTATTTTTATTTAGCATTTTTAGTTAAGTTTAAAATATGATATACAAATAAATATTAATTTTAAATTTTTTTATTTAATTATATGCACTCAATTGAGTGTGCCACACATATTGCTAGATTATTAAGGAAAAAGGATCTCTTGGCATCCCACCTTTTTGGATATGCCATTTTTTAAAATATTTAATAATTAATTTTATTTATCTATTGAACTTCACACTCTCTTGCTATTTTTTGATAGTTTATTTTTTTTTAATTTTTATGCATCATTTATTTCTTCTCTCTAATGTTATAGTAGTGCTTTTTGTCACAACTTCCTTATAAATTTAATTTGCGGTCGTGGCACGTTATTTTTGCGTACATATAATACATAATTTTTTACGCTTTAAAATGCATTATACATAATAATAAAATATATATAAACCAACAGATCAAATTATACAAAAAGAAAAGACAAAATTTAAGAAAAGAAAACTAACATTGGGAGATTGTTGACACAACAAAAAAATTAGTGTCGCAAGACAACAAATAGTCGTTGAGTGAAAAATGTATTTCTTTTTCTATATTAATATATATTATAACTAAGAATAAAATATATACACCAACACATATTTTACAAAAAGAATAAATAATAAAACAAATAAAACAAACCTAGGCCTAGGGGTATTGTTGACACAACCAAAAAATTGGTATCACGGTCTTACAAATCGCTATTTGTGAGTGAAAAAGATTTTTTTTATTTTTTATTTTTTTATACTAGCCATTGTGGCTTGCTATTCCTACGTGTATATAATAAATAAATTTTCACTCTTTAAAATATATTGAATAAGAGAAAAATATATAAATTGATATATTACGTTAAAAAAGAAAACAAATAAAAATTAATTTATCAATTAATGTAAAATTTAAAAAATTGAATAAATAGTTATTTTATTGAAGGATATTTTTGATTTTACAAAATATTCGCGTGGGTCATTAATTGTCGTTTATGAGTGTGGATGCACTTTATATATATATATATATATATATATATATATATATTAATATAGATTAATATATGAATACGAATAAAATATATGCACCAACACATCATAGTTCACAAAAAAATAAAAAATAATAGAAAAAAAATTATCCTAGGGTATTATGTATACAACAAAAAAATTTGTATTGCAGTGTCACACAAATTACTGTTTGTGAGTGATTTTTTTTTTTTTTTATATTAGTCATTGTAGCATATCTTTCCTACGTGCATATAATAAATAAATTTTCATGCTTTAAAATATATTATAAATAAGAGTAAAATATATAAATCGATACATTACAATACAAAAGAAAAAGAAAAGAAAGAAAAAATTAATTTATTAATTAATGTAAAACTTAAAAAATTGAATAAAATTAGTTTTTTTATTGAAGGGCATTTTGGTTTCACAAATAATAATGGAACGGTGTCGTCAACAACCGGTTGTGAGTGTGAATGCTCTGTTTTTTTTATATTAATATAGTTTAGTATAAATAAACTTATTATATATATATATATATTATTTTATTAAATAATTAAAATTGTATTAATATTTATTATAAACAATATTAAAGAATCTAAAATGTGCCACAAATTATTATTTTTTATAATTGAAAATTGGGATAATTACACTCCCCTCCCCCAAGGTTTGGTGTAATTACATGTAAACCCCCTGTGATTTGGAAAATTACACCTAGCACTCATGAGGTTTGTCTTCATCTAACAAATAAGTCCATTCGTTAGTCAAAATTCACTAAATTAACTGATATTAACAAAAAAAATAAAAAAAATCTATATTAACCTTTAATTGACCTATTACTGATTTATTGCAAGTTAAATAAATCTTTTTATGATCAAATTATCCTCATACGTCTTCACGCGTTAATGTATTTGAGGACATATATATCTTCACCGTTATAAGGGTAATTTAATCCGAAAAAAATACAATAGTCAATAATAAGTCAATCAAAGACTAATATATATTTTTTTCTAATTTTTTTGTTAATATCAGTTAATTCGATAATTTTGACTAACGAGAGACTTATTTGTTAGATGTAGACAAACCTCAGGGATGCTAGGTGTTTTTTTCCAAACCATATAGAGTTTATGTATAATTACACTAAATCTTATGGGAGGGGAGTGTAATTATCGGTTGAAAATTTGGATCTCCAAAAATTTCAACTTTTCCTTAAATTTCGGATTAATTGCGCAACCCACACACTTTAGCAATTAGATTAAAACCCATCTATAATTATTCAAATTTGTATATATTTTCTTAAAACAAAACCAAACATGGAGTAACACTTAAGCAAAATCATCACCAAATTCGCGTGCTGATTTGGATTCTTCTCTGTGCATAAACAGTTTTCTGAACCACAATTCAGTCGGAAAAGGGACAGATATCAGACACATCGATTTTAAGCCATGCATCAGACTCTTACCATCTCATCACAATGTAACAGTACAGACAAAACTCAGTAAGCCACAGAGGAAAAGAACCCAGACAAAGGGGCAAAAGGAGAAAAACTCAAGTTCCCAAATCCACCATGCTTCCTCTTGATTTGAAAGAATTCCAAGAAAAGGTTTCTACGCACTTGAGACCCTGGCAACGTTCATTCCAGTTCTGGGTTCGCGCTGTTGATATCTATACCGGTTACAAGGTACTTTGTCGTGTGTTTTGTGGGAATTTGGTGTTTAATTGCATAAAGATGTAATTGTGATTATGTTTAGGTTTTTCAAGTCCGAGTGAATTTTGAGAAAGATGCGGAGAAGAGGGAGGCAATGTGGGAGAAGCAGCACGAGGTTGCTGCTGATAAGATATACAACATGTGTTCTGACCTCGGGGGCTTTTTTCTCAAGGCGTAGCATTTTATTCTTCTGTTTCACTTGTTTTGTATTCTGGGTTTTGTATATTTCAGCTGCTCAGCATCATTTCATGTGCTTTTAAGCTTCATCACCTGAGGGCTTCTTGGTTTTCACCTTTTTTTTTTTTTTTGGTTGGTTTCCTGACCAGTTTCTTGTATTCCTGTTCTTTATGTTTTTGTTATGTTGTATCTGCATAGATTTGTGTATTTTCAGAATATCCAATGTTTGCTTTGGTGGGATTTCATTAATTATGCAGTTTTAAATTTTATCTGTTGATTTCTGTATTGGTATAGGTCGCTCAGATTGGGAAGCCGGCTTGCGCCAGCTGCGTGGGTGAGAAGGCTCACACTGCGATCAGGCCCCACGCCGCATATAATGCAATCAAGGTTGTGCTTGAGAAGGAGTTGGGTCAAGGTGTGGATGAAGTATTTGATAGATTTGATATTAATCCTCTTGGTTCGGCTTCAATTGCTCAGGTATACCTGTGTGTAGCTCTAGGGTAAAGCATAAATTCTTACTGTGTTGCTTTGGTTGACAATTTGGAGCTGGAATATTAATTCTGACAGAAAGATTCCATTGTTTTTGCCTCCTAATTCCATATAAAAGAAGAAAGCTTTGAGTTGTCTGATTTCTCCTTTGATTGAGTGAAGGCTAATCTAGTTATAGATTGACAACATCATGAAGACGAAAAGATAGCTTTTTCAGTAAAAAAGGTTATGAGAAGTTATTTCCAATGCCCCCTTACTCAAACTCTGCTTTTAAGGCTTAGGCAGATTAATTTTAGTTTTTGCCTGTAATTATTGCTGATGTTACTTTTATAATAGCTCATATGCGAAAAGCGGTGTCTTAGCACTTAGGATTTAGATTCAGCTTCAATTCTGTTCAAAAGCACCAATTGATTTCACTCCCTTTGGAGAATATTTTGTCTTTTAGCTGTTTAGATCTCACCTAAGTTCATTGATTCTGTTTGTGCTCACAATTATGTTGTATTGCTTGTGTATCATCAGGTTCATCGAGAGCTCGACTCAAAGGTGATAAACCGATGTTGTTGTGAAGGTAAGATAACTCAGTGTCTGCATCCGGTCCTGACTTGTGTTCAAGGCTTAACTGTCTTATCATATTGTAGATTCAGCATCCTGGCGTCCAGGATTTGATGATGACTGATATTCGCAATTTGCAAGCTTTTGCGTTATACATGCAAAAGACAGATATAAAGTTCGATCTATATTCTGTGACCAAGGAAATGGAGAAACAGGTAATTTTGGTGCTTGAGTCATTCTTCTGCTAATAATCCAATTATGATATTGTAGCTATATCATATATGAAATTATGTTATTGTCACAAATCTTTTTGACTTTTCGTTTCTGAATCAAACATTATTTTCATTTTTTCCCCACTCCATTCTAGTGTTTTGGTTGCACTCCTTTTGATATAATATACTGGAGATGGAACAAGAGAAGGGAAGGAGATGAATATCAATCTTTTTTTTTCTTCTTTCCTTTCTAATATTCTTCCCTTCCACATTTCTCATGGATGCTTCCTGGATATGGTGTATGCCAATAGTTTTGAACACTTGATTGCCTGTGCAATAATGAAATTGAGTTGAATAGTCTCAAAGTTGATGCTCATTGACGTTATACTTATCTACTTGGTATGAAGTAAATTACAAGAAGATCTCAGAACCATTATTGTCTATAAGATCTTCTGTCTTTTCTAAAATTGTAGGATTAGCTGATTGCTTACTGTTAAGTACTTGCTTGGTCTTCTGTACAACTTACTCTGAGTATTCGATATTTTAATAAAGATGTTTGTTCAACGTTTAGACATAGTAGACATTTGAATGCTTGGCCTTAATTACTTAGAACTAAAAGTTGGAGCAACTTCATTCATTTGATTATCGCATGATGGCTGTTCTTCTCTCACTCTATATTTATATCTTGGCCTTCGTTGTTTGAAACTTAACGTCCTTTTCCTTATATAAGGATTTTTGTCTTCTTTGCGATGAGTTTTTCTGTTTTCCTTCACCACACTCCTAAACAAGTACAGATAAAAATGTCAGTGTGAATCTCAGTCAAAAAAAGTCTACTTCTGCTCATTGCTTATCTAGATTTCTTTCTTTGTTCCCGAATTATGGTGTTATGGTCACTACCAGATTGGAAAGTGATATCTCCTTTGTTAACATGTGTAGCATTTACTGTTAGATCTTTTTACATATTAGATTAAAGAATTATTCTCTGCTTTTCTTTCTGTTTTATTTATAATTCTGGAAGTTTTATTTGGATTGCTGAGTGACATTTATTTATTTATATCCTAAGATTGGATATGAATTCAATTTTTTGAGGGAAGCTGATGCTATGGAGAATATTCGACGTTTCCTGTATGAAAATAACAAAAAAACCCCCGGTTATAGTGCCACAAGTGATCCGGAATATGTTCACAAGGTATCATAGCAGCTCATCTTCTTTGGGTAATGTTGCAGATTCAATTATCAATCATCATTCAAGACTCTTGGATCATTTGAAACTTTTTGACGTTTTAATTCTAGAGCTTATGCATGTCCATAGATGATGGATTCTGGACCATACAAAGTTCATTTATAGTGGATAATTCTCATGTTGGAGATGATTCAATCCTAATGATAGGAGGGTTCTGGTAATGGAATATATTGATGGCATCCCGATTCTGAAGCTTGGAGATGAGATGGCAAAAAGAGGCATAAATCCAGGTGGTAAGCTAGCAGCGGCAGCAAAAGCAGTAAGCCCCTAGATCATTCCAGAGAGTATGGAATCTTCTTATTTGATTTTGTTCTTATTCTACAGTATACAATCTGCTTGCGTCTCTTCGCCTTTTGAACTGTCAAGGGACCTGCTTTATTGTCCTCTTTGTGGCTGTCAGTCTGTTTTATTAATGACATGTCCTTAATTATTCTTAGACAGTTTTCATTATTTGTCCCTTGTGTTCGTTGTTGTGATTGTCAAAATACTTTCTTAGATATATCACATTCAATATTCGGTCGAAGTATGTTTCTGCTGGAACAAGCATTGCCAAGGAAGGCTGTAGTAATTTGCAATCCTGCTATATTTAAACTAATTTTGTGGGCTGCCAAATGGGTTAAGTTCTGAAAGGTCTCGAATTTCTAACCATAGAGTATTTCGAAAGGATGGGTATCCAGGTTGATCAGTTACACAATATAATATTAGAGAATTAAAATAAAATCCATTTTGGAACACAAGGGATTGTTAACATGGTCAACTTCTATGTTTCAGTAACATTTGCACCCCCTCACCTCCAAGTTTCGCTTTCTGATTCAAATATTTGGGATTTCTTTAGATATGCTGTAACATGGAAATTCCTGACGTCCTTGAATTTCTTTACGTTTGTTTCTTTTTCTTTGTCTTGGTGACAAATTTTTGCATTCCACATCAGAAGTTTTATGATCTCATCCATGTTTTAAAAATACAGGAACATCCTTAAAAGTTTGACACTAGCTTATGGACAAATGATCCTGAGGAGTGGTTTCTTTCACGCAGATCCTCACCCTGGAAATATTTTGATTTGTAGAGGTTCAGACGTAAGTACACATGCCATATGTTCTACCTTAATGTCTTGCCTCATTCTCTTGATCACCCCTGTCAGAAATAGGTTCCCCTTTTTATTGCTGTTAAGCTCTCAATAAGATATAGTTATTTTTCACTGATTAGGTTGCGTTGCTCGATTACGGACAAGTGAAGGATCTTCCTGAGCAACTGAGGCTGGGATATGCTAGTCTGGTCCTTGCTATTGCAGATAATGATCCTATAAAGGCATCAGAGAGCTACAGGTTCTACAGCTTGTCTACTATCTCATTTCCCGTTTAGATGACATTGTTGTCTACTTAACTGATGAATATATACTAATCAGATTCAAGTAAACTGATGCTGTCTTATGCATTTATGTGATGCCGTAAACTCCTTCACTGTTCACTGCTAATTAGATGATTCAACGAGATAAGAAAACCAAACAAATTGCACTAATTCCTATTCAATCGATGTAGATGACCTCCCATGGTTCGGAAGTTGGCAAATTTGAAGTCCCCAATACCATATGTTGAGTTATTCATTGAGGTGTATAACAATTATATTCCTCGACTGTCATTAATAGTAAAGCAGTAAAACTAGAGAAAGACATGGTTGACGTTATAAAGTTTTTCAACTGTGTACAAGAAAGGTCTATTATGGATGTAACAGTCAAGTTATGCAGTTATAGAGGAAAGTGTGGTGAAGATTTACAAAAGAATTGATATGAGATTCGAGCTCTGTGTCTGCTCCTGTTATATCGCCTGTCTATGAATAATATATTAATTCCTTTATTAACCTTAAAAATGAGGTTAATTTTAAGCTAAAATTTGTATTTACGCAATCAATTATGAAATTGTGTGAATCCAAACATCTTTATCACTTTTTCCAAAATCAATTCTGTTGTAATCAAATATCTTATAATCAATTATGTTCAAAATGGACCTTTGCTGCTAAAAATAAGAGTTCATTTGTAGTATTATACTTCTGCATTTATCTTTAGATAACAAAACAGACTATTTGTTACCTCATTCACGAGGGAATTTAACATCCCATAAGATCTTAGAACATTATGTGAAGTTGGGAAATATGATGAAGTGGGGAAAGGATCCCACAATCCTACTATGTATCATGTAAACGCATATATCCTGAAGTATAGATGCTCTACAAATGCTCTTGTAATATGTTCAATCGACACAACACTTCACAATGTCCATGATGCATTTGCAGGGGAGAGAGAGGGAATCAACGCACTAAATGAAGAAAATATAACAAAAATAACCAGATCGAAAGTAGATTAACAGATTGCTTGCTTGACTATCAATCAATATTTCATACTTTTGTTCGGGTATTTAACATTCCTTTCCCGAAAAATTAGGGAACTTGGTATAGACACCTTAAGCAAATGCGAGGATGAGCAGAAGGAGATGCTTAGATTGGCACAGACGATGTTTGATACAAAGCTACCACCTGGTGTAACAATGCTGCAACCCTTTTCAGAAGAATCTTCAATCAAAAAGATTGCTGTGCAGGTAGCGTATATATTCGTAGCTTAGCTAGTTTGTATGCCCGATCTCCACTCATCTTCTGCCATTCTGGTAGTAAGTGCAAAAATTGAGAGAACTGAGTTCTTATCATTCTTGCTTCACTTAAAAGGAATGGAATCTTTTGCAAGTTTTGATACATACATAATCTTAGTCTACATGCACCTTTTCTTCCTCATTTATTCTTTATACATGCACTATCTATAGTGTAATGCTCAATCATGAGGATATGTAACTAGTACAGAGAATATCAAGATGTTGTGATATGTGTTTGTAGCTGTCAATCGATAGTTGAATCGTTGTGAGAAATCAGTGCTTGTGTATTGACTGAATTTTTGTTACTTCACTCTGTCCTGATGTTAGGCTTTCCCAGAAGAACTGTTCTCTGTTCTCCGCACCGTGCATTTACTGAGAGGACTTAGTGTCGGGCTAGGAATCAACTACTCATGTGCTGAGCAGTGGAGACCCATTGCTGAAGAAGCTCTTTATCTTGCAGGGAGGCTAAAAGGTGACATTATATATACTGATATGGTGTTTGCAGTAGCTAGATTAAGCACTTATAAGTGTATGTTCAATTCACAATTTTATATTTTTGAACCGCTTAATTTAAGCTCGTTTACGCCAAAAGTTATAAGCTACTTCCCACCAACATGTGCAGCATATTTGGTAAAATTGTGAGTAGTAAGCTTTCGTATTTATCTACTTTTCACTTTTCTTTTCAAACGCTCCCAACTTTACTACAACTAAAACTGCAATCTTATCTACAATTTTGCCCACAAAAAAAAGCAGAAGTTCCCTACTCAACAACTAATTACCTTCATGCACACCCATGTACTAGAGTTTGTCATTTTGTACATATTTGCGTCATCTTTGTGGCGTGAAGTATCTACTTGTTGATTCAAACCCATCGTACAAAAACACTTTTATGTATCAACTTAAAGTATGGTTGTTGAGCCGACTATTGTTTCTCATATTTGTGTCAGATAAGGATCTCAAACGAGCACGTAGACGTGGTATTTTCCAACGACTATTTGGGAGGTAGCCAGTGACTGCGAAGGGCCACTCGCAAGTGAACGCTCAGATCCATCCTCTTAACGTACTTTCTCTGAGTTTAAGTTTATTTATTGCTTGTCAATCATTTTTTATGGCCATGCAAATACTTTCAAAAAGCGCATGGACATTGCATATTACTTTGAGTTGGTGTAGGTGATTGAGACTGCTAAAGTTGAAACTGAGATACAATTCTCTTATATTTCTCTTTATCTATAGAAATTCCCAATTTTGCTGCACTTTGTCAAGAATCAGGGTAAATTGCGTAATTGATCCCATAAGCTAGAGCCTGTACGGTTTTGGTCTCATTGTTTACGGGAATCTCAGAATTAGTCCCATGTTTCCAAAAAGTTCTGACTTTGCGTCCGTTTTCCGACTTCTGTTGGAATTAATGTATAAAACACGCGCAAAGCACGTGGGCAGTAAGTTTTTAGGTTGGAGGGAAAATTGACACTTGACTTGTGCAGGGTTTTTGTTGTCAAGTTTCTAATGGGAGTAGGAAGAACGACGTAAAGTGAGATTTTTTTGAAGATACGGTACTAATTTTGAGATTTCCATAAAGTAGGACTAAAAATGTGCATGCCCCTAGATTATGGGACTCAAAATGCAATTTCTTAATGAATGAGCAATGCCAAAATGCAGCTCTTGGAACTGGATAAGGTGGTGTTCTCTTAGATGAACATTTGTATATGGAGTTGCTGGCTTTGTATATGTGGTCTTGTATGATTTTGATGTTTGGTAAGTTTCTTAGTACTTGCAAACTGTATTTACATTCTATGGGCTATCGTCAAATTTCTGCTTTAATAAATTAGACAAATATTATTTGTCATTAGGGATAATTACACTTTTAATTTGAGGTTTAGTGTAATTAAATATAAATTTCTTGTGGTTTGGAAGATTACATTTATATCCCCGAGGTTTACATCTGCCTAATAAATAGGTTTTCCGTTAATTAACGTTCACTGAATTTGTTGATATTAATGAAAAATCGAACGAATATCGATATTTACCTTCGAATGACTTATTATTGATTTATTACAGGTTGAACAATTTTTTTTTCTGACTAAACTATCCTTATAACGATGAAGATATAACTCCTCACATGTATTAATGTATATGAAGATGTATAAGATTAATTTAATCATAAAAAAAATTTATTTGACCTTCAATAAATCAATAATAAGTCATTTGGGGTAAATATGAAATTTTTATCCGATTTTTTTGTTAATATGAACAAATTCGATGAATTTTGACTATTGGAGGAATTTGTTTGTTAGGCAGAAGCAAACTTTAAGGGTACTAGATGTAATTTTTCAAACTATAGAGGATCTACATGCAATTACATGAAATCTTAGAGGAGTGTGTAATTGTCCATTGTAATTCATAATGTTTTGGAGAGTAATATTTCTATTAGGTTGATATTCCTTCAATGTGATAAAAGAATCAATGATTTTGTGTATTAGTATAATTATTCAAGCACTGGAGGTCAAGATGCGTAGTGGGCCGAGTTGGGCTAGCCAGACCCAAAGACCGGATTGAACCAATAAAGAAATGGGCTGGGTTGGCTAGGATCAGCCCAGTTCCAAGTATTGAAACCTAGGACTAGCTCAGCTCAGTGGCCCAGGACCACCTGGTCTTGAGCTGGGCCTGAGCTGGGCCAATTTTTTATAAAACAATAATGCATGACATATAAGTTTTATTTTATTCTCGTAAACTACTATTCTAATAGCTTTTTTTATACTTTTGAAACTCTAAGAATTATTATCATTATTGTTCTATTTCTAAATTTATAGTACTTTAATTGATTAATATCTTTTATTTATTTTCTTCAAAGTTTATTATAAATTATTTTTGAATTTATTATCATCTAAGTTCATTATGTAATCTTAACTATTATTTCTTATAGTTATGATTTTTTGTGTGATTTAATTTATTGTTTATTTTATTTTGCAATACTACTATAAATTTAAGTAATTGATCAAAAGAATTTTTTATTTTATAGAAAAATTAAAATAAAATAAGCACATTTGGGCTTGACCTGGGCCTGGTTTGGTCCTAGTCCGGGCCTCAATCGGGTTGGTTCACAGGCTGGGCCTGAGTTTATAAATGGACCCAATTGGGGACAATTTAAAGGCCCAAAATCACCCAAGGACCGGTCATGAAAAGTAGTGGGCTGGTCCGGGCTTTTTCGGGTTGGTTCGTGCCAATCCTGAGCCGGCCCGACCCACTGTGCACCTTGAACTGAAGGTAACTCGTGTAATTGACCATATAAAAAAGAAGTATTGGTGTCGTTATTTCTATTTGTTATTTTCTGTGGGCTCCAAAGGGCTATTTTACGGGTAGGCGTCATGGGTTCACATTCATTTATAAAAACTAGTAATTTGGCACATATTATTTATGTGTAATTTTTATAAGTACTATTTAAATTAAAATATTTATAAAAATTTATTATTAAATAAAGTATATACATAATAATGTATTAATATTAAATTTGTAAAAAAAAAAGTAACAAAAAGAATGATGAATAAAAATTATACAAAAGAAAACAATAACTATAAAAAGAATGGGGAAGTGGGAAAATGGGGGAGCGGGAAGTTAGATGAAAGTAAAAAAAAAAAAAATCAAATAAAAAAAACAGTCCAAAAATAGGAGAGACACAAAATAAGTGCCCTCCCTTAATATATAGATGTGTCTATAATGGTATAGATACCAGGTATTAAGGAGGGATATTCACTTTTACAAACAGTCTTAGGACTCCTCTCCAAATCCACACATGCCCTATCTTGTGGTGTGAGAGGGACTCTTCACTAAATAAAAGAAAAATAATCTTATGCAACGAAAATTTTGCAACATATATGTCTGTTGTAAATTTGCAATGACTTTTGCCGTGAATTGTAATAGAGTTGCCATTTTGTTTGAATTTTTATGGCAAATTTCATTGCAAACTGATGATAAACTTTGGCGATAAATAGGTATATAAAAAGCTAATGTTTTGACTTTGTTTGCAAAAATCACGGCTAATGGAAATTATAAGGCAAAAACATTAGCTATAACAAAAAATCATCACAAGTATTTGGGCAAAATGCTTTTTTAGTCCTATATAAAATAAGGGCAGTGTTTTGGTACCACAATTATTGCATATGTCGCTTAATTTTAGTCCCATAAAACTTATAATCACGTATTTTTAGTTCCAAAAAGTCAGTCACATACGCTGTGATTTTGGTACTAAAAATGCGTAATTTTGGGATTAAAAAGGCCCAAAATCACATTTTTTGGAACTAAAAAGACGTGATTGTGGTACAAAAAAAATTATGTCCTTGATTTATGGGACTAAAAAGATATTTTTCCCCAAATATTTTGGTCATAACACAAATCATGCCTAATATTATTAATTATAGAGTTCGTAATTATTTATAATATAGTGAATAATCAACGTTTTCTTAATGACTTTTTAAATTGGAAAACTTTGTTCGCCGTACTTGTTGATAATTTTATCATCATATATTTACATTTTCAAAGAAAGGTAGTCAAAAGGTAAGCTTACCAAAAATGGGTTGAAAAAGAAACTTAGACTATGACTTCTACATCAAAATTTGAACAAGCAAATGGACGACTGCAGAACACAAACCCTAACTACGAACAAGCTCTAGTGCTCTCAAAAGAGTTCTCTTAAACCTACCTAAATCAATATTCACATCTTGATGATCCAAATACACAGAACGAAAATCATCAAACCCTTTCTTGGCTGTTTTGTCAAGTGAATTGTTTCCAAACAAAGAGCTTTCATTTAGGGTTACCTTGTAATCTAAGTACCTCAACTTCATGTTTTCTGCAGGCATTTGGAAGCAAGTTCTTGCAATGTAATCCAACCCCAATGGTACGATTTGGACAACAACTGCATTCTCAGGAAGGAACACCATGTTGGTAAGACCGGCACCGTGCACTCCGACCATCACGTCGAAAGAGTTCACTAGCTGTGCAACTAATGACACATTCCACACCATTTGTCTCAAAACAACCTCAAATCCCAACGTTCTTGCGATGTTAGCGACCGCGTGTTTGTTCATCAACCGACGGGACTTTCTTCTGCAAACGATGATCATTCGAGGCGGTCCAGTTTTGCATGTCTGACAATGGTTCAGGGATTCTCTTCCCAATGAATACACACTTCTAAGGATCTCTGAGAAGTTCCTGATTGAATGATGTCCTATATCCCACGGATCAACAATGACGTTCTTGTGGGCTTCGAGGCCTACAATCACTCTTGAAAAGCACAGCACTTTGCTCTCCTTGTCGATGTCATAAACGTCGTATTTGGAGAGTTTGTCAAGTATACGTTTATACTTTGAAGTCCAGTCAGGACTTGTCGGTTACAAGAAAGACGACTGTTTGGTTGAATCGTTGAGATGTCGAGAAAAGCCTACTGAGCACGTCGGTGAACGCATGGTAGTGGTTTCCGACGTATCCTCCAGTGGAGAAAACGATCCCCGGAATGGTGAAATTCTGGTCACAAGGAGGGATTGTGTCAATTGCTTGATGTTTGATTGTTAACTCCTTAATCCTTTCCATAGCCAGTGCATCCCCTTTTCTTGCATAAGGCTTTGCAGTCCAAGAACTGGAGTTGTCTTCTTGGCTTGAAGCAATGAAAATGGTGGATGAGATACCATGGATTCTTACATCGCCGTTTATGTCATATACATCTGACCATGAACTGCTGAGGTTGTAAGTAATTGGCTTCATAGTTTCTGCATGGGAGTGAAGAAAGAAGAAAGTGTTATACATTCAAGAAGGCTAAATTACATTTATTGCCCGTATGTTGGGTAGTGGCAAAATAAGAACTTTATATAAAGGAGTGATAATTTATATTCTAAATTAAAATTTTTTAAGCAATTGCAGGACTCCGGCCGCCGAAATTTAAAAAGTGGCAAAATTTTGCTAACATGGACATTTTTAGGGTTTTTTAAATTGGGGGAATTGCTGACTGAGCATAATTGGAAAAAACCCACGCCACATAAGTGCTGATTGGGCATAGTTGGAAAAAAAACCACATCACATAAGCGTTGACTGGGCATAGTTGGAAAAAAGCCCTGAAAATGTCCACGTCAGCAATTTCCCAAATTTAAAAAGCTCTAAAAATGTCCGGCCACTTTTTAGATACCGGTGGTCGGAGTCCTACAATTGCTTAAAAAATATTTAATTCTAAGGTATAAATTGCCAACCCTTTATATAAAGTCCTTGTCTTGCAACTACCCTATACGGGGCAGTAAATATAATTAAGCCCATTCAAGAATTATCCATTTATAATTTTACTCTTTCCATTAGTTGGATAAAAAATATTGACGTTAACAAAAATAGTTACATAAAATTACGATACAGATGCTTTATTAATATTTTTGTACTTATAAAGAGCTAAATAATAAACATAAAGTCAAAAGACTGTAATTGCAATAAAATATTTTTTTTAAATTACTGTCATTGACTAAAAGTAGCCGTTGATAAGTGAAAATAACAAGTCATATTGTCAATAATTTATATTAAATATTGAATGAGGCGTAAAATTATAATTATGTGTTTTCTTCTTTTTCTTTTTTTTTAGGTCATTATTTTCCTTCTAAACCCCATAACAGAAGAGGTAGAATCGTATACAAAAAAATTTCAAAAACAGTGCAAGTGCAATTTTTTTTTTTTTTTATGAAAAAGTATTATAATTTTACATTTTAGAAGAGATTTAAGATTAACCCCCCAAAAAAAAAAAAAAATTAAATCATAAAATGACTGCATAAAATGAATATATAATATGTGCGTGTGAGATCTTACATGGCTGTTGCGATTCACTGATTTCTTTGGTGCTCATCAGCATTTTTATACCCCAAGCCATGGAAGGTTGCCAGTGTACTGTAAAATATTTACATTTTAAAGCTGTAAATTTAAACCTGAAAATATTTTAAAACCGCCAGGTTTAAATTGTGGATTAATTCAAATTTCTTGCAAAAAGATAAATACTAAAACTAGGGTTGGCAATTTCAACCCGAACCCGAAAAACCCGTCCCGGACCCGCCCCGTATGGGGCGGGTCTGGAATGCCATTTTTCGGGTTCGGGGCGGGTCTGGGACAGCTAAAACCTAACCCGGCGGGGTCCGGGGCGGGTTATGGGTCTGTCTCCCGCCCCGATCCAACCCCGCCTCTTTTTTTATTGTATATTATTAATATATACAATATATTATAAATAAAAAATTATCTTATTATATATATGAATCCTAAAATTATATTAAAATATTTAAATCTAAACTGATATTATTTCTTAAAAAAATATTAATTTAATATATTCTTTGTATAAATTAATTAGGTCGGGACGGGGCGAAATTTTTAGCATGGCGAGGCGAGGCGAGGCGAGGCGGGTTATGGGGCTGGCAAAAATTAAATGAAGCGGGTCTGGTACGGGTCCAGGCGGGGCGGGGCGGGTTATGGGGCTGACAAAAATTAAATGGGGCGGGTCTGGTACGGGTCCAAGCGGGACGGGGGCGGGTTATGGGTCTGACAAAAATTAAATGGGGCGGGTCTTGAATCCGGGCGGACCCGTACCAGACCCGCCCCATTGCCATCACTAACTAAAACATTCACCCTAGCAGCGGCAACCGTTCGTGGATAGCCAGGAGACGGTGACACGCATGCGGGGGTTTCCACAAATTTACTCTAATCTCCAATAATACTTCAATAACCAATTAATTTACGTCTCACAATTCACACTATTTGTGATTATGATCCAGTTGTTTTACTTCTTACCACATTTAATCCCATCAGTATAAAAAAGACTATAATTTATGTCTCATTCACATTTTTCGTTAGATTATTGACGGAAGAAAGCATGTGTTCCTTCCGTTAAGAACTAACGAAAAATACGAGTGGGATGTAAATTGTAATTTTTTTTGACACTTATAAGACTAAATATAATGAAGGATAAAAAATGGGACTAAAATCACAAACAGTATAAGCAGTGAAACGTAAGTTGCAATTTTCCCTATTCATATCAAGCTCATATCATTTGTCAATCCTTTTATGGGATACCAACACACATTTCCATCTTTACAATCTAATTATGGATGAACCTTTTAATTAACATTCATCTTATTAGGTTAAATTGTTGTTCTAAATCAACATATCAAATGCCAATTACAACATTATCACACAATAAAAAAATTGATGTAGTAGTGTTAGAAATTACCGTTTATGAGTGAAACATGTCTTTTCTTAATTTTTCTATTATTATAAATTAACATGATACTAAAAAAATGTTTTGAAAAGATTTTAGTACAAGTACTATACTGATTACCTAGTAAATTGAGTATTTTCATGTTGAACTTATTTTCTAAATAAATTCTCACCCAACAAAATTGATAAGATTCAATTAGAGGATTCTCTAGTGCAAGAAATCACAACATGGGAATAATATTAATTTCAATCAACATTGCATTAATAGTTCCTAATATGCTAATTCAGTTTTTTTATGGATGAAGAGAAAATTACAACAATAATATGCACAAGAAAATTAAAAAAGTAAGATAATTACATGGGCATTCGTCAAAATTTGATCTAACTGCACAACACTTCTGTGTTTTGCAAAATTACAATTATACCCCTAAAAGAGTGTGGCGTAAATATATTTTTGGTTCTGTAATTTTGGCACTTTAACATGTTCATCATTTATTTTTCTAGGGTTGCAAAACACTCCTTCAACTTTTTCATATTTTACGATTTTGGTCCTTCTGGTACCATATTTTAGTAAAGTTACCGGAATAAATCATGTGCCCTCGCGTTTTTCGTATTTTTATCCTTTATATTTCTAGAAGTTGAAAAAGGGTCCGGTAACTTTTGATATTTTGCAATTTTAGTCCTTTCGATGTTGGATTTACAAAAATTGCCGGAATAAATCATGTGCCATGTCATTTTTTCATATTTTTTTTTTTTGTTCATGTTGACAATTATGAACCAATTAGAACAAAAATCCTAATTCCAATGAGCCACGTGAGAGACATAATTTGCTCCAACAATTTTGCAAAATCCGGCACTGGAAGGACCAAAATTATAAAATGTCCAAAAGTTGCGGACCCTTTTGCAATTCTAAAATAATAAAGATTAAAAATATTAAAATACTAAAATTACAGGACCAAAATATATATTTTAAACCAAAAGAGCGTCGATGCAGTTTACCTCAAATGTTGTACTTGTAAGTCTTCGCCTCTAAAGGACGACAATGGAAATGACATTTCAACTTCAGGAGTATATTTATAATTTTGCGAAGAACGAAAAAATATTTATATATTTAAATTTAAATTTAATAAATATCAATATAATTTACCCTAAAAATTGAGGAAAAGAGTCATAAAGGCTGAAATAAGCTTACAAAGTGGTAGTGGAGCAAGATATGGCTTGAAAATAGTGGCAAGGGTAGCAGCCATGATGAAGCATGCAGCAAATGCTCCACATGCCAACTTTTTCAACTCCTGCTGACTAAAACTTCTAACACTCATTCTTCTCCCTACTACACATACACACAGTACATATTCAATCAGCTTTTAATTTTAATATATTGAATAATATAATCAAATCACTTATTATTGAAATAAAATTGTTATGGTAAAAGAATGCATAAAAGTACTTATTAATTGATATTATTTTTACAAGCTTTTTTTTTTTTTAGTCAGGTAATTTTGACACTTTAGTATTTGTTTTTATCCTTTATCTTTATAAGATTGTAAAATAATCCTGTAACCATTTGACATTTCATGATTTTAATCCTTCTGGTGTCGGATTTCGCAAAAGTTGCCGGAATAAATCATGTGTCTCTTGCGATTTTGACATTTTTACCCTTTATCTTTCTAAGGGTTGAAAAGAGTTTTGTGACTTTTTGATATTTCGCAATTTTGATTCTTTTCCTACCAGATTTGCGCAAAAGTTGCTAGAATAAATAATGTGTTATGCTATTTTTTTTTCTTTTCTAATTTTCGTCCATGTTGGCAAGAGTGAACTAATCAGAACAAAAGCCTCAATCTAAATGAACCACATGAAGAGCATATGATTTATTCCGGCAACATTTGCAGAATCCGGCATCGAAAAGATCAAAATTGCAAAATGTTAAAAAGTTATAAGACTCTTTTGTAATTTAAAAAATAAAGGATAAAATATTAAGTGCCAAAATTACAGAATCAAAAATATATTTAAACCTTTTAGAGGTGTCCACAATCATATACTGTCTATCTAATTTACCCTAAAATAAAAATACAGATATTATTAAGAAAAAAAAAAAAAAAAAACCCTCTAAACAATGAACTAGCAAGGATTTACCTCAACGTAATACTAAAATATCTTTAGAAAAATATCGAAAAAACTTGAATTATGTTGATTGCAAACTAATCCACAAACACCAACTTATCATCCTCCATTTACCTGTATGCTCACTTTCCACTTGTCTCACAATCAATAAGCGTGTTTTCAAAAGTATTGATTGACAACTACAAATATATATAGCATCACCCGCCATAACAATGTGGCAGTATCTCGAAAACGTGCATTCATATAAGATTGGAAGCTTGAAATTTGAGCAAAAGCGCAAATTCAATAATGTGGTATAAATTCAAAATATTTTGCTTCCATATGGAGTAAGATTGTTAGCAAATATGCATGATACAATGCTTTGTAATGGAAGTCGCTAACGCCTTCTTTTTGGCGGAAAGGGTGTTTCACGTGTCTCAACTTTGCTTGATTGCTATCATAGTTGTAGAAATTAAATAATTATGAAGTTAGGAGGAAAATGACTAGAGTGGTAATCGATCCATTTAAGCATCAAAGGTTAACAATATTGGGGAAAATTGCAATTTATTCATGTAAGTAGCCTAGGGGTGCAAACGAGCCGAGCTCCCTTACTTGAGCTCGAGCTCGACGAGTCCAATAAAGAGGAGCTCGAGCTTGAGCTCGAGCAGTAAACAGTGTGCTCGAGCTCGAGCTCGAGCTCAATTGATTATTATTTTTTTAAATATTCAATTAAAAAATATAGACTATTGTACCATATGGAACATATTATTAAAAAATTTAAATATGAAGCATGAAGAGAATATTCATAAGAAGACTAAAAAGAAATACGATAAAATAAAATTGAAAGTCATAACATTTAGTCCAATCATTCAGCGAGTAACCTAGTAATAAAAAAAGCTATAACTTTGCAATCACACATAAACGTCTGCAACATGGGTGCCCTCCACGTTTATCAAATTCCAACTCAAATAGGCAAAATCCTGAAGTAACTGCAAAATATGGAAAAAAAAAAATTTAAAAATATCATCTGTCAGAATAAATCTTTTTGTATCAAAGTTAAAAATATAGATAAAAAGAGTTAAGGATGTAATAACTGGTTATTTAAAAAAAGAAAACTCAAATCAAAGTAACATAATGCATTTTCTTACCAAAAAACATCATATTTCAGAAGCATCATTAACACTTGGGAGGGTTACATGTATCGCTTTCTTGTCATTCTACAATTCAATGCACAAAATTTTAGTACAAAAACAATAATAGTAATGATATAATATAACTAAAAATAGTAATCACAATCAAATAGTAATGAATTTTGTTATAAGAGATTGAGAATGATAAAATTTATATACATTATATTAATATTTATTTACAAAAAAATTATCAAAACGTAATAAGTTTGTTTTCAGATAATATAAACTACAATAACATATTTTAATATAATCTAAAACTAAAATATGAGATATTAACTAATAATTCTAATTGATAATGAATTTTAAATATTTATTTACAAAAAAGGATCAAAACTTACTAAATTATTGCTTAAACTTATTTTTAAATAATATAAATAAAAATACCGTATTTTATTATCATATAAAATCTAAATAAGAGATATATTGACTAATAATTCTAATATATGATGAATTTTGAATATAAACTTGATAGAATATTAAATATGCACTTTAATAATATATATATATATATATATATAATAAAAATAAATAAAAAAAGGGTGGTGAGCTCGCGAGCTCACCCTATAAGGCTCGAGCTCGAGCTCACTAAGAACTCGAGCTCGAGCAGGCTCGGCTCGAGTTAGCGAGCCGGCTCGGCTCACCTTGCACCCCTATACAAGGGCGACAATTTGGATTTTGTTGAAATTAGTTTTGGTAATTTTGTCCTGTAATTAAGAAATATTGGCCGCTTGAGAAAAATTCTAGCTGAAAGTCATAAATTGCTAGAAATTCTCAAATTAGCGTGTTACGTGCAAAATATATTCACTTTTTTTTGCCAATTTATGAATTTTTGGTTAGAATTATACACAAATTGCCATTTTTTTTAAATGCAGGACCAAATTGTTAGAATTGATTTCAATAGAATCAAAATTGTCATTCGCTATTGATGTATGCCAAAACGCACGGATAAGATATTTGATGGACTTGAGCTTCTTAATGGGCTGAACTTTCTGCAAGCTTAAGAGTGGGGACCTGCAAAAAAATGTTAGCACTTTGATGCCCAAATCAACATCCAAAATTGAAATAATACGAGCAAGAATATGACAAAGTATGATAGAAAATCATGAGTAATAGTAATGTGTGGTAAAAATCACCTATGAATGTTTGGAGCACCGTCCCTTCTTTGAGGGGACTGAACTTGGCTTTATAGCCAAAGTCCCCAGTGGTGAGCGAGTCTGGCTTTCGAGGGGGTCGAGGAGGTGGTTGTCAGTGGATAAACATCCTTGAAATTCTTATCTTGTTGGTTTGAGAAATCTATAGGAGACGGGAGTCTATCTTGGTCAGGAGACTTCAGAGGAGTGATGATTCTACTTCTCCAAGGGTCTATCCCCCTGGACCTTCTCGTTGTGTCCTATTCCAATAATGTCTCTCCCCTTGGACGAGTACCTTGTTGTTTGCCAAGGTGGACTTGTGCTTCTTGGACTATCATAAGACAAGGTCTTCTCTTGGGCCACTACGAGAAGGAAGACCTCGGAGACCCTTCCATATCTTTCTCCACTTCGGGCCTTTTGGGCTTGCTACCGTACTAAGAATTGGATTTGATTTTGGCTTTCTATTTATAACATATCATTCAATCCCCTCCCCCACTCTGAGAAGGAGGGGGTCCGCCCTCTCCTTCTTAGAGTAGAGGGTTCCTTCTGGTGGGGGAGTCCTTCATCTCCTCCAGAAAAGGTCATCCTTGATAGGGTATCCCTTACTACTAGAAAGGAATTCTGGTGGTATCTCCCTTGAATGGCTGGATTTTCTAAGACAAGAGACATTCTCCAAGAAGATAATAATATTAGAGAATGCTTAGTAGAAACTTGAAACTTTAGAATGTCATATGCACTTAGAAGGTTATTAGCCACAATTTTACTATATCTTGAACTCAATGAAGTTTGGAACTTATGGGAGGAGAACTACTCAAATATGATTGAAGATTATCCATCTTCAAGTAGTTTAAGTAGTTTATTTGTGTTGAACAAATTTCTCCATGATTAAAATGGTATTCTCATGCAACATAAGAGAATATAAATGAGTTTGACCTACCTCAAATAATTGAAGGATTTGAAGATTTGACAATTATATTCGGTCTTATTGAACATGAACTCTCAATTCCAATTTCAGAAACCGCCTTGGATGCCGTTCGTCTTCTTAATGATTGTCAGTTTCGGCATTTGATGATATGAATCGAGAAATATGATGACAACATTGTACAATATTCTTTATGGATGGTCCAGGTGGAACTGGTAAAACTTATTTGTACAAATACTTGCTTGCAAATTCCAAAAAGATGGACTTATTATGTTGGCAACTGCAACATCAGGTATCACACCAAACCTACTTGTATGTGGTAGGACTGCAGGTTCTAAGTTGAAAATATCTATTAAGTTTGAACCTTTAAATGTGTCAATTCAGAAAGCAGTCATAATTGTTTATATTGACAGAATGTGCATCGACCATTATTTGGGATGAGGCACTAACAACAAAAAGAAGAGCATTTGAAACAGTAGACTGAACATTTAGAGACATATTTGGAGTAGACTTACTATGGTGGCAAGCTCATGATTTTAGGGGAGATTTTTGGCAGGTTCTTCGTGTTGTAATTGGTGGGACCAAATCACAAATTATAAATGTTAGCAGAGTCTACTCACCGCTGTGGTCAAATGTAAAGTTTTTGCACTTATTAGAGAATATGAGAGCACAAAATGATGAAGTCTTCTTAGACTTTTTTGCTTCTTATTGGGAATGGTGATGAACCAACAATTAAAGGTGATATGATACGGATCCCGGACTCTATGGCCATACCTTGGGAAGGTGAGCATTCAATTGAACAATTAATCAGTTTTATTTTTCCAAAGTTAAGTTCTCATGCATATGATCTAAAGTACGTAGCTAGTAGGGCTTTATTAGCTCCCCTGAATGATGATGTCAACAAGTTAAATGACAAGATTCTTACTATTTTCATGAAGAAGAAGTGACTCATTATTCATTTGATTTAGTGGATGTTGATGCACGCAATCTATACTTACCTGAGTTTTTGAACTCTCTTTCACATAGTAGTTTGCCACCTCAATCATGCTCTTCAGAAATATTGATCCAAACATTGGCATTTGCAATGGAACTCCACTTTTTTGTCATAAGTTCGGTAGAAATATTATTGAGACAGAAATTTGGGTTGGACAATTCAAGGGATAAGAGTTTTTATAGCACGAATTCCATAGAAGAGCGTAGAAGATGCAAACATACGTTTGAAGTGACAAGAAGGCAGTTCTCTGATCGTTTGAGTTTTGCATTGACAATTAATAAATCTTAAGGACCAAACATTCCAAATGTGGGAATTTATCTTCAAAGTCATGTTTTTAGTCATTACCAATTATATGTAGCTCCACGTGTGTTTTCGAAAGAACGAAAAAAGTTTTAATTAGAAAGGTTCCACAATTGGCCTTGAGGATGTGTACATAAAGAATGTGGTATATTCAAGAAATTTTTTGCAAAGTTACAATCTTTTCTCACTCATAACTTATGGTATTGTTCAATATTTTTTTTTTCGTATTTATGATCTTTTCCTATTTACGTAAGTGAAAGGTGAATCCAACTAGAAGCAAGTACAACTATAAATTGGATTCATGCATGAAATGAGTACTTAATTGTTGAGAAATTTCACTTTAGCTTAGTAGAACTTTTGCCTTTTATTTTTGGGCCTTCTTTCTGTAAGAGTGATTATTTTAATGAAATTATTTTGTTTCGATTGTGGTCGATATGTATTGAAATTCTGATCAATTTAAAAAATTATAAATAATTCTCCCGTTATATTCAATAAATTATATGCACAAAAATCACATACCATCGTTGCTAGTATATATACATAAAAAAAACTTTTTTATTTTTTGTACTATATCCCTCATCTTATTGAGATGAGAGCTCCTCAAGGCAAGCATGCTTCGAGTTGATCCCTAAGGGAGAGGATCAACTCTTTGATACTAGAGAGGGCAATTACATGTCTCGAGATTTTTTATGAGAGGCACCTGCTCTATTGGATAAGGCTTATGTGGAAAACCTTCCCGTGCAATGGTTTTTTTTTTTTTCCGCAATCGAGTAAGATAAAAATAGATGCCCTATAGAATTTGTCAAAATATTCTTAAAATGAGATCCAAACGAGGACTGTGTACCTTTTCAGTAAACGGATAATATAGAGATTTGCGTGTTTCATAATTTCTTCCTAAATTCTTGTGAGATAATATTACTAATTAGGATATATAAATTCACATCACATCACCGAAGCAAAAACATTGTGATGTTGCAAGTTTTTACAATATTTTCATAAAACTAATTAGTTTTTACAATATTTTACCACAATGGTAAAATATAATATTCATGACAATATAGTAAATAATAATTTAAAAATTATTGAAAAAAAATATATATTAAATAACAAATAATTTTGATCTTGTGATAATATAATTAATTAGTATTGATCATAAAGTTGTGCATAATATTATTTACTGTAGATAATTTAGTGACAAAACAATTAATTATTGTCACTAATTGCTTTTAGTGAAAATTTAGGCAAAATTACATTTTTATTCCTGTAACTTTAGGTCATTAGCGCTTTTCGTCCTGTAACTTTCTTGTTTTACACATTTAGTCATTTTTTTTGGCAATTTAGTCCTGTACTTAACAAATTTAGTCCTTTTTGCAGATTTAGTCCTGCAATTACAATTTTGGTCCTCCGTTAAAATTTTCCGGCAACCGTTTGGCCGGAATGCCACGTCAGGCACACGTCAGGCATTTTACAATTTTAGTCCTGTAATCTTTCTGATTTACATATTAGTCCTTTTTGGCAGATAGTAGTCCTGCAATTACGGATTTTGGTCCTCCATTAAATTTTTCGGCTAACCCATTTGATCGGAATGCCACGTCAAGTAACACTAGCTGGTGGAATGCCACGCGAGCCATTGTTTTATGGATTTTAAACCAGCAACAGAAAGAAATCTTCCCCAAATCAAAATCCTAACTCCTTCTTTTCTCCTTCAAAAGAACATGGGAAAATTGGATGAAATTATTGACGTTTTGAACCGTTAACAATCAACATTTCTTATGTGGGATTCTGTCTTCATGAGTTTTGGATCGGGACGGAGCCGATTGAGGTGGTTTTCTCACACAATTGCTTGGTGTTGTGCATGTGTTCTTGCAGTTTATGCAGTGAGCAGAGGGCTGAAAAGTTGCCATTAGTTCTCGTTCTGTGGTGGGGGTTTTCGAGCACGTGTGATTTGCTTGTGGTTGTCTTTTATATCCTCCACCGTTTCAAGTATGTAAAAGTGCCTAAATTTCTTCCAAAAGCTAACACTATTGATCTCCTATTGTTCCACTATTTGTCCTACTATGTTTCAGCGCTCTGTATAGGAATACTGCTAAGTTTGGTGATGTTTCTTCTATAAATTTTTTCAGGGATCAATACAATTGCTTTCTACATCGGTCCACTGTTAATTACGAGCTTTGTAGATTTTTTATCGAAATAAAAACTTGAAATGGCACCATGGTATGGTCTTTGCATTAGTCTTCTTTACTGTAAAGACTGTGGAGTCATTATCTCAGAGGCAATGGTATTTTGGTGCTCGTCGTATTGGCATTAGAGTTCGGGCAGCTTGGATGGCGTTAAATAATATAAAAAATCTCTGTCGGTTAAAGAACCAAAAGGATGAGTCAAATTAAAAGTTCGAGCTCGCTTTTTGGTTCAAGAAGACAATAATTGCATCCAATTTTTTCCTGTTCTTTTCGAAGCAGACAATGAAGAGTTTAGGGTTTGATTTGGGGAAGATTTCTTTCCGTTGCTGGTTTAAAATCCATAAAACAATGGCTCGAGTGGCATTCCACCAGCTAGTATTACCTAATGTGGCATTCCGGCCAAACGAGTTAGCCAAAAAATTTAATGGAGGACCAAAATTGTAATTACAGGACTAAATCTGCCAAAAAAGGACTAAATCTGTTAAGCACAGGACTAAAATTGACAAAAAATGACTAAATGTGTAAATCAAGAAAGTTACAGGACTAAAAATGTAATTTTGCCCAATGGCTCGCGTGGCATTCCAGCCGCTGACGCTGGCATTGGCCCAAACGAAACGAAAATGGCCGGGACTATAAATCTGAAAAAAAAAAAGGACTTAAATTGTTAAGGGACTAAAATTGCAAAAAAAGAAAGGAAAAATAAATAAAAACCAGAAAGTTACAGGACGAAAGTGAAAAGTGCCATAATGGCCTAATACAGGACTAAAAATGTAATTTTGCCGAAAATTTAATTTATGCACTAGCACTGTATATGTTGTCATTAATTTTTACAAAATAATTACAACTATTAAAACTATAAAATTCATTAAGTTGACAAAATATAGTTTTTTATCATTAAATATTTGTAATTAGTGATAATATTAACATTGTGACGTAATTATTATTATTTTTATTTTGTCGATCATCTTCTCTTCTTTAATTTAGTGTTGAAGTGCTTGTGGTAAATTACTTTTACAATAGTTTTACAAATTTATTTCAGGGTTAATTATAGTAAAAATGCAAAATTACATTTCTCCCAAAGAAGTTTAAAATTATATTTATACTCTAAAAATTCTCCATTTATAATTGACCCCCTTCCGTTAGAATTTGGACGAAAAATGCTACCGTCAAGAAAAAAAAAAAACCCTACATAATTTTTTATTTTGTTCCTCATTTAACATTCTTATGCATATTTTTGTACTTGTATTGAGATAAATATAATATATATATATATATATTATATATATATATAATATATATATATATATTATATATTGCAGTGAGATTAACATAATTATATTTTTTTCCCTAATATGTACAAAATTTCTACATGAGAGTATTAAATAAAGGGTAAAATTAAAAAATTTATATAATTATTTTTGTTAACGTCAATATTTTTCATCCAAACCCTAATGAAAGACGGTCAGGCGCAAACAATGAATTTTCAAAGAGGGTGTATAAGTATAATTTTAAAATTTTTTTGAGAAAAGAATATAATTTCATATTTTTAAATGGACTCTAAGTATAATTACCCCATCATTCTATCATCATAAACTTGGTCTTGTCCATTTTACTTAATTGAAAACTAACTGAATCCTGATACATAAAAGGAGAAGTTAATTTTCGATTGTGATTATTGAGATTTTGGCAACAATTTAAAGTATTTATGTACTTTCCTTGTGAGTATTGTGAAAAAATTAGAAGGTAATAAACCAGATAACCCATGAATGGCTTCTCATTCCAAAAATGTCATGTAACGCTCAGACCTCTATAATCATGGCTTATATTACCCTGCAAAATTTATTTTCAGCACAACGATGCATATTAATTAGGATTTATGTAAACAAAATGATCAAGAAATATTATAAGTTAGGGAAACTAATCAAAGTTGACATACGGTTAATTCACTATACCACGTGCGTATATAACGTTCGTTTTACTGCAATTTTGGTCCTGTAGTTATAGTTATTTGGTTAAGAAAATATAACTTACAGTTTGATCCATTACTTTTGTAAATTTCATAATTGATGGAACACTTTGCCAAAAGTTCAAGAATTGGCTTGAAAACGACACGTGCAAGTCAATTTCTGGCAAATTTTAAAAATTTTCCACCAAAATGTGTTCCTCAAATTGTAAAATTTTACAAGCCAGTAAGGTTTAACTCAATCGACCAAGTTGAGACCTCATGACTTTAAAGGTCATGGTTTCAAACCCAACCCACTATATGCATGGGATATTGTTCTACTATTGTACAGTAGGTGTTGCCTAGTGCTGTAATAGTATATTTTGTTTAAATTTCATTTATCTGACACTGGTGATCAGGGTATGCGCATTATATTGTCTTTGTTAGATATTAATATCTGACAACAATAATTATAATCGAGTTATTTTCAAAAAATAATAATCCATCGCTTTAAATCAAATAAAAAAAAAAAGAAAAATTGCAAAATTTACAAAACTAATGGACCAAACAGCAACTCACATTTCTTAAACCTCCAAACTGCCGAACACTGCACATAAATAACACTTCACAAGTGAAAGTTGATATGTTTTCCTAAACTAGAATTGGCAGACTGCTCCTATTTCATGAGTTCTCTCTGTGATTTTCACTTTGGTTTTTGAATAGGAAGCAGAGAGGTAAATTATGGTATATGAGTCAACATTCTCCAGAAGCTTTCGGAAGGAGGAGTTGAGGAAACTGGGATGTGCTGCTTTCTCATTTGCTTTCTCATGGGATTTAGCTTTCACAAGATTTCCGACCAACCCTTCTGTGAGTTCATCCTTCTTACACGGATTTGTTTTTTCTCAACTTTTAGTTATGCAATATTGCTCGAATTTTCAACATCGTTTCTTGAAAGTTTTGTGATGTGTGGTTTATTACAAATGGTTATTTAGTTTAATCCTTAAATTTAAATATGGGTTTTTTAGGATGAGTTGCATCGACAACTTTTATTTCGTAGCCTCTGCAGAACATTACTTCTTACTTGTCCAATCAAGGACATGTTCATGAGCAGTTTTTTCAATTCAAGGAACATGTCTCGAGTAAGTCAATTTAAGGTTGATGTCAACCGAATTTGAGACGGATTACATGAGTATTTCAGTAAGGACTGAATATATTTTTGGTTATGTAATTTTAATATATTTTATCTTCTTTTAGAGTTGTAAAATAGTTTTTTAATTTTTTGATGTTTTACAATTTGGTCCTTTAACTGTTAGTACATAGATATGGTTAAAAAAATTATAATATATATATATATATATATATATATAAAATTATAATGTATAAATTAAAATGATATTTTGGTCAGTTCACTATAAAAATTAAATGAAAATCTAAAAGAGACTAATGGCATAGACTCTTTGTTAGACGGACCTTAAAATCAATGGGAACAATAAAAAAATATTTGTAATTATGCCAAACTTTTGAGATAATTTGCCCTTTCTTTGTTCCTCTTAAAATGTTTTGACAGACTATCAGTTTTCTTTATTCAGCAAATTTTTGCGCCTATCAGTACTTTCACATGGGGTAAAAAAAAATGAACCCTTAAACCCCATAAGACTAAGAAATGATATTACTTCAATGATTCTATCTATTCGTTCACAACTAGCGTATAATTACCATAATTTTCTTTTTTCTTTTCTTTTTTTTTTGGTGCAGATTCCAATATCGAAATTGCAAAGTCAATTTACAATTTAAGCAATTCAAAATCGGACGTATTTGAGATTACCGGCGACATAAGAATCCACGGAAACTCATCCACAATTTTCATCGCATCGCACCTGGAAGGGGAACTGAATTCCTGGACTACAAAACCCTATGCCCGAAAAGGAGATAACTACGGCATGGAGTATGTTAGGACATGGAAAATCAACAACGTGGCTGAAAATTTACCTGATTGTAGTCAGCATTCCAGCATCCCGGCCATTGTATTCTCGACAGGAGGATACTGTGGGAATCACTTCCACGATTTCACTGATATGCTGATTCCACTCTTCTTGACTGCCCGACAGTTCCACGGAACAGTGCTCTTTCTCATAGCCGACAAGCGTTCGTCATGGATTGCCAAGTACCGAATGGTGCTGGAGAAACTCTCCAAGTACGATATCGTAGAGATTGAGAAGGAAAATCAAGTGTTGTGCTTTGTAAGAGTGATTGTTGGCCTCAAAGCTCATAAAGAGTTCGGCATTAATCCTTTAGAATCCCCACACTATTCCATGGCGGAATTCAGACAGTTCCTGAGAAGCACGTACTCGTTGGGGAGAGAGTCGGTCATAGACTGTCGACCAAGGTGTAGGACTAGGCCTCGGATGCTCATCATTTCAAGGAAACAAAACCGGTTCATAACGAATGAGAACGAAGTAGCCAACCTGGCTCGAAGCATGGGGTTCGATGTTGTGGTGGAAGAAACGGAGTCGAACATGCCGACAGCTGCAAAACTAGTGAACACGTTTGATGTGCTGATGGGAGTGCATGGAGCTGGGCTTACCAACATGGTTTTTCTTCCAGAAAATGCAGTTGTGATACAAATCATACCCTTTGGTGCAGAATTGTGGGCTAAACCCTATTTTCAGTTGCCTGCAGAAGATATGAAGTTGAGGTACTTAGAATACAAGGTGAGTTTGAATGAAAGCTCTTTGTTAGGGAAATATCCAGTTGATAGTGAAGTCTATAGAGACCCTAATGCAATCTACAAGAAGGGTTTTATTGGTTTCCATTCTGTGTATTTGAGTAACCAAAATGTAACTCTCAATTTTCGTAGGTTTAGGAAGACGGTATTAAAAGTTATGGAGATTATTCAACATTAATTAAGGTTTGTGTTGTAACATCATAGTACGTTTGAAATCCTTTAAATTTTCTCTCTCTTTAACAATTAATTTCCATCCGAAATTAATTCTCCAATTAATTATCCACAATATCGTCGGTATTTTGTGTGTGACCCTTATAGGTCCACCTTTAGCTAGACTTGGTCTTCTATTACATGTACATTTTAATTCAAAAACTAACTTACTCTGGATTAATTGAATCATATTCTATTAATCACTCTTTGATCAACTCATTAATCCAAGAGTATCCACTACTATATGTCTAGCAATATTCCACGGCACTACAGAATAGGTAATTGGTGTGAACTTTTAACTGTTCGTACCATACAGATACAAGTCCTTTCATCAAGCTATCTCTCGATCAAAGTTTAGGATAGGAAATTCTAAATCAGTTCCCATACTTGACTTTGATAACTATATATCCACTTTTAATTATTTTTCTCATTAATCAATATGAAACATTATTTTTGTATTTGATCAACAGTTGTGGTTACAAACTTTTAGAGATTAACATAGTTTAGAGGAAACATGAGTCGCCATCATCTCATGATAAGCGATGGATTCATTCTTGGAATACACTAACCTCTACGTATGTTCTGACTGCAATGGTGCAAGGCTTTCGGCAATACCGTAGTGACATCAGCCAGGACCAAGTTACAACTGTCTCATACACATGGCTACTGTGGCTCCTCGAATAAGAGGAGTAATTTAAGTACTATTGCAGCTAAGGAGTTCTAGTCATACTGATCATACCACATGAGTTTTGATATGACAATTTTTATGAGTCAATTAAATGAACTTGACAACTTATTTGTTAAGCACCCAGAAAAGTGCAAAGATATCACATAATCGTCGTCGATGAAATGCGACGCTCATTATATGAATGCATCATTTAGTATAAGTCTTTACAGAACTCTATTAATGCCCATTCTTGAGGTTTCTCACCCTGGGATGTTTCAGACCAACTCTCAAAAGCTGGTCTCGTAGTCGCCATCATATGCGCAACCCAACGTCATTGATTTAACTGGTTTGTGTTGATTGTTCGTAAAATGCAGTAATAACATATAATGTAACACACCAAAGATGACCAAAGAATAAACTATATTCATGATATTTGACATTAAATTAAATAAAATTATTTTAACTTTCTTGGTCACGAAGACTAATAATTTCTCACTTGATTTTAAAGCCAATCACTCATATACTTCAAATACATCTCAAGATGTTGAGTGTTGACAAACTATGAAACATACTTGTTAATAGGTTTTGGCATGTTTTATGCTAATGTAACGTGATCACATAGTTTCTTTGCTTACTTAGTCGTCCCATTGTTATCATAATGCATAACTTCAGGCTCGAAAATGCTATGTACCACACCCAACTATTGAATATAATTTTTCATCCGAACTGCATCCTTAGCAGCTTTGGAGGTCTTGGTTCCTTAGCATGCGCAATCAGCCCATTGTTATCGCAATACACAATTATGAGCTCGGCAATGCTAGGTTTCACACCTAACTATTGATGTAGTTTTCATCCAAACTTCCTCCATAGCAGCTTTCAGAGTTGCTATGTATTCAACCTTAATGGTGGAATCACATGTAGTTTCTTACTCAGAACTGTTCCAAGCAACTAGTCCTCCATTGAGCTTAAATACGTAAGTGGACTGAGATTTGGCATCATCTACGGTCGATTGGAAGCTGATATCACTATAGCATTTTATATCAATTCTCTATTGCCATTCACCAAAGTCAAATCCTTAGTTCTTCTTAAGTACTTAAGGATAGTCTTGATGGTGATCCAATGCTAATCAATGGCACATGACTGATAGTAGCTCATGACACTCAAATAATGCACTACATCAGGTCTCATACATTGGACAACATGTTGTATGCTGCCAACAGTAGAAGAATAAGGAATGCCATATATTCTCTTGATCTCCTCATCAGTCCTAGGAGATTGATTCTCGAAGAGCTTAATTCCATACCTCATGGGAAAGAAACCTCATATTCAACTATCTATCTTGAACATTTTCAAAACTTTATCGATATACGAGGATTGAGTTAATCCTAACATCCTATTAGATCTATCTCTACAAATCTTGATGTATGCCTAAGATGTAGGATATGTCACCTATATCCTTCATGGAGAACTGGGTGGATAACCAAATTCTTTTGTTCCTTAACATCTTCACATCATTTTTAATGAGTAAGATGTCATCCATGTAAAGTATTACGAACTCAACTGTGCGTCGATTCACTTTTTTATACACTCATGGATCATACTTGTTCTTAATGAAATCATAACTCTTTTATCACTTCATCAAAATGTACGTTCCAACTCTAGGACACCTTTATGACATAATAGATAGACCTTTCGTCTGAGGCATCTTCACTTTATTCCTAATGAGTAAGATGTCTTCCACATAAAGTATTAGGAAAACAACTATGCTCCCACTGACCTTTTTATGCACACATAGATCATACTCATTTTTAATGAAATCATAACTCTTTAGGACTTCATCAAAATATATGTTCTAACTCTGGGACGCTCATTTGACTCTATAGATAGACCTTTCATCAAAGGCATTGGATCAGGTCTTCCTTGATGATACTCCATTTGAGACCTGATACGGGTGAATTTTTCAAAGTTTCGTGGCACCAATTCTAAGGTGAGGAGTTCCTTTCTTGGTTGGACCTTAGTGGGATCCTTCCCCTCAAGGTTTGTGTCTTTTGAGGCCGCAGGGTCTTTCCCCCGCCGTTTGCAAGATTCTTCCTGGGTAGGTCTTCAGGACCTTGCTTTTACCCTTTTCGTACAACTTCCACATAGCACTTGCGTTACTGTAACTAGCCTCCTTTGACTTCTCCTATCCCTTCTCGCAGGGGGATTTGGTTTTTATATGAAAAATCGATACCACTGCCTGAAAGATGTTAAGAGTAGGCATTCCCAAGATTACAATGTACACTGAGGAAACATCCACTACTAAGAACTTTATCAAGCAAGTTCTTCTGAAGGGCTCAATTCACAAGTATAAGGGAAGGGATATCATACCTCGGGGGTGAACCACCTCCCCTGCAAAGTCATATAGAGAGGTGTCTATGGCTTCAAAAACTTTTGCATACTTCATAATTGGCGAGGTGGTCGTGATAACCAAAGCGACATTGTGCCAGATTGCTAAATCTAGCTCTTTCAGAAAGTCCAAATTGAATGATTAAGGCATCCCTAACCCCTTTTACATGCAGGATTTCCTCTAAAACGACCTGTATTTGTTGGGTCTGAGGCGCCCTTGCTCTATGGGAGTTTACTCCTATGAGTTCCCCAATGATCATGCATATCACTCCCTTTCGAGGGGGATTGGGATCCTCGGGGCATCTTAACATCGAGGACTTGTGGACATTTTTTTAGAGAGTTATGGACTAGATTCTTCCAGAGCCTTCCCCTTAGCATGCTTACGTTTCTTATCACGCCCCAAAAGTAGATCTCCTCTTTTATGCCTATGCACGGATCGCGACCTAATAGAAACCATAATAACAATAACAAACATAATAGTTAACAACCAGACCAATTACATGTCCTAAAAGTTGAACCTCTTTCTGCATCACCTTGGTTTCTTTCCTAGGTCAGCTAAGCATGAATTGTTCATAATATCACTTACATCTGGAGGAGAAACTTGTAAATACGTAAGCAAAAACTTAGTGAGACCACAATTGGGTGAACGTCGAAGAAGATAATCATAATAGAAAACTCAGCCAAAATAGTTTAAACATATTATATTACCTGGAAAAAATAGATCAAGCTGTGAAAATCATATCAGATAAAGACCATCACATGATCATCATCTTATGATTCCCAAAAGACCATTTACTACCTTATCTTCTATGCAAGGAACGACCACGAGACAGCATAGAATTGACCATGCCTAGGTACATGGTGGTGCCGGTCACATGCAGACAACCTCTAGCCTGCCCATGAAAGGACACCTAAGTGGAAATTGAGCGATGAAACCTCAATTGGCAGCCCAATGCTACTCACGTGCCTGTGAACCGTCTGGGCCAAGCCCATTAACTGCTTAGGAATAACCACATGATCAGATCTACAAAGTCAGCCCAACAATGATATTTGAAAGTAAACTATTTAAAGACCACATGGATATTCAAAATTACGACAAATGAACAATACCAAGAAAATAGGAACTCTTGGATACTCATACTAACTCTAGAGGTGTCTTCCAACAGAAGTTTATAACAAATAACAAAATTCCACATAATTAACATAATAATGACGTTGTAGCACTTAGCTCCATAAAATTTCGAAAGCCTGTTCAAATCCAATAAATAGCCATATGTCATATTCATTTTTGTTTATCAATGAATAATTTCAAGAAATATTTTACTCAAGTTTGTTGTAAGAAAAGACCACGTTTGATACGTATACATAAGCATGCACGATGTATATATAGTATTCCTCTAGTTTAAAAGATACTAATATAATTTTAAATATCACTCATTAAAGCAGGACTGGTCTCGAGGGATCACGAGGAAACTGAGTGGATAATATCATCTACAAGCTCATCCTATAATACCTATATCCTCAAAAGTATGAGCACAATAGCAGCTTGAACTTGAAAGCGATTATATACGAGTTATATCTATATTCTTATACTAAATAGAATAACTGCATTTTAAGTTTGAAATCGCATCCATATCTATTATAATTTCTGTAAATTTTATTTAATTAATTAATTGAATATAGTTAGCAAAGCTGATTGAAAATATGTACAATTAGCCAACTCATAAGTAAATCTAGTATTCTTTATTTTATTTGTAATTTATCGTATAATCCAATCGAAATTAGTTAAATATAATTAATTAGTATTTATATAATCGACGAATGGAGAATATTAATGGTAATTATTCGTACTTTTAGTTGATAGATGTCTAATTTTATTAAACGAGTAATTGACTATTCTTTTTTCACTAACGAGAAAAATACAATTATATATGAAGCAATTACTAAAGTTGTACCAGAAGAATAGATTCATTTTCATGTATATGCTAAGTTTTTAACAAACAAAATCTAAGTGCAATTAATTAATATAAGCAAATTGAATAATCGAATGATAATTGATTAAAAACAAAATTAGGTAATGAACTAAAGTGAGTTATTAGGAAACAACCGATTAATTAAAAGTAACCTCACTAAAAAATAATTTATATAATTAGTAGAAGATAATAACAAAGATAGTAAAAAAAGGGAATTGAGTGGTTGCCACTGTCTATGAAAGAAAAAAATGTTTCTACTGCTCTTCAATTTGCAAATGATATTAATCTTATTATTATTATTATAATTTTATATATATATATATATATATATAGATGACAACGACAAGAGACGACAACACGTGTGGGTTTTGGGCCTCACACCACCGCCTCTTACTCTCGTGTTTTTTTTTATAGGGTTAGTCCTCTAATAATTTTAAATTTTTGTGAAAGTCCATCAACCCTTATAGTGCTATTGAAATTCGATATACATCAAAATAAGAATTATTTTAGGCAAAATCATACTTTCATTAAAATATTTTTTATTAAAAATAATCTATGAGAGAACCACGTTTGGCAAAATAGTGAACAATATCCATGTAAATATTAATATACATTTGAATTTGTGGGAAATTCATTTAAATTATTGAATGAATTATTTATATCATATTGAAATATATGTAATTTTTTGTTCTTGTTAATATTTAATTTGTCATTTTTTATTTTTGGCTATTCTTAAGTACTTTTTCCTATATAATAAGGTGAAAGAAAAATAGCATAGAAAATTCAAAATTCACACTAAAAGTATTTTAGAATTGTTTCTTTAGTTATTAGTGTAAACAATATTTATTATTTCATTCAAATTTTTAATTTACAATTATAAAATAATTGGCCTTCGACTCGTACGTTTCAACTTGAGAATAAAGTGCAATTTATATCACTAAAAAATATCTTTTTTTAAAAAAATTGTAAAGATAATTTATGGTTTTTCATTATATAAAATAATTATTAAAGAATTGGAATAAAATGAAATTCTTTATCATAATAAAATAATTTCAATAGAAACAATTTATCAGTACATAATATTTAATTTTTTTAAGACATTAATAATTTTAAAAGTGCAATTTGTACGTTTCGACTTTACGTGTCATGCCTTTGAACAGAGCGCGTTTTATCCGTGCGAGATATTGACGAAACGAGTAAATGGAGAAGCCACGAGATAATGGAACTAGCCGTTGCACGTTCCTCGTTCAAAATCCAAATCTTTTTATCAGTAACAGTGGCCACCCCCACGAGAAATTGAAACTAGCCGTTGCACCTCCATATTTCAAAGTCCAAATCCTGTAATGCTCACCCACAAACAACTCAGAAACCCTCTTATAATTGCTCTTTACTCTCTCTCTCTCTCTCTCTGATTTCTATTTGCTTCTGCGTCTAATTAACCTCCGAATCTCATGTAAAAATTTCTTGAACATCTAAATTCCTTTTTGTGGAGTTGGGCATTTTTTGGTTAGAATTCACTGCCATTTTGGTATGTAGAGTTAGTGTAAACGTGCTCTCCCTGAATCTTCCTCCCTATCTGATTTGATCTCGATTTGTTTGACGTATATTCGCTCTCGATTCTGAGGTAAATTGCATAAATTAGTCATAATTTTCCTTTTTTTAGCAGTTTATGTTCCATGAGTGAAGTGCAGCAGCTCCTGCACAATCTACGTCGACATGGATATCTGGGCGTCTTGTGAATTTCCTTATTTAGAGGAAATTCGAAAGCCAGATATCTCTGTACTTGTCTCAGGTGTCTGGAGCATAAATAGTGTCCTAAATTACATTCAGGGCGGTTAGTTGTTTGTTAATATTGCGGCAATTTAGGGTTCTCAACGGAAGCAAGGGTAAATGATCTGTGAAGATATGTTGAATAGCGAGATTCATTGTCTGATGTGTTTCTTCGGTTCACTGTTCATTGTTTTTCAAGATAGCTGTTGCTTGAATTCTGAATGTTTGGAGTATAAGGATAATAGTTCTTAGTTCAGCCATCTTACTTGTTCTCCAGAGTATATTTTCTTAGAATTGTGTTATTGAAGTTGCTATCATGAGTCCCTTAATATAATTCAGTTGTCCCATTTGTGTAGCATCATAACTTTCAGATTGTTTTCTACAGATTTTCTGGATCAAGGGCTGTCAGAAATCAGAATTGAAGATTAGTTGAAATCTTGAGCACAACAAATTTCATCTGATAATTTATTTTAGCCTCCGCGTGAAGAGGCCTTAGGCTGTGCTTCAGCTGGTGTTCCATCACAGTAGCTTCAACTTTTATTTGAACAAGATGACAGTTAGAACGCCGAGCACGCCAGCCTCCAAAATGGACAGGACACCAGTAGCCACTCCAGGTGGGCACAGAGCAAAGGAGGAGAAAATTGTTGTAACAGTACGGTTAAGGCCTCTGAACAAGAGAGAGCAATTATCTAAAGATCAGATGGCCTGGGAATGCACCGATGATAATACCATCATCTACAAGCCTAACCCCCACGAGCGTGCAGCTCTACCAGCATCATTCACCTTTGGTAATTTTATTCTAGTAACTATTCTTTTTATACTAAAATTTAGATGCTGTGTTAGTTGGGAGAAACTCAGCAGCAAAGGAACATTATGTTTTCAGATAAAGTATTTGGCCCTGATTGTTCAACTGAAATTGTATACGAGGACGGAGTAAAGACTGTGGCGTTATCTGCTCTGATGGGAATCAATGGTAATTCTTATCCTCATCAGCTATTCCAAAATGGAACTAATTTTCACCTTTACCTAGGATTCTAAGAATATCTTTGCCTTGGCATTTTGTTGCAGCAACCATATTTGCCTATGGACAAACTAGCAGTGGGAAGACTTACACAATGAGGGGAATTACTGAGAAAGCCGTTAATGATATATACATGCATATAATGAATGTAAGCTTCAGCAAAATTTACTTTCGTTGCTCTTGCTGCTCAGATTTTATTTGACTTGCAAATTGAAATAGACAATAATAATTGGTTTGGAAGTAAAAAGCCATAGGAGCAATATGGCAACATGATTTGAGATTAATATATATTTCACCAAAGAACAACCTTTTTTCCCGTTATTGGCGTAGATAATTTTGAAGTTTGTAGGAACTCAAGAGTATATTGGAGAATCTGTTATAGAACATATATCTTTTACTATAGTTTCTAATGTATTTTCATGTTTGTGTTTTCTTGGAATTCTGTTTGCTTGCGGTGTTGCAAGTTCTCTTGTATTTCATATCTTATACTGATTGAATAGTTTAATAAGTAGCAAAATTACAAACAAGGGTATAGATATGCATTCAGTGGAGAATTGTTACTTCTGATTCTTGTTCTTTTTTGTCCATGGGCTAATTGTTCTAATTGGAATCGGTCTTCTTGTAATTTTGACTACCTCAGACTCCGGAACGAGACTTCAAAATAAAGATATCTGGCCTAGAAATATATAATGAAAATGTCCGAGATCTACTGAATTCAGAATCCGGACGCAATCTTAAACTTCTTGATGATCCAGAGGTGAGAAACTCTTGGCTACTCCTGCCTATTTGAATTAGAATGGGAAAGGCGCTTCATTGTTGACTTTGATGTCAACCGTTTTGCAGAAAGGCACTGTGGTTGAGAAACTGGTGGAAGAGACAGCACATGATGACCAACACTTGAGACATTTAATCCAGATTTGTGATGGTGAGCATTCAATTCTTTAGCATGATGTGGTTTATTATATATATAATTCCACATGGATTTGATGAATTCTCCATTCCTTGCAGCTCAAAGACAAGTAGGTGAAACTGCACTTAATGATACTAGCTCCAGATCGCATCAAATAATAAGGCTGGTCCGTTTGCTTGTAACAAATGCTGTTCGATTAGTCAAGACCAAATGTTTTTAAATGCACTATTTTATTGACCAGAATTCTTTTTGGTTTACGCAGACAATCGAGAGTACTCTCCGTGAAAACTCGGATTGTGTGAGATCATATGTTGCCAGCTTGGTAAAATAAAACATCTGCTCTCTTTATCTTTTAATTCTAGCACTAAGTAGAAGTTACTAATGTACTTTGTCTCATATTTATTCCATGCAGAACTTTGTAGATTTAGCTGGAAGTGAAAGGGCCTCACAGACAAATGCAGAAGGTGCTAGGCTTCGGGAAGGATGTCATATTAACCTAAGCTTGATGACCCTTACAACAGTAATTAGAAAGCTAAGGTCAGCATTACCATCCATTTAGACATGAAACAGTAGCATAGATATGCTTGTGAAGAGATGATGATTTTCTTGGAGAAATTTTTTATGTGACATTCTCCTAGTGTGTTATGCTTGTTCGATGACGTCTTACCACAGTAATGCTACCTAAACAGTTCCCTGTCTGTGTCTCTGAACCATCTTGTTTCAACATTCCTGCTTTTATCTTATTTGACAAAGTGCAAGTATATTGCATCTCCTTTTTACCTTTTTCCAAAAGAGTTTCTGCAGTTCTCGCTGCTGAAGTATGTGAGAGTGGAGTCACCTGGTTGTGAATTAAAGCTCATAGAACTGCATGTTTCTATAAACAATCGAACCTTACATCGATATTGACATCTGGAAGAATGTTCCAACAACCCACTTTAAATGTACTGCAAGCATGTCTGTCTCAAGCCATATTGTTATATAGTTGCTGAAGTTCTTGATTGTTTGCTTCTAGTGTCGGAAAAAGAAGTGGTCACATACCGTATCGAGATTCAAAGCTCACACGCATACTGCAGCATTCACTGGGAGGAAATGCGCGTACTGCCATCATATGTACATTGAGTCCTGCATCAAGCCATGTTGAGCAATCTCGTAATACTCTTTTCTTTGCTACCAGAGCAAAGGAAGTGACAAATAACGCTCGAGTGAACATGGTATGTACAACTAATTACGTGCTAGTTATACTCATGACATAGTTGGGTTGGTGACATTTCAGAAACCTGATTCAGAAAGTTCTCTTATTTGAATGCTTCCATCAGGTAGTTTCAGATAAACAGCTTGTGAAGCATTTGCAAAAGGAAGTAGCACGACTCGAAGCAGAATTACGCACACCAGACCCCTCCAATGAAAAAGACTTCAAAATTCTGCAGGTTAGCTAACACTAATTTGCAGCGTCGTTCTTCTTTATAGTAATGGATTTAATCTCTAGGAGGTATTTACATACTCAAGAAAATTCTCTACACTCAGATGGAAAGGGAAATGGAAGAATTGAGGCGTCAAAGAGATCTAGCACAGTCTCAGGTTGATGAGTTGCGTAGAAAACTTGAAGAGGGACAGGTATCATTTTTTTCTCCATCTTTTCTTTCTCACAATATCTTTCAATGAAAAGAGTGGAATGTGTTAAGCCATCTGATCACTGGTAAAAAAACAGTGTCTAAAGCTATTTAATCTGTGTATTATAGGGATTAAAACCATGTGATTCACCCAGTCCTGTTGTCAAGAAGTGTCTCTCCTTTTCTGGAACTTCATTACCAAAATTAGATGGAAGGGAGCTAGGTCGCTGTGACAGAACAAGAAATACTCTGGGAAGGCAGACAATGAGGCAATCATCAACTGCTCCTTTTACATTGATGCATGAAATTCGGAAACTTGAACATCTTCAGGAGCAGTTAGGTGAAGAGGCCAGCCGAGCTCTTGATGTATTACAGAAGGAGGTCGCTTGTCATAAACAAGGTAACCAAGATGCAGCAGAGACTGTAGCTAAGCTTCAAGCTGAGATAAGGGAAATGCGTACGATGCAGCCTGCTCCTGAAGTAGTTGAAGTTGGAAGCGTAGTCTCAGTCAACAAGAGTGTCAGTGCGAACTTGAAAGATGAGATAACCAGACTTCATTCGCAAGGAAGCACCATTGCTGATCTTGAAGAGAAACTAGAAAATGTTCAGAAGTCAATAGACAAATTAGTAATGTCTCTACCAACTAATAGAGATCAACCATCTTGTGATACAACTCCAAAGACCAAGAATCCAGAAAAGAAGAAAAAATTGCTTCCATTAGCTTCAAATAATACTCTCAATATGCCAAACTTCATAAAGTCTCCGTGTTCGCCTATATCTGCTTCTCGGCAAGTATTAAACTCTGAGATTGAAAATAGAGCTCCAGTTTTTGATGATGCTGCGTCCAGTGAAACTCAGTCAGTTTCTGAAAAAGATACTCCCACAAAGAGCGAAGGTGGAGATGTTTCGTCAAAGGAAAATACACCTTATCGACGTTCAAGTTCTGTCAATATGAGGAAGATGCAGAGAATGTTCCAAAACGCAGCAGAAGAGAATGTCAGAAGCATTAAAGCATATGTCACCGAACTTAAAGCACGTGTTGCCAAGCTGCAGTACCAGAAACAGCTTCTAGTCTGCCAGGTAAGATATTCGTTTTTCCTTCTCTATTTTCGATACCAACCCTGAACAGCATTTTTGCTGTCCTCTAATTTTCTTATGACGACATGTTGGAAACTTGATTATTCAGGTGCTTGAACTTGAAGCAAATGAAGAAGCTGGATACGATTTGGAGGACGCTGAGAATGCCGCTGCAGCACAAGAGGAGTCACCAGCTTCGTGGCATTTGACCTTTAGGGACCAAAGGCAGCAACTCATCGAGTTATGGGATATTTGCCATGTTTCCATCATTCACAGGACACAATTCTATCTGCTATTCAAGGGGGACCCTGCTGATCAGATATATGTCGAAGTTGAGCTCAGACGCTTGACATGGCTGCAGCAGCACCTAACGGAGATCGGAAACGCAAGCCCAGCTCCTGGGGGAAATGAGCCGGCAATCTCTTTATCCTCAAGGTAACAAAAACAAGTTTATCATAACAATTTAACTTTAACCAAGTTTCTTTCTTCAGATAGCTGACTTCTACTGTTGTGGTTCAGTGTTAGAGCATTGAAGCGGGAACGAGAGTTTCTAGCAAAACGACTGTCCTCACGTTTGACACCAGAGGAAAGAGATGCATTGTACATAAAATGGGAAGTACCGTTGGATGGAAAACAAAGGAGGATCCAGTTTGTGAACAAGCTCTGGACCAATCCCCATGATGAAAAGCATATACAAGAGAGCGCCGAGATAGTGGCGAAGCTTGTAGGTTTCTGTGAAGGAGGAAATATGTCAAAAGAAATGTTTGAGCTTAATTTTGTACTTCCATCTGATAGAAGGCACTGGTTTGTGGGGTGGAACCAGATATCAGACCTTCTTCATTTGTGAGAATTCATATTCTTTATGTAAGTACTCTTATCTAATTATGATTCCTTTGTATACGAGTCTTGGAGGCTCTGATCAATATTATTTTAGGCCAACCTTAATTGTGTTGGAAAGGTGTGGTGTATGGCTGATTGTTGTGCTCACTATTTGCAGTTACTAAAACTGCATGCAGAGTTGAACTTTATGTTCAGAAGTTATGAATAGTTTTCTTTTTTCTGAAAAAAAGAAAGAAAAAGAAAAGCATTTCTTTCAAGGTTTTAATATTTCTTCTACTTTTTAATATTTTTTATTTATTCAATTAAATATTTGTAAAATAATAAGTAATTCCTAAAAATATTAAATTAATGTACACAAAACATCTGAATAAAAAATCTAATGAAATAATTATTATTTTCTAAACTAAACTAACATATGAGTGACCAAATTGCAGTAAAAAATTGAAAAGTGAAGCACTAAAATAATTTTTTGTTAAAAAAAAGTTTGATAGAGGTAATATGAGAAAATTAACTGCTGAAAGGACTAATATGAAGTTATTGAAAAGATGGGGAGTATTTTGAAGTTGCAATCAAACGTGGGGGACTAAAATGAATTTTACCCCTAAAATGTGTGTATTATTTTTCCAACAGCTTTATGCTTATAACAAATTACAGGGCTTTAGCCACAAATTCCAACACAATCTACTCACAAAAAGAAAAGTCCATGACTTAGACTCTTGTGATGCTCATGCACCAATTTGAAATCATAAACAAATCTCATCATAATCCCATTACATGATTTTGTCAATCATTTCGGAAACTCAATGAACTAACACATTGGAATCATGCCAGACGAGAAGAACACAGAGCAGTGGAAGAATCTGAACAAAAGTTACTTTCAAAGTACAATTGCTAGTAAGATTAATCAGTCACATCAAACACAAGTATTGCAGATACCATGTAACATGATCCATATAAACCTGTCCATCCCATTACCAATCTGTTCAGGAGAAATTCTTCAAATGCTATTAAATAGAAACATACTTTTTCAATACCTTGCAACAAAACTCGTTCATCCAAGTTAAAACTAAGCGGGTACGGCTGCAGCCCTTTAGCAGAAGAAAGTGAGCAACTCTGACTATGTTATCTGAAGAAACCAGCACAAACAGCACAGAGACTGTTACTTATACAAGCACGAGGTTTTCGTAAGTTTTAGGTGAAAGACCAAATCCATCTGGAAATGCCATCCCAAGTCCACGTAGAACAGGCATTTTCTTGTTAATCATGCCCGACAAATGTATTTATGCATAAAAGTTGTGAGGAACCATGAACAGAAGTCCCCATTGCTAATGGAAAAATAACGCTATATATATAGGCAGGTGCCAAGAAAAAAGCAAGTTACTCAGCATTAATAACTGCATTGAGCTAGATAACTTTGTTCAACAACAAGATTTATGTTCAAGATTTCCAGTCTTGGACAACTTAATGGCCAGTGTCGTTAAAAATACTATGGCTTCCAAAAGAACTGGTTCATAAAAGTTGTATACAACTTATGAAAGAACCTGACAGTGATGGACATCTCCACATGGTTTTTTTTCTATCAATTCCTTGTTTATGTCCTTCACGTTCCTTACTCAGCCGCTCTGCAGTTTCTTCATAAATCTAGGTATGATATGGAAGACTCTGGGTGAAGGAAATAAAACAAGTAATTAATCCATTGTCGCTGTATCAGTAATACACTATCTTCAATTTCTATCCATGAAGAAAATGGACATCAGAGAAAGAAATTCAATGCTGATTTTCAGTAGATAACAAGAACATGTTTAGGTAATAGAGCAAGCGATCGAGGAACAGAATTAAAGGATTGGAGAGAAGATAGATGAAGCAATGCCAGTATACCTGATTTTCATGGATGCTAATTGGAGATAAAAAGATTTCGACACAAATTTATTGGATGCACAGAAAAATGAAGCAAGTTATGGAAGAAAGTTAAAACTTTCAACAGAACATTTAGCAAAGCAAAAGCAATTGAGAACTGGTTGCCAGATTCAGAAATGTGTTTTCCAGTAAAGGAATTAAATATGTTTATTTTACAGAGGATTTCGAGCAGGGTTTCACAGATACAGAAAAGCTGAGGTATAAACTAGCAGCAAACTGATACAAACAGATGACCACAATTCATCATATACATAAATTATCACCATACTGCTTGCCCAAATGTCAAGAACTAGTGAGAATATGACAATTGGTGAATTAGTAAGTGCGAGATCAAGTGGGATAAAACATGTATGGCAAATCAGATGCTTCCAAGCGATAGCAAATGACAGGAGAATTTATCTCTCTCTCTCTCTCTCTCTCTCTCTCTCTCTCTCTCTGATGAAGTCCTCCTCGGTTACTGAATGCTTTCAGGACAATTAAATATGATGTGTCTCATTATACAGCAAGGATACATAGAGAATCAAGGAAAACTGTATATCATGGTTAATTGAGAAATTAGTATAACGCAGGATTTATGTCTCGATGGTGATATAATTAGTGCTTCATTTGTCAACCATGCATTTACCTAGTGAATTTTATCTGCTTTCAAGCCCCATCAAACAGCAGCTGGGTGAACTACATAAGCAATATTTTGGTCCAGAGAATACAAATTCAGGACTCGAACTTTTATCATGATACAGTCTCTTGATACTCTCAAAACAAAGCAACGCTCAATACAAGGGTCTTTCCCTCCTCCCTCAGTCATGGCAATCTTATCCAAGTGAAAATTTGGATTTGCAAGAAGAGACCACCAAAGGTAACCACCAAGTGAAGGTTCTGCAAAGAACAGTTCTATTTGGGATCATTGGAAAGGACAGTAAATCAGGTTCCTCTGTGTGTGTGCATGTGTGTGTGAGCAGAGTGTTTACACTCCTCCAACTGCTGCTTCTTTCTTTCTTCTTGTTGGCAAATTATAACATATTACACATCAAACAAATCGACGTAGCAGCAAAAAGACCAGCTTTCTGGATCTTGTACGACTTGATATAGGGGCGGACTTATCTTTGATATGCCTCATACCACGGACAGATCTAATCTAATCTCCTTTCAGTTCTGATAATACTCCCTTCCTCAAGAGAAGGCAACCGTATCTTCTCCAATATCCACGATTTAAATGCCTGTTCTGGTGGTTCTCCTCAAGATAGCTATTACTTTCAGAAGTATGATATTTTGTGTTTTTTATTTGACCAAGAGAACATATGAAAATAATGTGTTTGTTGAGTTGGTAGATTCCATATTTATAACTAGTGACAGAGAGGCTTGTAATGCACTTCAAACTCTCTTTAAGGTATATCTTATCAAGTAATTGCAATATAACTAGTCACTGTCCATATCCATCTTATCAACTAATGACAAGATGGACTTAACCACATTTTTATCTAAAAATGCGGATAAATAATCAACACTTCTAATTAATATTGTTCACTCTTCATTTGTCATGCAAATACAATCTCACCCACTGTCTCTTCTTTTCTTCAGTCAATATGATGGCACTGCATATGGTTCAACACGAACAAGTTGACCACCAGAATCCACCTGTCTGACAAGGATATGCATTTGTCTAGGTCCACGTGCAAAACATATTATATCATACTTAGATCTTGACCTACTTTAGATAAAAATTACTTCTATCATGGTCCCTACAATTCTTTCACTATAAAATCCAAATACATTAGTTTTATAAACACCACACAGTTTACAAGGCAAGAGTAGTAACTATTAAGAGAAAATTGGCATATGTGGGCTATGGCATCAAATCCAATCACAAGGAGACCCTTAGAACTGCAACTCCATTAGTTTATAACGTATTGTTGATTTAAAGAAGTATTCTAAGCAAATCTATTTCATACTCTCCCCACCCATAAGTTTGGCTTTCAACCTGGAACAAAATTTTAGGCGGGAGTTGACAACACCTTTACATTATTGTTAATAGTGATGTCACATCCTTATTTTAACTAAAAGAGTAGGTTTAAGAAAAAGTATTTGATTTTAGGAAATCAACGCTTAGTTTGTATGTCCCCAGGAGAGAAAGCGAAGTTTTAACAGGGACAGAATAAGTATATATTAAAAAAAAATAATTGTAAACTGCTTTAGTGACTATAAATATATATATATATATAGATGCTTTATTTTTCACAATTATATATAGAAACATCTTTAAATTGCAGAAAAGAATAGGATATTTTGACCAAATTCCCTTCAAGTTCTAGTTAACTACTCTTTTCTTGCTGAAACTGTGAAACAAAAGAATACCACCCAAAATAGCCTCCATTCCACATTGACGCTGTCTGTTGATGATCACAATTTCATAAAAAATGTTCTTAAAATATGTGAGCAGAACAACTGTCAATTATTTATCTCTTAAATCTAGATCTTCAAATCCCCGAATACTCACTGGATACATACCATGGGCTCCAAGCATCGGACATTGCATGGACTTAATTATGACCTTTGAAAAAGTCAGATAAGAACACCAACCAACTCCTTACCATGTAAGAGCATCCCAAGCATACAAAGTAGATATTAGGTATAATGAGCCTATAGTATTTATTTCCTAGAAGTATGATAGAATCATGAATATCTTCAAACAAGAAGCATAAAAGTGAATCAGAGTAAAATTGAGCAAATGAATGTAAGTTTGTCAAACAAGAAGCATGATAAGGGAATATCAAAGATGATAGCAATTAAAGTTCAGCCAGGTAAGAGTTAGCACAATTAAGAGTTGGACAATGCAGTCACCTGTTCAAGGTAATTGCAGAAAAACTGATTCCGATAAACAAAGGTCACCATGAAAGTAATGGAAATAGAATTATTGTCAAAACTAGAGGATGATGTCAAGCCAAAATCAAGGGTGGTAGCTGAAGAGAATCTGAACCTTCAGGGGAAGTTTACTTAGGTGGACGGGATAAATGTGCGACGGTAAATGAGTGATAAAATGGTTGATGGATTAGATTATCCCATCCATTATTTTGTTTGCTTGTGTTGAATTAAACTTTTCGAATAAAAATAATATTATGTTTGGTTGGATAAATATGACAATTTCAGCCTGCCCTTACCAAACCATCACAAAATTAACATGTGCAATTCCCAAACAAAGAATGGTGTTACCATCCTAAAGCTATCATCGGCACGAGAATCCAACAGTCAATTTCACATGTTGGACAATACAAACAACCGCTGCTAAGTTTTGTTGAGTTCAAATTAAATTCATTCTAGTGTGACGCTGGCTTTCACCATAGTTGGGAAGAATGAAAACAGATGGTACTTGCTGCAATAGATCAAATAGAATTCTTTTTAGGTAATAAATTCCTATTTCTTTCTTTCTTTCTTCCTTTCTTTTTTCTTTTTTTTATTTGGTATATCAAATGGAATTAATCCAGCAGAATAGACAAAACCTAGCATAGCGCTCGATGAGAAACATGAAGCATCAACTCACCTACATGGGCAAATCAGTACCTTAACTTCGAGTTTGTTAGGATGATGCTAAGTTAGCAAGAGAACACCAGACCCTAAAAGTTGCACGGTTGCTGGCTTGATCAAAATATTTATGACATTCATAGTATGTCAATTAAGTCTCAAGGCAACTGCTAGACAATAAAAGTACAGAAAAAAGGCAAAATAAATTAAACTACAACAGGAGCTCCAAGTAACCATTGGAGAACTACTAAGATCTCAGTTATGTTGTCTGTGTGCATGCCTTACATCCCTAAAGATAAAAAGTGATGCATGTATAAAAGCATGATGGATAAAAGTTGAGCACCGAGATTAGTACTTACCATACAATAATCGCCCCAATGTAGAAAACCACCATGACCTCTAGCATTTGAAAACTTGTAAAATGGACCAGAAACTAAGCACAGAGAATATCTTGGGTTATCAAGCAGCTAAATATAATATTTTAGCACTAACTAGATGCAGAGTTCCAAAAAATAAGGTGGAAACTCTGAAAGAGAGCAAAAAGTACCTTCGTAACCTTCAAGAACTGGATCCTCAGCCAGTAAAATGGGAGTATCTAGGTCAATGAACCTGCAGATGAATCATCTGTCAGCTATTATACCAAAGCTTATTACCAATTAACAGTGTAAGCGTGTCAATAAGAATCCACTGTAATAAGCAACTGAATCATGCCACTTATAAAGAAAAGCAAATCACACACAACATTCCCAAACTCTGGACCAACTGCTGATAGGTTGAGAATCCAATCATAATTAGTTGGTGGGTGTTGTCCATGGAAACATATCCCTGAATGAAAAAATCAAACAGAAGTGAAGTGACCACAGGAGACATGGCATTGCAGACAATGCTGCACATAATATCACTACTCTCTTTATGCCACATTTATTTTTTTCTCTTTAATCTTATTGTAGTTACGGATGCACACAGATAATTAAGAGTAGTTATACACATAACAGGCCTTGATTGTTGTCATCCACCATGATTTTTAAGGAAATTCATTTTCTTGGTAAAGTAAATTGAGAATTCTAGTTAAAATTGGTTAAATTTGGGTTTTCTGCAATGGAATTCATTGAAACAGGTCACTAGTATGAATGTGAAGGTACTACATATAATTTTGCTTAAATGAATAAATTATGCTCACTTGAAACACCCAATGCCAGCTGCCAAATTACCAGCAAAGCCCATAGCAAGTCTAGTTTCAACCATACCACCAATCATTAAATCTAATCCTGATGCCTTTGCTAAATCAATAATTTCAAGGGCCCCAAGCACTCCAACCTTGGCAAGCTTAATGTTGATTACATGTGCAAGATTTTCCTTCACTATTTTCTTTACATCTGCTAAACCCCGACAGCTTTCATCGGCAGCAACAGATACCCCATATTTGTTTCTTGCGACATCACTAACATGACCAAGACCTTTCCAATCATTTCTGTGAACTGGTTGTTCAAAAAGAATAGGCGTTACCTCCATTTCTGCAAAAAGGATACAAACTAAAAAAGTTATAATTGCAAACATAAAATTTATGCACCATAAGCACAAACTTGCATTTATTTCCTTTTAAGCTCACGAGCAACCACAGACACAGCTTTATTTTTAGTTTTTACACAAGTTTCTTCAGGTCACAAGTCCAATGCATGATGAACGCTCAAAATGACTTACCATGGAGTTTTTCCAGAACATGAATGGCTTCTTCAGAGCTATAACCTTCATTAGCATCTAAAATAAACAGCAATCAGGATGGACTGTGCGAATGGCTTGAAGCACTTGGATATCAGCATTCAGATTTTTCCCTACTTTGAGCTTCAAAGTCTTGAAACCTTGGACACGATACTTTGAAGCCAACTCAGCTGCTTCAGTTGGGGAAACTATTGGAATCTGACATACCACTGTTGTAATTAGTCAACGCGGGCAAATAATATTTCTCAGATCTTCTTAAGTTCATTTCTCTTTCTTCTTTTTTTTTTTTTTTTCCTGGTTTCTTTCTTTCTTTTTTCCTTTTTACTTGTCTTCTTACTGATAGAGAGATTCCAGATTACCATCACATGAATATGGTCTACTTCTAAGTTGTGAATAGTTTATTCAAATAACTTTTCTACATCTCAAATAAAAGGAGTTTAATAGGAAAGGTAACTGACTGTTATATCTGTTGTTATTGCATTTGAAAATCCACCAAACAGTCTCCACAGAGGTACTCCAATGCTGTGTGCAACTGCATCAATCAATGCCATCTCAATTCCTGCTCTGACCTTCATCAGCAGATACACTTCAATGAGCAGAAATTCCATTATTTGTTTAATTGATTTGCCTTAAATATAATCTTAAAATTGCAATTTTTAAAGCATGCTGAGAAACTCATGAGTTCCCAGCAGCAATTATGAGTTCATTCAAAGTAAATCACATAAAGCTGCAACTATTTCTGGTACTCTGACTAATAAGCTGCTATTAATTTGATATTGGCTATGATCCTATGTGTATCTCATGGTAAGAGTTGTTAAATCTCTCATAAAACCAGTCTACTTAGTATATGGAACTTTGGATTTATGCCAAACCTCTGACAGAGTTTGTTTACACAACCTAACAAGTACAAGTGACATCAGACGCAACTTGAAAGAGAAGAGAGGATAAAAGAACAAATTAAACAAATTAAACCTTGCAGAAGTTACTAGGAAGAGCTCCAGCAAAACCTGCATACATGGTAACAACAATTTCTGTCCACTCAAACCCTGTCTACATAAGCCCACTACTCTGTGGCCACTTCTACCATCACCGTCTGGAACCAACCCAAATAATTTTTTTCACCAACAACAATTCTCTGTCCGTAGAGACATGCACTAGAAAAGACTAAATTAAACACTTACTAACCTTGAAAAGGATGAGAAACAATGAAAAGCCCCAGCATATGGATCCTAATGGCTGTTCTTCCTTCCCCCCTTCCAAATGAAGATTCTGGTTGCCACTTACAGACATCTTCACAGTCTAGAGTTGCTCTCCAAATAACAGCGACTTCACTAATATGGAAGCCAGACTGGTATTTAGCTAGTCTTGTTAGCATTTAGTAAAATTATACGTCCATTTATATCCTACATTTGCCATCTTCATTTTATTTAAGATGGGTGGCATATTCTGCTTGTCTCCATAAAATTGGCACAAGAATATCAACCACCTCTATAATTTGATTTATTTATAACCTACTAGTATTCACAAGTGACACTATATAACCATCACAACTCTGTTTCTCATGCGGCTCAAAAAGGACTACATAGATTCACAAAAATGAACTAGTAAGAACTTGCTAGTCTTTACAGGAAGAAGAGTGACATGCATATATATATACCCAAAGTTGAAACAACCTGAACATGCATGCCCAGACAAGACATGCAACCGCATACATGGACATTCTGAATTCTAGTAGCTGAATGCTAGTGCAAAAAGGACATGATCCTCAAGATTCCAACTGACTTATTACCGGAGTCTTTAATTGGTTATTACCGGAGTATTTTTAATTTATTCTTCAGATTTGCACATCTATAATTAATATTGGGTCTTTTCAAATAATTTGGATGAGTTAACACCACTGAAATTTACAGTTTCACAATTTCAGTTGCTACATCATTTGATATTATTCCCATAATATGCTGCTATGATTAATTAATGGGAAAACAACAGTTTTTGTATTCATGCAAATTACTTATTGTGCAAAAATGAACATTCATAATACTTAGTACCGTCATTATTTAATTAACCATTGACCTTTTTTATTAGTATTCAGTGTTTTAATGATATAATTATAATTGGTAAAAGGTTAAATTTGAAATATACCAATTGAAAATTTTATTATTTTTCAGAAAAAATAATTATATTGGCAAATGATACCTGCAGATATTGAATGAAGATAGTCTCCTTTTTTTACACATGAGACAAAATTTTTTATCAACTAAGCTTTTTTTAAAGTGTTTTTTCAATCCTAATTTAACCTCTAGCTACTTCTCACTTATTTTTTCAAATAATCCCAACTTTCAGTTTTGCTACCACTTTCAATTTTCCCTCAAATTTCGCACTTCTCTAATGGCAGAAGCTCTAACAAACTCTCCCTAGATCCAACTCAATCAAAACACAGGTCTTGAGAAGTCTAATCTGTGATCGACATTGATTTGAAAAAGTTAAATGTTTGACCTACTACAAACAAAACTCAGATACACGAAAACATACGCACAGAACCCGAAAATTCGGAGAAACAAAGGTTATTCAGGCAAACACAACAGAGTCAACAAGGTACTCAGGCACAAAACAAAAACTTCAAACCAAAAGCTGAAAAGGGATCCAAACTGAAACTCACTGAAGCAAACGAATGGCCAGGAAGGATCCCATTAATCTCACTCAAAACGAGGCCCAAAGTCTTGCCTGAACTCTGCTTCAGAAACAGACAGGCTTCCGCAGCTTTATACAAAGCAGTGGGTTGATCCTCCGCGGTCACATGTGGAAGAATAGGAGACTCTCCCCAGCCCACACACCCATTAGCTAGTTCAACTCGAATAGCCACATTCTCCACTCTGTCCAGCCTCGACGATGCAATGGTGAAGGGCGCGATCAGAGGCACGTTCAATGGCCTACCCTCTGCTCTCTGGACATCCACCCTAAACGTTTCCAACAAATTCTTAAACCCTAGGCATGTGGACGGTGGGGCGGCCGGTGGCGCGTCGGCCATGCAAGCGACGATCGGGTTCTTGCACTTTGGTGGGAGGTTTACAGTGGTTGCGGCGGCAGAGAATTTAGAAATACTCGAGGAGAAACAGAGCGGCGTCGATTGCAAGGAGAACAAAGAAGAAGGACCCATTTCAAACAGAGCGAAGTGGGAATCTGTCAACACTTTCAACTTTCAAGGGGGATTTGGTGTATTGCGATTGGAAGAAGGATGCGAAGCCTTGGCTTCCATTTTTGTAGCTACTGATGAGTCTAGTCAGAAAACAACAAACGAATCACTCTCTTTTTTTTTTTTTTTTTTTCCAATTAAAATAATAGTAAAGGTCTGTTTGTGAAAACTTGATTATATTACTGTTTGCGCGTGTTTTGGCCCTTTGCCCATAGCAAGAGTCCTCTTCCAATAAATTACTGTTTTTACCACCCTAACAATATTTATGTATGCTGACCAATGTTGTTTCTAATAGTTATAGTTGAGATCCATGAAAAAAATTTAAAAGGGTAAATTATGATAATTTTTTTTTAAATTTGATATAATTACGAATATTTTTTATTATTTAAAAAATTGTAAATATTTTTTAATTTTAACGGTCATCTGATAAGTAGCCCAATTCGTTAGATTTTCATCCAGTTTTTATGGTGAACTGACTAAAATACCTTTATGGATTAACAAATAATAAATTTATGATATATTTTATAGACTAAGTGGATAATTTTTCTATAAATTTTTTTTAAAAAAATTCATCCATCCGTCCGAACTTTTTATAATTTTTAATTTTAAAAAATAAAACAAAAAATACAGTATGGACAAATTTAATAATTTCATACATCCATCCAAGACTTATATAATTTTATCAAATATTATGGGATATTTGTAATTTTTCAAAAAACGAAAGGAAATTTATAATTATGTTAAATCTTAAGAAATATCGTTGTAATTTACCGAAATTTAAAATTATGGATTTTAGTTCCATCAAATGAATTGGTATTTCTCACATTTTATTTGAACTTATTGTGATTTATTGTATTATTTTTTTATATTAATGTATTGTTCAATCTATTAAGATATTGATCTAGTTATAGTCTTGCCACTTCAAAAAATATATTAATCTATACCAACTAGTGATGTCTCAACCAAATGATTAAAGGTTGATATTCCATGAATAAATCTAAGATCATAAGTACGGATCCCACCAGACGTATGAGTACTTGTCGTACTCTTATATGTTTTTGTTGTAATTTATTTCAATTATATATTTTATTGGTCAACTCAATGTATTGTATAATGATGTAACCGTGTTACTTAATGATATTAACATCATTCCATATATATATTACATATATCTCTGTATAAGTATAAAAAATATTCATGAGAATGTTAAATGAGAGGCAAAACTAAGAATTTATGTATCTTTGTTCGTCAAAATACTAAAGGAAGGGGGTCAGGTGTAAATAGAGAATTTTTTTAGGGATGTAAGCATAATTTCAAAATTCTTTGGAGAAAAGTATATTTCACATTTTTTTAGGAGGTCTAAGTGAAATTAACCCTTAAAATTATGAATTTTAGTCTCATCAAATGAATTGTATTTCTCACACTTTATGTGAAATTATTGTGATTTACTTTATAAATTTTTTTTAAATGGTGTATTATTCAAATTCATGTATTATTTAATTTATTAAGATATCTCTCTAATCATGTACTTGTCACTTCCAAAAAAAAATATTAATCTCTACCATAGATAATACATGTTATTTATATCTACTATATTATTTATTAAGGAAAAACATTAAAATGCCCTCAAATATATTTATTTCTTTCATATATTAACCATCACTTTATCCAATTGGGTTTATCATATTTTATCTATACACAATTAAAATCAATTCATTTTTATCGATTTTGATCAGTAATTCATTTTATTTTCTTTCTCTTTCTTAATTAAATAAATATAATAAAAATTTAAACTATGCATCGATGTCGAGTATGTTTCAACTGCTAGTTATATATACGTGAAGATAATTAATTTGATGTCTTGGTCTGTCCTAGGTCACATAATTCGTGCACCTATAGTGCCGCCCTACCACTCCATGCACGAATTTATGAATTGAGAACTGGAGCCCTATTATTTTTTTTTTTTCAAGAGAGAGAAAATCGGAAGGGTTTATAACCAACTTAGCCGAAGGCAAAAAGGTTCTACACATGAAAATCAGCCAATGTAAACAAAAACAAAACACAGCCTTTACTCAGGAGACTACACATGACAGAAACGAAAAACTTGAAAGACAAGGGCTAATGCATCCGTCTCCCCCACACTCAAAGAGGCATCTGTTACGGTTAGACCAAAGCAACCAGCACAAAGTAAGAAAGATAGCAAAATCTGATCGCTGCAGGTTCTTGTGAACTTGACACAACCACTCTTCCACTTCTAGGCCGTTACGTAGTACACAATCCCAAGGTAGCCCAAACAACGCCCACACTAACCTTACAAACGTGCACTCCACCAGAACGTGTTCAGGCCATCCTCCACTGCTCCACAGACCGGATACACTCCATCCACCTCTACTCAACGACGTATAAGATTACGCTGCGTGGGAAGGGTAGAGTGGCAGCATTTCCATGTGAAGAGAAGAACCTTTGGTGAAAGCCTTTGTCCGCCAAAAAAAGCACCAAGTGTCCCGAGAGGACCCTTATTCGCACCAACTCGAAGCTGACGTGCTGGCCATGTGAGTAGCAAGCCAATAAGCGCTACGAACTGAGAACCTCCCTTTCTTATCGTAGTGCCAGAGTAGACTATCAGTCTCTCCTTGCATGTGTAGGTGTAAGGAGGATCTACTCAACATCTAAAGGGTCAAACTCGGATCTCACCATCTCCTCGTTCCATCCACCACCGTTATCCAGCAACACATTCACCGTCGCATCAGCACCGAGTAGTTAGGGCGGCAGAACAAGCCTAAACGTCGTAGGTCTCAATACCCATAGAGTGGTGGCTATCTTAATGGACAAACCATCCCCTACCCTCCAACAACAATCAGCCTGTAGTAGAGGTTTGGCGGCCAGGATTAACCTCCACTTATATGAGATAGATCCTTTCCCCATTGTTAGTACGAGCATTATCCCTAAGAAATGTTGTTCCCTAAACAGTCTATGCACAAGGCTATCTGTTACCATTGAAATTCTCCAAGCATATTTACATAGCAAAGCGACATTGAACTCCTTAAGGCTGTGTACCCCAGGTCACATTCTTCTTACTTTGGGAAACTTTAGACCAAGCGGGCAAGTGTATTGTCTTACCCACCTCTTGCTTCCAAAAGAAAGCCGCCAAAAGATTATTCAATTCTCTGGGAAACATCTCTGGGAAACATCTCTGGTAGCTTGAAGCAACTCGTGGAGTATGTTGGAATAGGCTGAAGTACTGATTTAATCATCACGGCACGGCTTGCTTCAGATAATTTATTTGCTGACCAACTCTACATCTTCCGCCAAATTCGATCATTAAAGCTATCGAACACAAGCCATTTTGATTGCCCTACAATCGAGGGGAGACCAAAGTACTTGTCATGCTTGCCCACCTCTATTTAGTAGGAGTGTTCCTACTAAATACGATCGCCGACTTGCTCATATTCATCTTAAGATCGGAGGCCTCCTCGAGAATATTGAGAATGGTCTTTATGCGCAACTCTGCTTCCCACATGGCTTGACAAAATATGAGTGTGTCATTTGCGAAAAGTAAGTGGGAGACTCGTGGACCGCCCCGATAGGTAGCTACTCCTTGAATGTTCCCAATTCTCTCCTCTTGCTGGATAAGATTACTGAAGGTCTCTGCACACAACAAGAACAAATACGGGGAAAGAGGATAGCCTTGAAGAATCCCCCTCTCCAGCTTTATAGAACCAAACACAACACTATTCAGTAAGAACGAGAATGATGTAGAAGAGACACAAAGCATAATAAGTGCTACGAATTTAGCATGTAAAACAAGTCTGAAAAGCACTCTTTCAAGAAAATTTCACTCAACTCTCATAAGCCCTTATTGATATCAAGCTTGAGTATTGTCCTTTAGACCCCCAGTATTTATGAGCCAGATAATAATTAAGTTCATAAGTTAAAAACACATTGTCTGTTACTAACGTACCAATGAAAAATGCCGACTAAGACTCCAAAATGATATTATCAATGAAAGGTTTTAGACGATATCCAATGACTTTAGAAGTTATTTTATGTACAACATTGCATAGTTAATGGGACGAAAATTGGAAACCCTCTCAGGATTGGAACTTAAACAAGATGACATGAGTATGATTAAGGTTAGTATCAAATGCCCCATTATTAAGAAAATGAAGAACACAAGCAGAAGTATAATTACTAATAATATGCCAATACTTTTAGAAAAGAGAAAGGACATACCATCAGGACCAGGCGACTTTAGAGGATGCATTTGATTAGGGATTGCTCGACCTGTTCCTTAGGATGGTCGCAAAAGAGCTGCATTTATCTCGTCAGTAACCCTTGGCTGGAGTTCAACAAGGCATTCATCAATAGCGTGCGAACCAGGGTAAGACGACCAAAACAAGTTTGTGAAGTGGTTAACAACCATCACCTGTATCTCCTATCAGAGCCATATATCCAACCCTCATCATCCTTTAATGATCACACTATCTTACAACGTAATCGTTCCATTGCTTGTTTGTGAAAGAAGACAGTATTCCAATCTCCCTCCTAACCATAGTGCTTTAACCTTTTGCTTCCATAGGATCTCCTCATATTCTAGTAACTTCTTGAGCTCCGGCTTCCACTTGTCCACTTGTTCTTTCACCTCCCTTGTTAATTGCCCCCTTTTACTTTACTAATCTTATCATTCATAAATTTGATTCATTTAGTATTGTTGCCAAAAGAAGCTCGGTTCCGCTACTCCAAAGATTCCCTACATGCATGGATTTTACTCCCCATGTTCCGTATCACCTCCTCCCGGTGCGAACTGACCCACCCATTAGCCATAACCTCGGCCCAATCCTCTACACGCACCCAAGCTGCTTCGAAGCGAAAACGTGGTTTCGGACATTTCGCCTCAAATTCCTCCTCAACCTCATTAATAAGCAAAATAGTCGGGTGATCTGAGAAAGCCTGAGGAAAATGATCAACAGAAGCACTAGGAAATCGATTTAGCCACACTCAGTCCCCGCAGGCTCGATCGAACCATTCTCTAACCGTTTCCAGGTACTCTATTTGGTTACACCATGTAAACAGATCTCCCAAATAACCTAGATCCTGCTGGTCACAATGCAGTGCATTTCCTAAACTCCTCCATAAGCCTAGGTGTTCTAATATTGCCACCTCATTTTTCATGCCGAAATTGAATCTCATTGACATCTCCCATACATAACCAAAGTCTGAAATACGCCTATCGGAACCCCCATAACAGATTATGCCTCCGGGTGGCCATAGAAACCTGTGAAACACCATCTATCCTCAGTCCCTAAATCCACTCTAGCATCAATATGATGAGCTAAGAACGACTAAACCCACACCTCCACATCTTTTCGCCATAACAAACTCAATCCTCCACCCTTGCCTCGCGACCTAACCCCAACCCCAAAATAATTTAGTTGTTGTTTCAGTGTCTCTACTCTCCTTGATTTAAACTTAGTTTCAAAGAGAAAAACTAAGTTGGGGTTTTATACCGTTTGACAAGTTCCCGGAGCACATGAACTGTCCAGGGACCTTAAACTCTGATAGTTCCAAGCTAGAATTTCATTGCGCTGGGGGGTTGCACTAAAGCCTCCGCAAAACTAATATCAGACTCCTCATCTAGTAATTGCAGTCTCCTCTTACTTTCCCTGAACCCTAGCCCATCAATATCCCCATGCGACCCTCCAAACCTCCCATTTTGCCAGAATCCTTTCTAGCCACAAGCTTGCTCACTGTGGACTGCACCTGCACAAAAACTAACCCCTCTTCCACCCTAACCATAGCCGGTGCTTCCGCCCTGTGATCCTCCATCATCCCCCCCCCCCCCCGGAGCCTAGGAATGTAGACACCACCATGTCCACGCCCGATAAGATTTCAATCGACTTTGAACTTTTTTCTCTGTTCTCCCCTCAAGGCTCTTCGAGCTCTCGCCATGATATGGGACAATCTCCCTCATGTTCTCCTCTAACACCCTATTTTCCACCGAATGCCCTAGACTACGACTCTCTCCTGACGCCTTATAGTTCCTCCAACTTGCTCCTCGACCTGCTGATCCGTCCCCTCTACTTGAACCCGATTGCCGAATGCCATCAAATACGCCAAACATAGCAGCCCCTCGTCTGCCTTCATGCACAGTGGTTTGCCCATGCAAAATGCTAGAACGACCCTCCAAGCGGCTATCTCATGTTCTAGAACGAAAATGCACCGATTCCCTCATCCACGGGTCATATAGTAATTCCCCAAGATCAACAAAGCCCTAATCGAATCTTAGCTCACAGTACTTGTCAATGTGTCCCAACTTCCAACACATATAGCAAAAGTTCATGATGCGCTTGCATGTAAAGTGCACAATCAACTCATCTCCTAAGGTGGATTGAATTAGATAGCATGGGTTAGAGGCACATTCACATTAAGACCAATCCGGACTCGCATCGAAGAGCTCCATGAGCACCCCGCAGCATCCATATCCATGTCTCGGAATTTGCCTAGGCGGTTACCAATCAGAGTAGCAACGCCCAAGTTCATCATATTCAACGACAAGTTGTATATATAAATGTAGAAATCACACCAATTTAAGTCAACAACCGCCAGATTCTCCGACGCCCGAATCTGACTAAGGACAATAATGTTCTTGTCGAAGCTCCATGGACAACCCTCTAACATCCTATCCCGATCAATGATGTGATTGAACTTAAGAAGGAACCTATCGGAATCCAACTATTTGATCACCACACCTTTAATGGGACTGAGCATCCCTTGTAGCGACATGCTCAACGCTTCAAATTTCTATGATCTAGAAGTGAGAACTCGACCTACTAAACACAGATTGGAAAGCTCCAATTCAAAATGTCAGAGCCCTCCCGGAAGTACCAACGCACGTTAATCAATTTCAAACCACGGCACAGACATAATATTTTCATCTCCATCCTCGAACATGCACCCCAAAGATGAATGCCCCGCTCAACGCCGCCTCGAAATCCCAAATAATCTACAGAGCGTGATTTTTTCTTCGTAGATCAAATTAGATTGAAATGGATTCAGTCACTTGCACAGCAATTAGAATTTGACCTCCTATGGATTAAAGAAAAGAGGAGGCCAATCAAGAAAAGAAATTTTAATTAATCAAAAGTCCAACCGATCGCCACGCCTATATTATAAATATGCAGTTACGAATAATCCAGCCAAAGTAATAGTAATTAGACCTAACACGATTCCAAATAGAAAAACTTCAATCATTTCAATTTTTTTAAAAGGAGAAATAAAAAGAGGGAATATCTATACCTAAGTATTAATCCTAATTGACGTGAATCTCAATGACCAAGAATTGATGCGGGAAGTAATATAATTTCAAGACTCCAACGGATCTATCATATTTATGTTCCAATTTTTGCCTCTTCTTCTCCCTCTGAATCAAACTTTTCCTTGCCATAATGGTTCAGGTCCTATTAGTATCCTGATACAAGTCGAATCCTAGATGTAGAAATATAAGAAGACGGGCCTTCTTTCCATCGAAAGAAATGAGATTATCGGGGATATAACACATTCAAAAATTAGACAATCCCACATGAATGAAAACCCACATGAACAAGGACTTCGTGTTAAGTTTTTAACTGGAGCCCTACTCTAAGAACGCCTAATTTGCGCTACATCATGACTTAAGTTTCAATAACGCGAGAACTTCTTTTATATAGTTAGACACTTAAAAATATAAAATCTCGATCCCTACTTTGATCTAATATTAAGGTACCTATGCTTTAGACACACTTTAGTGCTTCTTAATCCCTTTTCCTTTCAAGTTGTTCTCTTTTCACCAAAAAAAAATATATATATTAAAAGTCAAAATCAAACAAAAATCATTTCAATTACTAAATACTTCTTTTTTTTTTTTTTTTGGGGGTAAATTAACATTAACTAAAAAACAGAACTTAAGTAGCATAATTCTACCATGGGTTTTACAAATAAATGGACCACTTTTTCGTTAAAAATCGAATTTTGCTAGGGTTACTCTATGAAGTATATTTTTAACTATAAATCTACTTCAAACTAATTTTTTTTTAATTTTTTGAGAATTTTATTAAATATAATAAAATTTTAAACTTTTTTTTATAATAGATACTCTAAGTCGCTCTCCTAGTTATAAAATTTGACTTTTATCACTCTTATGTGACTTAAGGAGTGTTTGCAAAAACTTCTGCTTTTAAAAAAGTGATTTTTGTAGAGAAAGTTGGAAGTTGTAGCAGAATGAAAAGTGGGTAGTGTTTGTAAAAAAAGTGAAAAGCAGATAAAAGTTAAACTGGATAGTGTTTGAAAAAAATCACTTCCAAAATAAATTTAATTGATGAAAGACTGTTTTGACCCTATATGTCAAAAACATACTATCTTTTTGCATATTATTTCACTTGTTGCTTGTCATTAATATTTATTTTTTCACAAAAAATATAAATTTTATTTTGATTAGTATTTTATATTTATATTTTTTAAATATTTAAAATATTTAATTTAATAATGATCCATTTAAGTAATATAATTATTAATTCATAAACAATAATTAAACTTGCATGATTATAAAAATTAATTATTTTATTAATTAATTAAAAATAATAACATGTGAAAGAAATAATATAATTAGATGATATAGCACATAAAATATAAAAACTTAAAATATTAAACATGTGAAAGTGTAAATTTAATTATTATTAAAATTTAAATTATTTGAAAGCTTCGATATCAACTTTAAATCTATAATTTTAAAAATAAATTAAAAAGGTAAAATTGAATTAAAGTTATTATAATAAGGGTAAAATAGTAAAAAATAAAGTTGAATTTATTTACAAAAAAGCCAAAGCAGCTAAAAGCACCCCGAAGGTGCTTCTAGCTTTTGGCCTAAAAGCGCTTTTTTTAGCCGTTTCAGAAGCAGAAGTTGGTATCGCAAACACCTCAAAAGTGCTTTTTTGGAGCCAAAAGCTGAAAAGCGCTTTTTAGAAGTGCGCGCAAACACTCCCTTAGAGTCTGTAAGATAATTTTCTCTTTTCCTATATTTTTTTCTCTCTCTCTCTCCAACTTGTTTCTGCTCTCACTAATATTTTATTTTTCTGTCTACTTAAAATATAATATTTAAATTATTTTGTACATACATCCGAATGCCCACAAACAGCAGTAGGTAAAAAAAGAGTTTCTTTGAATAAAAATAAATGATTAAATTGAATTTTTGCCTCCCTTTTATTATGTAATTGTTGTATTTAAAATTTTCAAAAACCCTCTAGTTTTGTAATTTAAATTAAAATGGACAAAAATTATCCTTATTCTTTAATAATAAAAATATATGTTTTAAATGTAAGCTTAAATAATGAAAATATTTAACAAAGAAGCCAGAAGAAAAAAAAATATATCCTAAGATCGAATTGTACGAATAATTAAATTATCTAAAATGTTTTATATAAGGGTTTTTTTTTTTCTATAATTTTCTTCTTGAAGGCTTTACATTTAAAATGTTTTATTTTTTTATTAATTTAATATAAATAGTATTTTAATTTATGTGTTGCAAATATTTTTATGTTTGTTTAAACTTACAATACAAAGGGAACTGCAATGTTATTTAATTTTTTCATGTGGAATCAAGTATGGGTCCAAATTGATGTTTTTTATTGCAGAGGGAATATCTTCCTTTGATTTCTTTTTTGTTAAATATTTTATATTAAAAAAATTCATATTTAAAATATTCTTTCTTATTTATTTCTAATATGAATACTATATATTTACGGAATAATATAGTATTGATGTCTTATACATTTATTCGAATTTACCCACAAAAAAAAAAAAAAAAAATTACATGCCGTTTTGATTATTTTTAGGGTAAATTACAATGACCTCCTCTAAGGTTCGGCATAATTATAAATACCCCCTCGTTGTTTGAAAAATCACCAACATCCCCCTGAATTTAACGGTCGTCTAACAATTAGCCTAATCTGTTAGGTTTTCATCCATTTTTTATGGTGAACCGACCAAAATCCCCTTGTGGATTAAAAATTATAATTTTATTTATTATTTTAAAAAAAATACTTTTTTATGGACTAAATGGATAATTTTTTTATAATTTATTTTTTTTTCATCCATCTCGTTTGATTTTTTTTATAAAAAAAAAAAAGTATGGGCAAAGTTGACAATTTCATACCTCCATCCATCCAAGGATTGTATAATTTCATCAAATATCAAGAAGGGGTATTTGTAATTTTTCATACAATGAGGAGGTATTCATAATTATGCCAAACTTCAGGGGAGGTAGTTGTGATTTATTCTTATTTTCATGTTGAATTATTAAATTTTAATTTTATAGGCCTCAAAATGATATATAAATCATAATAAAAATTAAAATAAATTTATTCTTTTATATATAAGGCATAATGCTATAGAGATAAACAAAAAAAAAAAAAAAAACAAAAAAGAAAACGAAAAGAGGCATCAAGCTATGTCTGTCCATTTAGAATTCTAAAGAGATGGGGAGATATTTAAAGGTTTAATAGCAAATCAGTGTTTTCTAAACCACTCAACTTATATTACAAGGCAACATATGATATATGGACGCGAACACGGCGATACAAATATGATACGATATGAATAAGATGATTCAAAAAAATGTAAGACACGACACGATACTGACATTGTTATATATAATACATTTTTTTATTATATATATATATATATATATATATATATATATATATAATATATATATTTTCAATCTCTTATAAAATTAAAATATGTAATATGAAAATCATCATCTCCATCTCTCATTTTTAAGTAATTTCGTCCAAAAATTTTTAGTTTAAAATGAGTGAATTAATTTTTTTTTTTCTTATTAAGCCCAAAACTCACGCTCTCTCTCCCTCTCTCTCTCTCAAAGAAACCCAATACTTTTTGAAATTGTAGAAAGAAATTTAAACGTATTCAAAATGTGTCGGCTACACTTGACAACGTGTCTTATTTTTTCTCTTTTTGTTTTATATTTTTGGACACACAAATATCGTGTCCAAAAATGTATCCAAGCTATGTCCATATCCAATATTATACTAAGCAATTTTTTAAATTGTCGTGTATTATAAAAAAAAATAATTTAAAATTAACTCGAAAAAAATAGCATCCGCAATGCTTCCCCTAAAGAGGGTTAATTAATTTCTTTTTAAAATTAAAAAAAATCGAGTTACATTGTTCTGAGTATTCTTTTACCAATTAACATTTTTATATAAGATAAAAATACAATTAACCCAGAAAAAATAAAAAGCACTTGTGAGAGTATTTGTTGATGTGGTTGATGAGAAAAGCAGCAATGGTTGTACCAAAACTTATAAATATAATATATATATATATATATATATATATATATATATATATATATATATCACTTTTTAGTTTATCAAAATAAGTTATTGTTCATTTATTCTAATTATTTAATTTAAATAAATAAAAATTACTAACAAGATTGTTTACCTGATTAATGTTGACTTTAATGCATTAGTTTTTCAGAGATTTTGTTATTTTTCTTTGTCAATTATGTACGTCATTATCAGAGAGAACGAGAAAAGAATTGGAGAGAAATTATATATATATGGATAATATAAGTAAATAAAAATAAAAATTGTACTTTTTTTTTTTTTATCTTTTTAGCCTTATACTTCCACTTTCCCATCCAATTTTGGACGGAAATAAAATTGAACTTCGAAGGAGTTTCATATACATGAATTTTACTTCACCTCCATCTCTTCCTCCTAACCAAACACAAAATTATCTCAAAAACAGTAAAATGTCTCTTGGATGAGTGTTTTGGGATGGGACTAATTCCATATATTATTACCCTCTCACCCTACCAAAGGATTGATTCTCATTTTCGAATCTTTGCTATCCACTTGCTTTTACTTAATTACTCTTACAATTATATACTCTGTTTTTTCTATATATATTTTAATCATCGAATACTAAATGCTATGGTACATTAATCCAATAAACAACTCGGAGTTTGATTTGAATTTTCAACATGGAGTTAAGTGGTTATTTTATTTTATTTCTTCTTTCGAGGATTTTGGATTTTGTGTATGATCTTTTAGGTTTACTGTTCAATGCGGTTCAGACTTGTATTCACCGTAGTTTATTTAATAATCATGTTATTAATTAATTATATACTTGAATTAATTCTTAATTCAAGAATACCCATTGCTCGTTATAGTCATCTGGCGATGACCCTTGCACCATTTTTTAGAAATTTAATTTTAACTTATTAATTGGTATACACTATTAAATAATAAAATTTTATAAAAAGTTTATTTTTATGTTATTTATAGAAATTGTACACACATAGATTGTACCACAAATTACTAGTTATATATAATTGATCAATATCCTATTATTAAGTGAGACTACTATTTTATATATTTTTTTATATTTAATTAATTAATTTGTTAATTTCTAGTTCCCACCCTCCCACTCTTCTATACCCAAACGACTCTTCTAAACCTCCACACTGCTCACTCTTTTCAATTTCCACTCACTCTTTTCAATTTCCACATCAATTTGGTAAATTTGATTTAGACCTTCCTTTTTGAAAATATCATTCTTGTCTTATTTGGCTTGATTTCTTTCCTCCGACTCTTAGGAGTTCCTCTAGTCTTTTTTTCATTTATTCTTTAAAGAACTTAGCATAATTTTCTTTGATTGTACTTTGGGCATCGCTTCATGCGGTCATTGGGGGATAATTGATTAGGGGCTTTCATGCTTTAGTTTTTTAGACATTGCTTTTCCCAAGGTGTCCATGGTAGGTTGTACAAGGCATAAAAGAGAGATGTAGTAAGAGGGGATCAAATTATAATCCTATTTCATCAATTCGTGGGCGTAGACGCCTAAGTCACATAATAGGTTTAAACATAAATTTTCTTTAATTTTGTGGCATTCCATGCTCGAGGAAACTCTTTTCCGTCTAGCTTTTGAAGTTTGTAGGTCACGTTTCCTTATTATTTTCATGATTTAATATGGGTTTTTCCACTCCGAATCCAATTTTCCGATATTTTCTAAACATTTGACTTTCTCCACACTAAGTCGCCTACTTGAAAGTTCCTTTGATAGACTCGGGGTGTTATATGCTTTGGCCATGCGCCTCCTATCCCTTTGTACTTGATCAACTTCAGGATTTTTTTTTTTTTTTATCTCGGATTACATAGTTTCGGCCATTTTGTGGAGTGCAAAGGGACTGCTTTTGGTGGTGCAACCGCTAATGGGTAGGTTAGGATTCCCCTGATCTTGTGGGGTGGACAAACTCGAGAAGGTAATTGACCTTCCATCTCCTCAAATTTCATTTTTGGCTCTCCTCCTTCAAACAATACTCTTACGAGAGGGGGAGGTGCTCTTCCTCTCCTCTCCCCTTGAAGCCTTTTTTCCTTTGCTATGGTTCTCCAAGAGAGGGAGATGCTTGACCTTTTTTCTCTCATTGGTCCTCCTACTCAAAATGACATGCTTATAAGAGGAGGAGGTGCTCGATCTCCTCTCCCCTTGAAGCTTCCTTCTTTGTGATGGCTCTCTTCTCGGAGGGGAAGGCGTTTGACCTCCTTGTTCTCCTTGGGCTTCATCTTTAAGATGACATGCTTCTAGGAGAAGAAGGTGTTCGATCTCCTTTCTCCCCTTGAACCCCTCTTGATGGATTATCTTCAGGATAGAGAGGCACTTAACCTCTTTTCTCTCCTTGGGGCTCTCTTCCTCTAGATGACACGCTTCCAGGAAGAGGAGGTGCTCGACCTCCTCTCTCCCTTTGAACCCCTTTTATTTGGATAACTTACCTTCACGAAAAGAAGCTGCTTGACCTTATTTCTCTCCTTGGGGCTCTTCTGCTCGAGATGACACACTTCCAGGAAGAGGAGACGCTCGACCTCCTCTCTCACCTTTATTCTCTTCCTTTTTTTTTCTTTTTCTTTTTTTTTTTTTTTTGTGTGTGTGTGTGTGTGTGTGATAGCTCATTTTCAAGAGGGGGAGATGCTTGACATTCTCTCTCATTTTGAAGCTTTCTTTAGGATAACTCTCCTCCAAGAGAGGGAAGGTGTTTGACCTTCTCTCTTCTCTTAAGGCTTTCCTCCAAGAGGGGAAAATACTTAACCTTCTCTCTCCTCTCGAGGTATTCTTTAGGATGACTCTCCTCCAAGAGGGGAAATGTGTTTGACATTCTCTCTCCTCTTGAGGCTTGTTTGGAATGACTCTCCTCCAAGAGAGGAATGTGCTTGGCGTTCTCTCCTCTTGAGGCTTTTTTCGGGATGACTCTCCTCCTTCATGCTTGCCCGTCGGTTTCTGCTCACTATTCTTGGGGGCCAGGTTTGCACATTGGCCTCTGTAAGGATAGCCAAAGGACCGTGGCGACGTAACATGCTCTGCGATGTCCTGGGCAACTGCCCTTAGAGCAACCTTAATTAAGTTGTCTTCTATCATCTGTTGAAGGTTTCGTGCGTGATCTGGAGCATGGGGGTGGGTGGCTTACTCCCAATCTCCATGGTCGGAGGTCGAGCTTGCTCCCAGATTCTCATTTATTGTTCTCAATCTAGTGTTCATCTTCAAATGTTGAATCACCTAGTCCCTACAACGACACCAAGTTGATATCGTCAAAAAGCGAGATCAACTAAATTTGTTTTATACGGATGCGATTCAACATACTTTACACTAGAGTTTAGTACAATCGATTCATCTCCTCGTCAAATGATAAAATGAGGGGGTATTTATACTAATACAGATGTATGCTATTTAGGATAGGTATGGGTAAAGTATTACTTTAACCCTCGCCTACCCCTCTTACATGACTACAATTTATTGATTGAGGTTATTCTAGTAATTCGTTGTACCACATCAATTAATAAATTTGACTTGGGCCTCCCTTTTATCATCCTTGCCTTTTTTACTTGATTTCTTTTCTCCATTACTTTCTCTGTCTTATTTATCTTAAACAATTCATTATTCACCTATTAATTTTTTTATTTATCAAAAACATACTTATGCATACACGAAGATTATGCCACATCACCCTAGTATATATAATAATAGAAGTCACGATGTTATGCTTGCATTTTTTCCGTCTGATTAAATTATTTTTTCCATATTTTGTAATTCTTTAGTCAATGCATATTAAATATCAAGCTATCTTTACCGAAATGTGTAGTTCGACTTATTGCTTATTTTTTATATGAATAATAATTCTATAACTACATCCACATCAATAAAATTGAATAATACATCAATTCGATTAATAAACCTATATTGCATTAAATTGAGATTATAATAAACTCACATTAAGTCAGACAAATACTCATTACAAATAAACTCATTATGTGAAATAAATACCAATACATCTGATGGAAGTCGAACACATGATCTAAAGTTGCTATTCTTGTTAGTTGAAATATATTACTATCTCTTCTTGTACAAAAGTAAATATTTTGTTATAATTAATCCCAATACAATAATCATTTGCCAACTTAATTACTTTAATCAATACTTTTGAAACTAGTAAAACAATAAACTTTAATATTATTCAATTTTGGCTCAAACTTTGAAACTTCCCTCTCGTATAGAGCTCAATACTCATGAGGAATCTAATAGGCTTTTCTTCTCTCAGTAGTCAAACCATATTACATCAACTATAATCGTTACATTTTCTTTCTTACCTAACACATTTCACACGTTGCATCAACTATTATCATTACATTTTTATCTACATACTAAAAACAAAAGAATTCCATCTCAACCAAACTCATTTCAACTCATTTTTTCGGTTTTTCCCCTTGAGATTAAACGAGATGAGTGAGATGCCAAACAACCATACCTTTATTCTCTTGTTGCCAAAAACTCTTCCTCGAAGCACAATAACAATGAGCACTATTTACTAGCTCTCTACAGACTCCACATCTTCAGCAATCATCTCCGCCTTAATAGACTGACTGTGCAGATCCCTCGTAAAGCTTGTTGTGGTGTCCAAGAAATAGAGAACTAACGACATCGTTAAGCAACATATGAACATGGGTATCGGCCCAAACACCCAAAGGAAGAGAGGGAAGGACAAGTAAAAAGCTCGCAGTCCGAGTGACCAAAAGAAGCTTCCTCTGTTCAAGTTTCTTGCTACATATTCAATTACATCTTTTCTGTCTTGGAATGTCGGCACAGTGACAAGAAAGCTAACATGGGCATAGTACCTAATAGACTGAACATTGCAAAGAAAGGCGACCAGAAAGCAAAGCAAGATAGTAAAGAACTTCACAGAAGCCATGATCGAAGTTCTGTTTCCATACACCAAAGCCAAGGACGGAGAGCTCGATTTATTGCTGACATATACACTTATCAACGAGCTTAGAGTGATAGCTGTGGTCGCCAGAAGTGTAGATGCCATTATATTGTTGCGTATCGTTTGCACTGCTAAAACACCGTTTTTCAATGGATCCTGCAAAATGCAACCAATATTTAACTCTGGTTTCCAGGCTCCATCAGTATATAAAAATGATATTATATATAATGATCCCCCTGGAATTTCATTTTACCCCCTTGTGAAAATACTAATAGGCCAAAACCCCCTTAAACCAAAAAAAAAAAAAAAAAAACAAAAAAACTACCACCCCTTGAAAAAGAAGCTCACTGTCTTGCGACAAGGGACCACGTTACCCCTTTTTTAAAAGTTCAAGGACTCCCATTGCCCATCTTTTTCTTTCTCCAATGTATTTTTTTACCTATTAGTGTTTTAACAGGGTCAGGCTTTTCACTTGTAAAATGGTTTAGCAAAAGGCAAATAGAGATATTTCAGGAACAGCTTTTCCATTCCCAAACTTAACATTTTCATTTTTTCATAGACCATCAATCTAAATTTTAACCAAACCATTTTTGGTTACACCGTTAGTACTATTCGCCGAGTTCTGTTCCTCCCGTAAATACAATGAAGAATTTTTAGACATATATGAATAACTTTTTACAGGTGCAGATGGCACAGTGTAAGTCTAAAATTCACCTCATAAGATCATTTTGTTCCAGTTCAGATTTAAAAATAAATAACTATGTTTGCATAACATTCCAAGTATACCTCTTACTATTATTCCAGAAAATTCACAAAGTCCATAGTTTATCATCGGAAGTTCCAGGAGTTTTAACAGAGTGTCCATGAACCAGATCTGAACTCCTTGTTTACCAACTTAAATCACAAACAAGTGAACAGAAAGAAGTTTTAAGATACTTGAACATCAACATCACTACTAGGGAAAGGCAACTTGTAACTTAATACAAGCAGCAGCATTTTCAGCATAATGGGAAATAAGATTCTGTTAGTAACACCTCCTTCCTAGAAAAGTCCAAAGTTGGCTTAGATACTGGATTGCGATTAAACTAGGACCACTGGTCACAGGAGTTTATGATCTGGGTTGTCAAAGCGACTCTCTCACAAAGCCCAAAGTTGATGTTAAACTTTAGCGGTGTCAGTTATATTCCCATACATAGCTTCACACAAAATTACATCTATATAATCCTAATACAAATCAACTGGCTGGCAAAACTAAATAAATTAACAGGTAGATAACTCCTACCTCTCTAGGATCAGTGAAAGCATACTTACCCAAGCTTAGATCACTCATATAAAATTCCCGGAAGAGAACATCATGCAATACCAGTCATGAAAAGACATTTTCAATGGCCAACCAACTAATTAACGTCTAACAGACAACTAATTCTATCTAGAAAACATCAAAACAAGAGTCCTTCCTTATGTAATACTCCACTAGATTTACTATTCATGATCATTCCTTGTTTCCCATGCTCCACAAAAGAAAATATATACATATGAATGTTTAAGAAAAGGAAAAAGCTCGTGAGCTAGCAAAGAAAAATAGATGAGCTGGCGAACGAGTAGGCTTGGTTCAAGCTCGAAGACCTCGAGCTCGAGTCAAGTTTCAAAAACAAGCCAACTCGTGAAGCTGGTGTGCCAGCTTGACTCGACTGCCACCCCTATGCATAACATAATAGGGAAGAAATCTCATAAGTATAATCTCGAATTTTGCGGCCAAGCCGCTCAAGGGGTGGCATATAGATATATATATGATTGTGAGTATATATATGCATGCTTGTATGAATAGTACTTTGGACTTTGGAGTACACAAAAGGGGCTGGATTGTTTTCGAATCACACACACATCAGCGTGTTTCTAAAGCAATGATCAGAGTTAAAATTTCAAAATATTCATAACTACATATATACACACATATACTGGGACGAAATAAAAGATACAAACGTAGAGCATTATGTCCATCAAAAAGATTCACATTGTTATGTGCATGCATGATTTAATTGTTATTATATTATTTAATTCAATAACAAAATTAAAATTAAAATGAACCATTTGTCAAGACTGATACAATAAATTAACATTAAACATACATGACTAAAAAATTATTAACATAAGTAACTGGTTAAAGAGAAGAACATCTTTTAAATAAAATATACATAATTAAAGGTACTCTAATCAATAAATATGTCATCCAAAACAATCTCTTTTAAGGGTGTTATCCTTATAAATAGCAAAAATATATAAGAGTTAATTACACTTGAACCTCCTCTGAAAATGCTAAATTACACTTTCCCCCAAAAATGTTTTGAAATAACACTAACACCCTCTCTAAAAATTCTCGGTGTAAACCTGGCCTCTTCCATTATGGTTTGGACAAAAATACTGACGTAAACAAAAACAATTACATAAATTCTCAACTTTGACCTCATTTAACATTCTCATATTTATTTTTGTACTCATAAAAGGATGAATGTTATATATATATATATATATATATATATATATATATATATGGAGTAAGGTTAACATAGTTATATTTTTTCTTCATAAATACAAAATTATTATATGAAAACGTTAAATGAAGGGTAAAATTGAAAATCTATGCAATTTTTTTCGTCAGCATCATGTTTTTTCGCCCAAATCATAACAAAAGAGGTTCAGCTGTAAACCGTGAATTTTTTAATGGATTTAAGTGTAATTTCAAAATTTCTTTGGGAAAAAATGTAATTTCACATTTTCAGATGGTGTCTCAACGTAATTAACTCAAATATATAAAAGTGTAAGAATTTCACGTCTTTTGTGTCATTTTCACGCCTAAGGGTGTTTCTTATACCCCTTTTTAAGTACCATAAACAGGGGTTTAGCTACTTTTTCCAAGGATGATACTATTCTAATTCCCAAAATCGCAAGTAAACCTATGTCTATCAACAATATGATTCAGAAACTTTATCGTGGAAGCTTCATATTCAAATAGTACAAGATCCATAAACAATAACTAATAAAAGAGAAACGGAGGTAAAAAAATACTTACAGCCATCAAGCAGAACACCCATTTGTGGCGGCTCTCAGCATTCAGACCAATTACAGTTTTCCTTGGGTTATTTACTATGGTGAATAGAAGCCAAACATGATAAGCCAGCAGCACCCCCATGCCCATGGGCACCAGCACGAAGTCCAACTGCTTTTCCTCCATTACATTAACAAATCCACTGATTTCTGCAACTATGTGCTTCTGCAGGGGAAGTGTGGAAGTCGGTGAATCTCAACTAGTCTAAACCTAATCATTTCAACACTTCAAACCCGGATAGTTGCGCAATTAACGAAGCCCCATAAACGCATGAACAGTGAAACGAATATGTCCAGATTAACTCCAAGGAGAAGACATCGTGGACGTGGGGAGCACTAAATCGATCCCTATGCTTATTCTTTTGTGGACAGGGAAAAAGCAACGGTACAACGAAAATGAAAGGGATGATGGGACAAGATAATCAGCTCACAGTGATTTGTGCTTATCAGAAGTGGGGATGATGCTTATTTTTCTCTATTGGAAATGGGTTGGGGGTATACACCCATTTGTTCAAACTAGAAAGTATAACGTGAGAAGCACTTGCATTAATATAATTTAAAAAGTAAATTTATAATTTATTGATTAAAAAAATGTTTAATTTATAATTTTATGTATATTTTTATTATTAAATCATTAGTATATAATTTGATATGCATAAAAATAAATTGATTCAAAGAGATCGAGGCAATTTTGAAAAAAGAAAAACAAATTTGCAAGGTTCATAGTGTCTCTAGGGGCCAGTTCGGGAGAAGGCCTAATAGGCCCAAGCAGACCTCCCCCAGAAAATAGAAGCCCAATCGGGCCAATTTGAGAGGGCGCTGATCCAAGAGGCCTTACAGGCCTACAAAGAGGCCTAAAAACGTCCCCTAGAAAATAGAGGACCAACAAGGCCTCATTGACACATGCGCTCCCAAAGAAAAGTATTTTAAACTCCAACAAACTTGGAGTCTAGTTGGGAGAAGGTTTCTCAACCATCTCCCTAAAAATTCGAGGAGGATTCAGCTTTATCCCCCAGAAGATTGCAACAAACTTCAACAACCTCCCCGAATCTGGGGGTATCCCCCAGGTACCCCTCAAATCCGAGGGGTATTAGCTAGCCACTAGAGGACTCTGCAATAATCTAAGGAACGATTAACATTATTCAACAACTTTGAGGCCATGATCCCCCAAATTCATAACCTTCTCCAATAACCTTGTTGTTATTTATAAATAGAGAAGTCCCCCAACAAAAAAACTGAAACAATCACATACACACACGACAAGAAGGACATGGTAAAAAAGACACAACCAGAAGGACTTGGTCAGAAGAACCAACACACACCTCTTAATATGATTTACACTCTTTAAGCCCACCTACCATATTTTTTGCTCTTTTTGCTACCTAATAAATAGGAGGACGAGACCTTACTCCTCCCAGACGCCTTCTCAAAGTAAAGTCCTTCCCCTAGGCAGTCATCCTTCTCAACCTTCTCAGAATAAAGCCCTATCCCAAGCAGGCATCCTTCTCAACTTTCTTAGAAATAAAGCCCTGCCCCCATACAGGCACCCTCTCATAAAAAGCTTGTCTTCCTCACAAACACAACAGCCCATATCGACAAAAATATAGAAAGCGAGGGAAGAAAAAGACCAAGAGCAATAAAGATACATAAAGGTTCCCCCAAAGGCTCCACTCGAGGGCTCAATCCAAAGTAGCCTAAAAGCCTCTTATCGATCAAGCATCTACAGTCGTAGGTCTTCTATTTCAATTGCTTCAACAAGGAAGCGAGGGCGATCATTCTATCAGATAAAGAGAAAGGAACAACAAGAGGAAAATCATAAGTCCACCTATCAGGAAAAGTCAAGGGGCGAGGGGGCAAGACAAAGAAGAATCTCCCCTTCCAACATTTTGGATGGCTAGGAGCTAGAATGAAGGTGTCCCCTCGATGGGGAGAAAAATGAAAGACCCCAAACTCAGTACGTTTTATCTAGAAACACTAGGAGAAGGCTTTAGCAGTAACGAGAGCACTATTAAAATGCAAAATCATAAAAAACACGATTAGTATGCGAAAAGAATTGTGAGCCAATTGATTTAAAAGAACTTGAAAAAAAAAACAAGTAAACTCCTCATAAAAATAAGGGATGGGAAAACAGAGGCTAGCCAGAAATTAGGAAGGAAAAAAGCTTAAGTAATTTAGGGGAGGGAGATTGGGACAACTATCGGGGGAGGGTACATAAATAGTGTACTCTGATGGAATCCTGAACTCTTCCACCGGTTGACGGACGCTTGAAAGCTTGAGGTAAGAAGAACCTCAGTCCACCGTGGATTGGGCGGTTCCCTCTCCTCCTTACCAGGAGAAAAACCCTCCTCTTCCTCGTTCCCCCTACTCCCTCTTCCACACTAGAAGACCCATCCAACAAACGGCAAAGAGCCTGTCTCAGGCTCCACCTCTGGCTACCATCATATTCATATGGACCAAGGCCCGCCTTTCTAGAAGTAGCCTCAGAGGGATCATCGCCTGATAGTACTTTCTTCACAAATCGAACAGATTCATCTGCCATTGATATTCAAAATACTAGTGGAAGAAAAGTAAAGAAGAAAGACGTGACAGAATAAGAAGATGGAAAAAGGAAGAAAAAACTTATAAATCTGCGGAGAAGAAGAATATCTCTCTCTCTATCCATGGCGTGGGACAAAGGAGGAAGGAGAATGCATTGAGGTTAGGGCTGGAATAAAGGAGGAGTATGGGTGGTTTGAAAAAGGTAATGATGGCTAGGCTTAACGTTAGCCTTCAAATCAAGACTGGCAAAAAGTAAGGCACAAGGCCCCAGGCGAAAGCTTTCGTCAAGAAGGGAGAGAAAGACCTGAGCGAGGAACACTTTAATAGAGTGATATGGGGGTGTTCCCCCAACCACGAAAACCTCCTACTCTAATATAGAGGTGACACGTATCCTCCTCCTTAAGAGTAGGGGGACTGAATGATGCGGGTGCTTGGGATGGCCTAGCCAAAATGACAAGGGTACTTGGGACAGCCCCGCCTACAGCTTAACCAAACAAGCCCAGACAGCCCAGGTAGCCCAAGAAGCCTAGGAAAAAGGGAGGAGGCCCAGGACACCCCATGGCTCGAACTATGGTTAAAGCCCAACAAGACGTCCAGCCTAAAATGCCTATGCACGTGGCAGCCCACACTCCAGCATAGCGCCCAGTTCACCTAGATGCAACATCCACCTCAAATCACATAAGCTCAATGAGTCCTACTTGAGCAAGGAGGGACTCCCTGGCGAAAAGGGCTCTTCGCAGACGTGGGGTCTCTCAAGCTGGAGAATACTCCTACTAAAGCATATCTAACCACATATGAGGATGATTTAGTCGTTATCCAATCGATTTCTACGATTCTCTTAGAGCAAATTAGATCCCTCGCAGATGGGGACACTCCCTCTATAAATACAAGTTTAATCCTCTATACGAGAGACGTCTCTCTCACTCTCTAAGCAATCTTCTAAGCATTCTACAAGCATACTATCATGTGTTGCACTTTTCATCAATCTTATTCATCATATCTCGATTTTCATCCAAATTTACTTACTTTTCTAGTTTATGTTATCTAGAATTCAATACTAACTTAGGCATCAAAGTGCTAACGTCTTTTTTGTAGGTCCTCTCCTAGAAGCCCGCATACGCTTCGGCCTAAACATTAAATAATAGTCCATTTCTATTGGGCCCCTGCTATTTTTGCACACATCATATACAAAGATGTCATTTGAGGTGTTGTGAAAGTAGAAAGTTTAGAAATATTTTATACTACCACAAGGTTTTAGAGAGTTTTGGCAAATAATCTTCTTGTGGGCGTGCACATGGGATGAGATAATGCTGAAAGACATTAACACCTGGAAGTAGGGAAGCAATCTTGAATTTAGGACAACGACAAGTGTTGTGACTCTCTATCAGTGCAAATTTTTTAGCTTCAAGCTTATTCATTTTATTTCATCACTTTATATATTGTGATAATTTATTTTTTTGATATTTTTATATATTGATAGATAACTTAACCAAAATCACACAATATCCACAACATAATTTTTTGGATGTCAACTCAAAATTTTCATCAGTCAACAGAGTCCAGATTGAAAAATACCAAATTTTCCTTATTGTAATTCTTTCCCTAATTCCACCGGAATATGGTAAACATTGTGCTATATTTGTTACAAGTTTGTTGGTATAATATTAGTTTGTTAACAAAAATCTAATCAGATTTTGTAGGATTTTATTTGTTTTTATTCGAATTGATCAATTAGTTTTGATTTAGTTAATTTATTGAAAACTTTTTGAATTTGTGATAATTATCTTCTTGTAACTCATCATTATAAATTGGCTAGTAGTGAAATGAAAAATCATCAGCTTCTTTTCCCTGAAAACTTGAGTGTTATAGCATTCTTTTTTGCCATCAAAGTGGTATCAGGGCCCTTTTCTTAAGTGACTTGTGTGAGTGAAACCAATGAGGAACCACTCACCAAAAAATTAAACACTTGGCCTTCATCAATGGCAAGAAGTAGTTTCTTGTATGCTCCTCCAATTTTCACAAGAGAAAATTATCACGCATGGGTTTGTGAAACTGGAGTCTTGTTTAGAAGCATATATGGACCATGGGAGTTCCTGGAAATAGATGAAATTCCACCACTTTTCAAGGATCTAAGAATTGCGGAAATAAGAGATTATGAGGATGGTATGAAGAAGATGCATAAGGCCAAAACCTGTATTCACTTAGCCATATAAGAAGATATATTCACAAAGATCATGACCTGTGAAACTGTAAAATAAGTATGGAATCTTTTGAAACAAGAGTATCAAGAAAATGTAAGGAAAAAATGAATGCAAGTTTTAAACCTAAAAATGAAACTCGAGATGCAGAAGTTGAACGAGACAGAGCAACTAAAGAACTACACTAACATGTTAAAATTAGTCAACAAATCATACTATTGGGAGAAGATCTTTGATAGTCGAGTTGTTGAAAAATTATTGGTGGGTGGTGACCAAAATCTCTTCCCTTAAAGAATCTAGAGATTTGTCAACAATCTCACTAACAAAATTTCCGCATGCACTACAAGAACTATTAGCAAAGGAGGATTACCAAATGAAAGACCATTAAAGGAGCATTTAAGGCAGGTGAGATGGATCAAGGGAAACCAAAAGGGATAAGTAAGAAACAACAGCAAAAAATTAATAAGGAGAATGAGGGTCCAAATGGTGGCAACGAAGAAAGTCTGCCTCTATGTGAGCATTATAAGAAAACATCACATTTAGAAAGATATTGTTGGTATAGTCTTGATATTCAATGTAGGTCATGTGCTTAAATAGGTCATATAGAGAATGTGTGTAAAAACAAGCAATAGGCTCAAGTAGTGGAACAAGAGCAGGAGGAGGAGCAATAATTTGTTGCAACCTATTCTGTAAGACAAACTTTGAGCAATATTTGGCTAATTAAATGGATGCACTAACCACATGACCTTTGATTAATCACTTTTTAGAAAATTGGACAATTAGTAATGCCAAAAGTCAAAATTGGAAATGGATAATTTTGATTGAGGTTAAAGGTAAAGGTACAATTGTAATTGAAGACCCAACAGGTATAAAACTAATACTTGATTCTTGTTCTTGAGATTAATCAAAACTTGTTGAGCATAGAAAATTACTCGAGAAAGATTATTTTGTTACCATTAAAGATAACATGTGTGTTATTACTAACTCATATGATATTGAATTACTTTTAAAAATAAAAGACAAGAAGTTTTTGTCTCGATTGAGCTACGATAGAGTTCCGTGCATATACCTGTGTTGTGAATTAAGTTGAACTATGGCATAAGAGTTGGAGCATTTTCATTATTCAACCTTGAAATAACAAAGGAATGTCTTTCACGCAAGGAGCTACTGTTGTGTGTGAGATATGTCAATTAGGAAGGCAAATCAGGCTACCATTTTCAATCTAAAAAGCATAAAGAGCAACTGAGGAGCCTCAACTCACTCATATTGATGTTTGTGGAGGTATGAAAATTGTTTCTCTAATGGTAGTAATATTTTATACTTTTAATTGACGACTTTACTCTAATGTGTTGCATACATTTCCTTAAATAAAAGAATGAGGTTGTTGATGTTTTTTTGGAAATTTAAAATATTGGATAGAAAGTCAAACTAGTTGCAAAACTAGAGTACTTCGGTTCGACAATAATACTGAATATACTGCTAATATATTTGCCAAGTTTTGTGAAGATGTTGGGATTGAGCATCAATTTACTGTAACTTACATCCCTTAACAAAATGGGGTTAGTGAGAGGAAGAATAGAATAATTATGGATATGGCTCCGTGTTTGTTATTTGAAAAGGGCATACCAAAGAAGTTTCGGGCATAGGTGTTAATACAACTATGTTTCTGCTAAACACGTTACCAACTAATGTATTAAAAGGAAAAGTACCTTTAGAGGTCTAGTATGGTTTTAAGCCTTTTGTTCTTAATATAACAATATTTGGTTGTTTATATTTTATCCATGTCCCAAATGTAAAATGACGAAAGCTAGATCCTAAAGCTAATATGGAGTTTTTGTTGGTTACAATAGTGTCATCAAAGGTTACATAATCTTTAAGCCTTTGATAAGAAAAGCGAAAGTATGTAGAGAAGTTAAGTTTGATGAAATTACAAGATGGAATTGGGACAAAGATGAAGGTGAAAATATCAACAAAAAGGAAGAAAAACTAGAGTTGCATGAAGATGAGAGAATTGACGATGCTCCTTGTTAGAGGTACAAGGATGCTCACAAAAATTGTGAAAGTTGTAACATGGCTATACTTGAATCTACAATATATGTTGAGGCTGTCAAAGATCCGAAATGGATTGTTTCAAAAGAGGGGATAAGGACGGTACAGAAAAATCAAACTTGGCAACTATTGGAGAGACCATAACATAAGAAGAACAATGATATGAAATGGGTTACAGAACCAATCTCAATATTGATGGTTCTATGAACAAATACAAAGCGAGGCTAGTCGTGAAGGCATATGCTCAACTTATATGGTGTAGATTTTTTAAACACGTTTGCACCTATTATAATGTTAGATTCTATCGTATTTCTCCTAGCACTTGCAACAAAAAAGCAGTGGTTAATTTATCGACTTGATGGTAAGTCAGCTTTGTTGGATGGCAACCTAGTGGAAGAAATATTTGCTAAACAACCTAAAGGATTTTAGTTGATTCAAGCAAGGTGTAGTTGCTTAAGAAGGCGTTGTATAGCTCAAAGCAGGCTCCAAGATCCTTGTACAGTCGGACTGATAAGGATTTGCAGAAGATTGGGTTCAACAAAAGCATGAGTGAATCGACTTTATATGTCAAAGTTGTTGATTATGTTTTGATTATTGTTTCACTATATGTTGATGACTTACTTGTGATAACAAGCAATTCAGATTTAATTGAGCAGATTAAGACTGAAATTTGGCAAGCTTTTAAAATGATTGATCTGGGACAAATAACATTTTCCATAGGTATGGAGATTCAACAAACTCAGTATGAAATTTTATCGGACAATAAAAATACGCTAGGGAAATGCTGAAAAAATTCAATATGGAGGAGTAGAAATCAGTTAGTACTTCTTTTTTGCAAAATGAAAATTCAACAAAGATAGTGCTGAGAATATTGATGAGGGATCATACAGAAGCATTATAGAATGTCTAATGTACTTGACTGCAATAAGGCCAAACATAATATTTTCTATAAATTTGTTATCTAGATATATTAATTGTATAACGGAGTTGCACTACAAAGCTGCAAATAGGGTTATTGGATATATCAAAAGGGACTTTACTTATTGAAGTTTGAAAAGAAAGTTCTTTCTACATGATATTGTTGATAGTGATTAGGCAGGATAATGGTTATATAAGAAGTACAATCGATTACTTGTTTAACATTCGATCAAGCTATTTTAGTTAGAGCTCAACAGTTGAAGTTGGGTACATTGTAGCCGCTACAACAATTAATTAAGCCTTATGGTTGATGAAGTTGATGACAGGCTTACATACGACTCAAGAGGATGAAACGCCGATATATGCTAATAATCAAGCTGCCATAGCAATCTCTAAAAATTCAATTTTTCAAGGCAGGACTAAACAATTTAAAATCAAAGTAAAGTTCAAAAGACAAATAATGTTAATTGGTCCACTGCAGTACAAATATCCAACTAGTAGATATTTTAGCAAAGGGACTATCAAAGTCAAGATTTGAAGCATTCAGAGGCAAAACTGGAGTTTGCTACAAAAATTATAAGGTGGAATAATAAATATTATGTTATATATGCTACAAGTTTGTTGGTAGAAGATTAGATTGTGAATCAAAATCTCATCAAGTTTGCAGAATTTTATTTGTTTTTATTTGAATTGATCAGTTAGTTTTTATTTAATTAGTTTGTTGAGATTTTTTGAATTTGTGATAGTTATGTTCTTGCAACTCATCACTATAAATAGGCCAATAGTAAAATGAAATTTCATAAAAACTTGAGTGTTATAGCATTCTTTATTGAACAAAATTTCAAACATATTCTCACAATAGACACCATTCTAACAATCAAAGTCTAAAAACCAACACGTTGGCTTGAATAGTAGCGGTTCGCTTCAAAGAAAAAACTAAAATCAAATCAGTAAACTCAGCTCATCACAGGCAGCACAAAAAGTTATCAACAAAATGTGTGTCGAAAATGTGTATGGGAGCAGATGGTGTGATGTGTGGAGAAGAACACACAATAATTACCAACAACGATGTGTATGGGAGCGAATGGTGTGATGGATGGAGAAGAACACACAATAATTACCAAAATTGGTCGTTTTATTTTCATCGGCTGAACAATATCAAGAGATCAAGATGCACAGAGGGTCGAGCTGGGCTATTCTAACCCAGTACCGAATTGAACCAAGAAAAAGAGATGGGCTAGTTCGGTCCAGGCCCTTTTGGGATCAGGTCAATCCTGAGCCGGTCCTAGAGATCAATACCTGGGACCAGCCCAACCCAGTGGCCCAGGACCACCTAGGTCTTGGACTGTCCTAGGGTGGGTGTGTTGGGCCTTTTTTTTTTTTTTTTTCTTAAAGTCAGTATATATTCTTAAATTTATTTGTTTATATATAAATTTTATATGATTAATGTATTATTATATTTTTTAAAAGATAATTATAATTTAGTAATTTATTATAAGAAAACCTCAATATCATAAAAAAAATTTAAAAGCACATTCGGGCTTGGTCCTTGCCTCAACTAGGTCGATTCATGGGCTAAGCCTGAGTGTAAATTGGACTCAATTGGGGTCAACTTAGAGGTCCAGAACCGCCCCAAGACCAACCATGAACAGTAGTGGGCTGATCCTGGGTCGGGCTTTTTTGGGTTAGTGCATGCCGGTCCTAGGCTAGCCCAGCCCGTTGTGCACCTTAATCAAGAGAGAAGGTACGTTGTGTTAAACGTGAGACTATGAGGAAGATAACATACACATTTTTAGTCAAACAATAAAACCACCCAACAAATTAACACTCGGGAAACGAAATGAGATTCCAAAACCTAAGATAAGAGGAGATGCAGCTGCAGCTGCAGCTGCAGCTGCAGCTGACCAGGGAGAAGATGCGACCGAAGAAATTTTTGGTTTTCTAAATGACAGAACATATTTCCACAACCAAACACATGATCAACCTAACTAGAGGAGCTGAAACGGAATAAATTCCACAAGCAAGCACAGCCTCATCAATGTCCTTCGCAGATTTGTTTCGTGGAGTGTTATTTAAATCTTGTAGTTATTTATCTTTGGGTCCTGTATTGTTTGGTTTCTGAAGTTGGAAAATACATTTGTTTCCTTGTTGCCAAATAGACCAATAACTGCACCACGTCAATTACTCTTTTAAAATTTCAATTTTCAGGCAATAGCAAAGTTTCAAGTTTGAAAAGGATAAGGATATATTCATCAGTATACCTTCTCCTTTGTATCAAGACCCTGTAACTGCATTTAATGCTGCAACTATGAAACAAAGCTTATCATAAATATAGTTGAAATTGTCGGTAAGCCCCTCCAACCAAGCCAGAAGCAAAAAGGGTGGCACAAAATTGAAAAAGACACTGCTCCTGTGTAAGCCACCAATTTCTCAAATATAAAAAACAAAATGAAATTTCACAGGAAAAGTGCAGCTCGTGCCAACACAAGCAATATAAACATTGGAACCAAAGGGATCAGACTATATTACACATCTCCCTCAATTCTGCACTGTTTATAAGTATATACAAACGGAAGAAAGTAACCCCATCAGAATACAGTAGTCGAGCAAGAGATCTCTTGCTTCTGTTAGTTGGGTCAAAGCTACCTCGCTATTGCTAGACTTTTTTGGAGAAAGACTACGTTACTTCATCTATATAGGTTTCTATTCTCAAACAATAAAGTCCGGAAGGCAAGGCGAGCAATCTACAAGGGCTATACATCATATACAGGTAACCGCTCTTCAATAGGCACTCGACAAATCGGGCATTTCTTACATTTATCAGAGCAGAAGCTGTACCACATAAAGGAATATTTTAGCACGTGGTAAAGAAAGAAATCAAGGATGAGCTTTCATGGTCACAGAAGAACCAATATTGTATTACCTGCATAGAATGCGATGCCTACAAGGAAGAAGTACAATGGTTATCTCCCCCTCGAAGCAGACTCTACAAAGAACTTTTTCCTGGGAAACATGTCGACAAGTAACTCAGGTTGCTGCAAAAATCAACTTCAAAGCCAAGCATATATAATCTATAGGACACCAAGGCGTTAATTGTAATCCAAGAGGAAAAGAGAAGCAAAAGTCATTGGTCAATAATTGTATTCTCTCCTATCATGTGTAGCATGTAAAATGCGTCTTTCAGATGGCTTTACAAACCCAAAACAAATTATATGCTCCCAATGCAAATGATGTAAATGACCTTCTACTATCAAATCCTTAGGCCATGCTTGCTTCATGGTATAAGGTGGGAAATACTTTTTACCACACTTAATACCATGATTACTTAGCATTTGAACAGGGGCCTGATAGGAAACTCCAGCCCAGAATGTAACATGAGTTTTTAGGAATGTTCCATCCCTCATTTCTGTGGAGGGTATAATAATTCTACACAGGGCTAGACCCTTATTCTGGGAGCAGAAGTCCACTTTTCACTTTCTTCTCAAAAGAAGGTGAGAGTTTTACTCCGACACCTTCATCCTCTCAAACCAACAACTGGGACTTTCACCAACTATTTTGTCATTCTTGGAATTTTTACTTTCCCTTTCGCTGTTTAGGTGGTCATTGACTTCCACTGGGAGAAATATATAGAAGCCATTATTCTCTCATCATTTCTGTTCCACTTGTGCTCCACAGGGGGATGTCGGTGTTGGTTGGATGGTGATGGCGGTTTGGTGGCCGACGCTGATGAGGTGAGGTGAGGTGCAAAAGGAAACAAATCATACGAGAGGGAAAAAAAAAAAAAAAAAAAAAGAAGCAAGAAAATGAAAGAGCAGAAAAAAGGAGCAAAGAAAGGGAAAAGTTAAAAAGCAAAAGGAGAGTAGAGGGGAACAGAAGAGTAGAACTAGGCATTCAAAATGAAATACAAAAAGGATGAATACATAATATGAAAAAAAAAGAAAAAGAAGGGAAAAGGAAAAGCGTTGTAGAACAAACATAAGAGTAGAATTTTGACATATGAGATAAGAAAAATAAACCAGATAATGAGAAAAGAACGATAAAAAAAACTTTAATCAGATAATATTATTCCAGACCAAATCAATTATATAGTGTCCATTTAATCCATTATAAAATAATCACTCTATCATTTATCTTAATCAACCATTTCATTTATCACTCATCAACCCATCAGTTAAAGGAAACAGAGCCTGACAGTTATTATTGGAGAGGTAAATTACATTGACACGCCATGCAGTTGGGGTCCAAATACAAAAAATACCCCCTACCCTTTGCAAAAAAGTACACAAGCACACTCCTTATCACTATGATCACAAATACACCCTCTATACAGTGGCAAAAGTGTACACACACAAACACCACTGGAGGTACATTACACTATCACCACCTCAGGGAGGTACACTCCCTGAGTTTTGTTAAAGATAGGGGTATTTGAACCTAACTCAAGGAGAGTTCACCCCGATAACTAAATGAATGCATATCAGACAAATTGAGTTATCAAAACATACAAACCATACATCCGTAAATAATGCTCGTCCCAGGAAGTTTTGGCATTCAATATTCGGGAAAGCATCAGAGATACGTACAGACAAAGATACACATATATATACGAAAAGACTAGGGAGTTTTACATTTTGAAGTCTCTCATACTTAAATTGTGATTTCTGTTTGCTCACCAAGTGCTGCTTGAAGTCTCCAAACCTAAAAACAAGAACGCACAAAGGGTTGAATGCATTTTGAGCCAATGTTAGTTATTAATTAAAAACAAACAAGAATGTAATTAAAGACGGCAATTACCTCCTCAGCAAGATCCTTCTTCGGCATTTTCTTCACTATCTCAGGTGGATAACCAGAGAAAGTATTATAACTGAATCATTAGTTGCAATCAGCTTGTCATATCATCTCATAGAATCATTCCTAAACTTCAATATACTAATCTGATTCTAGATGCAACATTACTGCAGCAACTTATATTACGAATGTTAAACAGATCATAAGGTCATAACTCAGCTCAAATATCTTAGAATGCAAGAAGGAAATAAAAATGTGTGTAAATATTCTCAAATAAAGTCATCATGAAAACCTCCAATCAGAAGCGGAGAAACCAGAGCGGTTGACATATTCCAATTTCTTAAACTGGGTTAATTTGCAGAGTGGTTATGCAAATAAATCTATGTTCATTTACAGATATTTTATCACAAGCATGTGTAACCATGCATGAAAAATAAGTTACCTATTGCTCTTTTATTCCCTAATATGAAAGAAGAAATTGATCTTTAGTTGGTTACAAATATCCCCCTTTGTCGGTCATAAAATTTTGCAATCACTTCCATCAAAATTTTGCGGCTTCCGTCCAGTATTCAAAGATGTTTGTATTTTGCTGCCTTTCTGTTTTCCTAATTGTATTGTAAGGATGTCTCCTCCCATAAATTACCATATCCTGGACACTAATTACAGAATACCAGACAATTATCAATTTTTGAAGATGTTAATGCCAGATAGAAACTTATAAAAGGATGCTTAAACAATTGATCTTTTGTTAGCCACCATGGAGGATGTGTATCACTCATTTATATTCAACAGATCATGTCAGGGGAACAAAGAAGTTTTACCCTGAAGCCCCATCATGGAACAGGCGTGCCTGCTCTTCTCTGCTTGTTTCATCAATTGACCACCAGCCAAGCAGCCTAATGAGTATAAGTCACAAAAGGTATATAAGCTAGTACAAGAAACAAGTCTATGGGACTTGTTTATATTTTCGATACATAGCAACCGAATACATAATATAATGTCTTTAAACATTACCTGGAACCATGGTGCAGGAAATCAAAGCAGTCACGAATCCTTGAGGAGTAGACAAAGTATATTCCCTCGCTAGCTTCACTTCTTAGTAAAAGAACAATTTTCTCAATCAATCTGGATGCAGCAAACAAGACCCCAGCTCCTTGCAATAGAAAAATAGGAGAGAAGAGGACCGGAAGAGGAATGTGTCTAGCACCTACTGGTGTTCCCTAATTCAATACCTAACCAATTAGTTGATGAAAAATCCCAAACTTGCAAATATGAGCAGCATTTCAGTCACATTGTCTACAAGAATAATAATGGATACCTCGAGCCTCATACAAAGGAGGATCTGGAAACCAAGAACTGGGATTTTCATGATGTGACCGCCAATATCTTGTAGGCCACACATCCGATCCTGTGAATGATCCTCAGAAGATACCACTAAGCCACTGTTCCAGTCCAGATATCTAATAGCAGTAGACGATGAACTTTCTTCTCTTGTTCGAGAATTTCTATGAATTACAGGGTTAGACCATTTTGTGCAAACAAGAAATGCAAAGCACTCAGCAATCCTACAGAAACACAAAATGAGCCAACTTTCAAACATGTAAAACACCAACAACATAAAAATGAAGGTAAAAGATGGTTTTAAATGGAAACAATACCCATAATTTATGAACAAGTCCCACCAGCCAAGAGCACCAACATCACCTGGGATGCCAAAATTAAGAAACATCAAAAATTATAACCAGAAATAAATTTAGAGAAGACCTTCGCATTCATGCAGTGTGGAAAGCAAGTTTAACAGAATTAAATACTAATTCAAATGCAGAACCATATAACACTAGCAAGCCTCATCAGAAACCGGAGACCAAGTTTACTGAAGTCAGTAGTACAGAGTGCTGGCAAATGTTAGCAGAGTCAAACCAAATCCCATGAAGCATCAGTTCTACGAAGATTAAGATATTTTCTTAGGGAAGTAATTACCAGTAGAACACTTATAATATTCAATTAATGCATGCATGTATATATATTAGCTGCATTCTTTATTGCTGCTGAGGTGGCCATTAGTTCCATTATACAAGAGTTACCATCCAAGAAAGTGTCCTCCAGATAGCCGCCATATAAAAAGGTATCACTAAAAGTCTATCTTTGCAAGAGTTAAAACATTTCCATCTTTTTAAGCATCCAAGACTCACTGTCTCCAATCCCATCAGCCTTTACATTTCTAACCAAAAGATTAGCCAATAGTGCCTCAGATTTGATTTCTTCATCTTTCACTCTAATCTACAAAACAGATTCCTAACCAAATTTCTTGGCTTCAAAACATCACCAATGCAGGACAAACATGATTTTGGGGGGATCAAACCATATACCATAAAATTACAAAATTTCCTTACAAACCAAAAATCCAACTTATCCTGCCGTATGTCTCATCCAAACAAAAAATCAGAGCACAATCAATCCAATAACACTCACCCCACACCCAAAAGAAAAAAATCAGAAATGCACCTGCAAGTAAAGCGAAAAAGAACAATACAAATGTCTTTTTCTCTGCTAATCTATCTGTCCATACACAACTAATGAAACCTTGCTGTCTATTTAGCGCATGTTATCATCACAAAGCCAACCCTTGTTTCTCGTGCGGCAATACATGACTCTCTTCCTGTGATATTGAGTAACTTTGCTATTGCCTCCCCAGACCTACCGAACTATTACAGCTCATTTTTATTCATCTCCTCTTTGCAATTTTTTCGTAGGCAGCTCTCGAAGGAATGCCACTAGTGACTATCGATTACTCAACAACTTAAAACCCAGGAAATTTTCTGTGAGGAGTCTCAACCACAAAATGACTCTGGAATCCCACCCCATACAGCTTCTCAGTATCACTGATTTCTTACTCTCGATTCCTACTGATAGGCATGCATCCACTAGGGCGTAGGCCACAGGGTGAGTTAACAGGTCTGATTGTTTGGCCCGAAAGTAAAAGACAAAAATAAAGTAAAAGACAAAGACTTTGTCGCTTAGCAAATAGCATTAGAACAAATAAGGATCACAAGTCTTACTTTCTTATATAAGGGACTTTCAAACTCACAGAATAGTCAAATAAAAACGGATGCACATGAAACCTCACATAAGACATACAAGAAGACACATATACCTCACAGACTGCAATGTAGAAGAGACTTACCACACAGCTTCAGGAGAGTGAAAACTGTGGCCGCAAGAAAGAAAACCATTGATATCGCTACCCAGAAGTGCTGACCACAATAAGATATCATTAATAAAGAATCTAGTAAGCAAACTGAAATAGAAATCCAAGCAAGATAAAGACCATGAAAAAAGTAGAATATCTAGTGGTACCAACGGCATACCGGACCCATCAAAAACTATAACAGTACCTTCCATGTACTAAGCCCACCAAACCACAAAGCAGCACGTGCCTTGAGGCCCACGCAAGCACCATGAATTTGGAATAAGTTAGCAAAAAGGATAAATAATTTGTGCTTAAGGCCTTTAGCAACCTCTCCTAAAAGAGCCAACTTCCATTTCCAACTCTGCAAAGGATTGGGGTATCACAGCTTATCCTCTTTAAACCCTGATACCCTCACCAATACCAGGCAGATAGACCAAGACAGCCATGAATTTGGTATTCTACCAGTGCCCGCCACAAGTCCGGGAAATGGCAAAACCAGGTCACAGAGTACGCTTCGCCCAGATCACACTTAGTTACCATAGTTCAAATCAATTACCACCAGTTGTTCAGCCTGACTCCTGGTGTTCTATGACTTGGTAATTGCCTCAAGATTCACATGAGCATCACAAATTTCAGTAAGGTAACAGGTATAAAAAGAGTTAAAGGTGCTCATTGATCCTTTAGCAACCACTTACAAACAAGTGATGCTCCTCCTCTGAATTTTCGGGAAGTTACATAAAGCTCAACTCCCAAGAGACCTTATTGGTTCTCAAACTTCTGCATAGATGCATGCCATTCTTTACCATGATGGCAGTTCTCCTAATGTTCCTTTGGAAGAGTTAGAATTAGCATGCTTTAGTTGATAACTCATCTTGTTAGTTGACTCAATAAAAGGAAATGTAGGAAGCCATCAAAGTTCTCCACAGAGTGCGGACATTAACTACAGTTTGGTTATGCATGTGTAGTGCTTTGGTGATCCCAAAATACAGTCTGAGAAATCTAAATTAAAAAAAAAAAAAAACAAACAAAACAAAAACAAAAAAAAAAAAACAAAAAACAGTGAATCTATGACATGGAGATCCATCTTTAAGGTTTTCATTTTTACACGCATCAAAGAATAATTGTGGTATGGATTAACTCGCTTCCTGAAATTTTGAGGAAGTAAGAATATCTGAAGGATATATACTCCTCTGTTTGCACTATGTAGAGTTTTCAAAGTCGATTTGGAAGGTCAATTAAGGGTTGCAGACTAAGGGCTCAGGTTTTGACAAGGTGGGCAAATTATAGAAGTAAAACCCTTCCCTCATCAATAAGATTCAATGGTAGGCACATCTTGTTATTGAGACTCAAATGTCTATTTAAGAAATAGTTCTCCCATTTCTGCAGTAGGAACTCTGCCTCTCTGCGATTCAGTCCTAGCTTCAGCAGTGGACAGAGTCATCCATTTGCCAAAATAAAACTCTAAAATCAAGGAAGCAATAGGATTTCTATTTAGCAGATACATTTTAAACAGCAGCACATTAGACAATTAATCATTCCATCTTTGTGTATTTCCCAGTTATAGAAGAACCCTAAAATCCAATGGTTTTTCCTTAGCACCTATCCATGCAAGATATTCATTTCCCGATTCTAGGATCAGATTGCACAGAAATTCCTCACTTTGTATATTCCAAAAGTAGCGATCTTACATCCTCTTCAAATATCTCTGGACAACTCAAATCACAGGCTCCACACCCTCCAAAAACAAAATTAAATTTGTTCCAGCTGCAAAACCATTCACGAATCACACGTATGGATTGCAATGAGAAAGAGTGGACTCAGTGGAGTATGAATCAGAACCTCTATTAACATCTAAAGGAACATAAATATCCAACTTACTCTTTACTTTATTTTGTTTAAGCTATATACTTACTGGAAGTGTCTCCCATATTGCATCGTCAGTCATGCTTTCATCATCTCCTGGTAATAAAGCCTTGCACATTCTGCATCGTGAACATGAAAGAAGAGAAACATGAAGTCCATTACTCTATGATGCATTGAAAGGTCTGACGACAGCACTTATTAGCAAGAAAGTTTTTTCATAAAATTTCAAGGCTAACCTTGTTGCATCAGGATCAATCAGTAAGCACAAAAATAAACCTTCTTTCATGTTCATTTTTGTATATTTGAATGTTCAAAATTCTAAATATTTACATACTTCTATTCTAGTAAACTTTAGTGCTGGATGATTGTCTGCAGCACCAACGTACTTTGTATAACAAAAAAAACCTATAACACATGATGTACTTGTTACTTACTGGGGATTACATATCCTGAAAGATGATGTCTTGTAGAAAAAGCGCAACTCAAAGTAAGGGCATTAAAGTATATGTTGTACCTAAAATTGTCGATAAGGATAATAGCTTCAAAGGCCAGCAAAGGTAGGAATACGATTTTCAGGTTCACAGCAGCCAAACCAGTACCTGCAACATGGAGAGACATTCATAGAGAAAAGATCACTAGCAATTGCTGAAGCAATGGCATTCTACCTCAAGAACAACCGCATGTTGTCCTAACTAGTGGAAAGAAGAACAGGGAGAAGATTACAAGCGTGACCACAAAACTGACTTGTGGTACAAAATTAATAGAATTGTTTTCCAGATAGAAGTATGAAGTTAATTCCTGTACTGGTACTAAAGATCATTGAAAGGATTTTTCCTCCTTACTGTATATACTCTCCAGATATATGCAAAGAAGCAGCTCGAATGCAACAAGCAACGGCATGGCAACCACAGCATGGCACGGGGCCCACTATTCACAAGACAATACAGAAGAAGAAAGGAAATAAGTTGGGAATCATGCAACATATATTTTAACATAGATGGAACCTCTACCAGCCTAGAGAATATTATTATCAAAATGTTCTGGAAAATCACAGCACAGAGTGGCATACATGGCGATCATGAGGAACTGATGGGGCAGGTAGAGAAAATCTTCCTCGTGCAACAACTACATGAAATAGCCACAATGGAAAAAAAATAATCCTGCACACAGAAGCAAGTACATAAGGTGTATGAATAAAAAAGAGGTAAGCCCATGTTTCTATCAGTATTCTGTTTTAAGCGTCCTTGGAAACTTCTCATAGACAGCTACATTTATGCCATGCAAACATGATGGACATAATAGGATTTCAGTTTGGACCTAGAAAGCATATTGAAAGATAAGTATGCATAGCTGCTTAGTGACAAACATCAGATAAGCCTTTAAAATCATGACATGCTTATGCACCGTTCATTTTCTCTTTCTGTTTATAAGTGAGGGGAAAAAGACTAGTTTGGATCAATGAATCTTTTATTTTCTTATCTTAATTCAGTAATCAACAGATCCACCAACCAAAAAGGAGATACTCCATATAGGGCCATCTCACCGCCTCTGATATAGAAACTATAAAAGGGGGAAATTTTACAGCAGGATCGAAGCAAATTGTAAAAGTCTATACTTAAATTCATGGTCAGCTTATTTTTCAAGAATCTACTGGTATTTAGTAGCTTTGATTTGTATCTTGGGACACAAAGATATGCTTTCATAATGTCTAAATTTTCTGTAGTATGATTCTACATGTATTAGTTAAGGATTCCACTAGCTATTTGAATATGAAAATGAAATTCGTTCTTTCATTCTTCAAACAAATGAAGCAAACTCCAATGAAGAGTCTTGGTCCTTAAACAGTATTTGGAAAAGTCCTATTCTTATATCCCTATAGTCATCAGTGTAATCTGTAATTTTAGCAATAAAGATCACTATAGAAATATGTATTTATGAGGTTATTCAACTTCATTCTTGTCCCTTCCTATTATTCCATTCATCACTATAACAAATGAAGCAAACTCCAACATAGAGTCTTGATCCTTAAACAGTAGTCGGAAAAGTCCTATTCACATATCCCTATAGTCATCAGTGTAATCCATAGAAATATGCATTTATGAGGTTATTCCTCATTATTGTTTCTTCCTCCTATTATTCCATTCATCAATATAACTTGCAGCACCAAATACAAGATATCTTTCTAAAAGAACCTCAATAATCATCACTATAGTCCAATCATCAGAACTAGCAGATATCCCTGGTTCAGCTGGCTATATATCATACTAAAGATGCTGTCAGCATATTATGGTAAGAACTCTTACTAGAATTACGTTTCCTTAACATATTCTGATACGTACTTAATCCATCTCCATCTCATAATTCTCCATTAAAGCTTTCTAAAAGCTCTCTTATGAGGATAACTATCCAAGGGGGCAATGTAGCAAATAATTCAAGGGAACCTGAAATAGAAAAGTATAAGAGGTTTTGGATTTAGCCAAATGAAACACTACCCTGATCAACCAAGTCCGCTTACAAAGTGGTCCAAATCTTCTAATATATTATGCTTAGATAATCATAAGTTGCCTGGCAATGGAGAATAACCAAAGAGGTTATACTCATATTCAAGAAAAGTGATTGGATGCAGCGCTGCCATGTGGCAGTAATCAAAGATTACTGTATGTGATACAGGAGCCAATTACTCTTTGAGAACATACCGCCATTCCACCTCCTAGTGATATTGTGTTATATCATCAGGCGTTGACGAATGTGAATGCAGCAACCACCTCTTGCCTATGTTGCAGTGCAGAAGAGGACCATAGGGAAACACATCCTTGGGACGTCTACAGCCATACAGAGCCTTATTCCTCAGAAATTCAATTCAAGGCATACAGAGGTCTCTAGACATAAAAATTAAGGCATCATGACCACGTTTCTTCAATTAATATTTTGTCATGTACGCAGCTATCACATATGTGTTGATCAAAGGTTGGCATTTCCCAAGTTTGATACAAGTAAAAAATGCCTCCTCCATCTATCCTGTTAGCTCACTTATTAGAACCTGCAATTATTATTCAAATCTTTTAGCAAGGATAGGTACCCAACATCCTGACGTTTTTACATTTCAAGTCAACCCACATTTCGAATTATTTAGTGCATCCTGGTAAGAATTTATCATGGTTCCAAATTCCATGTCGGTAAATTGCATCAGAAATTCCAGCTCAAATTTAAGAGCATTCGCAACATACAGAACGTGCACGGGATTGAAGCATTCTTTATCCTTGTTCCTTCCAAATTAAAGGCAAAAACAGAACCCTTCAAGAAGCCTTAGGTGCAATTTTAACAAAATTGTCTGTAGAAAAACCTTGATGGTATGAGTTGCTTAAGAGAAGCTCCGGCCTCCAAACAAAAACAATATGAAAGAAAAAACCTCATTACATGATCAATTATCATGAAAGCTAAATGAAAGGTGAAAGCATTTCTATTTCAAGAACAATTATGCGAGGAAACAAGTATTGTTATTTCAAAATAAAGTGCTCACAAGGCTCACATTCATGGACTACTGCAGTAGAGCAACTGGCACAGAGAATTAAAAAAGTAGTAACATTGAAGTTGAAAAAAGAACTTAATAATTATGAAGAGAATCTAGGAACAGGAAAGGAAACAACTCGACAAGAAAATATTCCAGTATGAAGAAAGTTCAGGAGCAATGTCTGAATCTTCAAAAGGGCAAAACCTTTGTCTTCCAAAATTTGTTTAACTAGCCTTATCCTGGACAGTAGCAATAGCGCTACCCAAATAGAGATGGAATAGAGGAAGAGACCTGAACTAAAGATAGATCAAGAGCTTAGAGGTTTGAAAGTTACATTAGCTGTAGAGAGAACCCTGAGAAAGAGAAGGGAAACAAGATAATGGGACGAAAATTCAAGAGACCAAGCATGCACAAGTTTAATTGGTAACACATTTTAATCTTTGCAAATAACAAAAACTTTTTGTTCAAAGTTGTATTTGTGCATTTAATAATTTTTATAACTTTTTCAACAGGTTCTTGAATGCATACAATTGTGCCTTTCAAATATCCTTGTCAAAAACCAATAACGAAAATAGTACGAGTAATTAGGTAATCTTTTAGTTCATGAAAAGCTCCTAATGGCTATAGAACTAGAAGCATATTCTTTGCCGCAGAACAAAGAGGTGCCAGCCCTTAGCATGGATGATCCTATGGCATGGGAGCTGGCTGCCAACTGCTGTTGGCGGTGGTTCCAACCATGCATCGCTGCCTTGGTGTGGGAAAGTAGGATATTTGAAAAGTAAGAGCGAGGGTTCAGTCTTGCCAAAGTAATGGGTTTGGCATGACATAGTGACAGCGATGGCAGAGTTTCTGGTACTTGCCATGTACTGGGGGTGTTCATCTCGTTGAACTGTACTGAATCAAACCAAACCGCAATTTTGATAAACCAAAGATTCGGTATGGAAAAGTGCTATACCGTTCGGTTTTGATAAATACCAAACTCTTTTCAGTATTTCAATTCAGTATTTCAGCACACCATTTTTTTGTCAAAAAAAGTTGGAAACTTAATTATGAAAAATAGTAATCACACTTCTCATTTACTTTTTTTATTTTTTTTATAGTAAATTAACAAAATAGTATAAAAATAATTGATAAATGTAAAAAATATGTATATAGAATTAAATATATAAAACATACAAGTATAATATCTCGGTCTTCAGTACAGCTGGTAAATCGAAACTGAACCGAATACCAAAGTTTCAAAAAAAAAATAAAAAGTGAATACCAAACCAAAATTTTTTATTTTGTTTTCCTAACCTACGGAATGGTCGCCTCAGCTCAGTATTAACTCATTAGCTTCTGTAGGTAGTAGGTACATATTGAATTTTCACTTTTGGTTCAATTTGCTCAGTTTAAAATATATTGAATACCACTACCATGTAATATATGTAGAGAGTCATTGTTGTGCATATTATGCTTTAGTAGAGATGGCCTTCAAGAGTATTATTGCTTTCTTCATGAATGCTACCTACGATCTAAGTGCAGCGATACTATGATTTGAAATGGGTAAGACATATTGCTTTTAGCTTCTTGGTCCAGACACATATAAGAATTTCAAGCTAATTACTTCCTGCTACTCTGGCAAAAGTGAGGTCCAGTTATTCACAGAAGGTAGTAGGCAGAATTGGTGTTGGTTTCCTCATGCTAGGAAAACCTCAAATTCTTACACAACGGCGAACAAAGATTCCAGCAATGATGCAAACTTGGTACGCTAATGGGCAGTCTGATGAATCATAAGACAAGAATCATTGGCCTTGTTTATTTTTTATTTCTTTCATTTTCTCTTTTACCAACATCGTCATCCCAAAACCTTGTCAAAGGGAACCCAGAAGAAGAAAAAAAGCAGATGTCTTTTCCCCAACTCAATCCCTTTAAACATATAAGAAAAAAAAAGATAAGGAAAATCCAAGAACAAGAATATCAAAGCACGATAATATCAATCCATACAAAAATCTCAAACAATTGATATTACAAACCCATGTGCATTCACATATACACACATACATACTCACACACACACATATATATTCTCACATAAAAGAAAGCGTCTATATTCGCTAGGGATTACGGAAGTAATTAAACGAAGGAAACTCGGTCAAACAAAAAATTGGAGAAAAAAAATGATACCACCAAGAGTAGGAAACGATGTGATCGAGCTTGAGAACGAGCAAGAGCGTAAAACAGAAAAGCGAAGTGTGCGCCGCCACCGCCTGCAATGACTTGCCCACTCTTCTCCAGCTCATTTCTCCCCCTCTGCAACTCTCACACACAACAACACGCACTCCGAGTGGGAGATATTTGCATATATATATGTATCTCTGTATATATATATATATGATATTGTGATGAAATATATCAGGCAAACGTATCTATATCTCTATCTGTATGCAGATATTTCTGCTTCTGAAGATTGAATTTGCACGAGGGCACAGACGAATGATCACAAAAATTGTGGATTCCGACAAAAATCGAACGGAAAGGGCACACTTCTATTTTATTATAATTAACTCTAATTTCTGAAAGGGATCAAATTTCGCAGACGACAAAAAACCTAGGTGGAGTGACGAAGCTTCGTCAGCAGAAGCATTGAATGTTATTTTATCATTATTATAATATAATATAATATAATATAAATAATAAACAGATAATAAAGAGAAAGGAATAAAGTATAAAGCGCGGGCAAAATTTTCTTTTAGGGTTAAATACAGTTACCACCCCTAAAGTATTAACCCTATATTAATTATCCTCTGAAGTATTAAAATTTTCAAAAAAATCGTTGATCTTTATTTTTAAAGTTAAAATATCTATTTTATCTTAAATACATGCATATATATATATATATATATATATATATATATATATAATATATACTTAAATAAATATATAATTAATTAAATTAAAAGGACTGATAAACTAATAAAAATATAAAATTAATATATATTTATCATATATATTTTTATATATATGATAATTATGTAAATGTGGTAATTTTATGCATGTATAAATTTATTTTTAACTTGGTTTGATAAATAAATAAAATTAAAATAAAATGTCAATGATCATAAATAAAAAAGTTCGATGAACAAGTGAAATTAGATTAGACAAATGGTGATTTTGGCATTTTAAAAATTACTTTACTTTTTTTACAAAGAAATTTTTGTAAGGGTAAAATGGGCATTTCAAACTTTAAAAACAAAGGTCATTGGGGTTTTTGAAGGTTTTAATACTTCAGAGGGGTAATTGATGTAGGGTGAATACTTCAGGGGTGATAACTGTATTTAACCCTTTTTTTTATTCCCAAACTTTTGATTGCATGTTATGGTACATTCATTTTTCAATAATCAAATTAGCAAAAAAAAAAAAAAAAAAAAGATATATATATATATATAATTTGTTTTCCTAAATTTTAATTGAAATTGCAAAATCATCTTTAATTTATTTAACTTTCTAGGTCTCGTTTAGGGGTGTTTACTTTAAAGGATGGGATATGGATGGAATATATGAATAAATGGATGAAATTAGGGATGGGATACAATTAGGGTTAAATGCAATTTAATTTTTGTGATATGTGAGATGAGCAAATACCACTTGTGAAAAAAGAATTAGCAAATTATCCATTTGTGTTTTAAAAGATAAAGTAAATTACCCCTATCAATATAGTTGAGACATGGGGTAATTTGTTATCGTATTTTTTCTAGGGATTTTTTTTTGTTCATTTCTTATATTATAAGGGGTAAATTATATTTTTTCTGATAAAATTATCTATCGTAAATTCGTAATGATGGAGAAGAAACAAATTACATCATAAAGGGAAAGATCGTTCCAACAAGAAAAGGAAGATATCACCTTAAAAGGAAAGTCTTAAAGTCAAACTTACCAAAATCGTTGTAATTCAACAAATCGTCAAAACACCCTTAGTAAATAAATTCTAGCCATGTAAAAAGGGTAGGAAAATAACGAAACAGTATTTAGCCTTCACCTACCATAAATAGCGTAAATTGGAGTAGTATAAATACTCATCTTCATTTGGGAACAAAGAGGAGATTTGTGTAATAATCATAGTGTGAAGCGTATTGAATCGCATCTCTATAATGCAAATATAGTCGATTTCGTTTTTTAACAATATCACTTTATCAATTATTTACCTGTTCAAGGCGATCGTATGCTAATATTTACTTTTGTTTGTTTTGATGGAATAAGAAAAAGTGACAACATTGGAGTTTCCATAATGCCCTTCGTACATCTCCCCTTTATTAGTGTGAAAGAAATCTATTTTCACATAAAGGATTGATCCAATTTGCTCACTATTGCGATTCTCCAACAGAAGCAAATAAATTTCCCTTTATTTTTTTGTATGTTTACTACACCTATCAAGAGTAGTTTAGAAGTCTTTTTTTTTTTTAAATAAATGAGAATGCAAAGGTAAATTGGCCTCATATCCCAACTAAGTAGGCATCTCTGGTAGGATATGAAATCCCTACTCGTCGCAACAAACAATGCACAAACGTGATTTGAAACGATTCCACCCATGCTCATGTAATCCAGAGGCATGGACTAAGTATTGGTTTTTGTATAGAAATGCTTTATTGATTTTTGTGCGAGAACTGAGAATATGTTTGGATTTTATTTCCAGAGGTATAGGTGTGAGAATTACGTATATGTTTGGATTAGAAATGCTTTATTGATTTTTGTGTGAGAACTGAGCATATGTTTGGATTAGTTATTTTCAAACTTAGGTAAATAGGTGTGAGAATTAAGAATATGTTTGGGTTAGATGTTTTTTTTCATTTTGACTGAAATTAGTTATGTAGATTGACCAAATTCATTTTATATGAAAAATTATAAAATTACCAGAATGCCCCTTATCATTTTCTTTTCTTTTCAAGAACAAGTTTCCTTTCTTTTCCTCATTTCCTTACATCTTTCTTCTTTCTTTTCTTAATTACCACACTGTGCATACATATGCACACGCAAATTGGCATGCAAAAAGAAGACAAGATATACAGGAACACTTCACACGAATTAAAAACGCCAATACGCACATTTTCGGCACCACAACTCCACTGTCGAGGAGTGGCAACTTTTAGCTTCAGCGGAGGATGCCGTCGTTCTAGCCACACAACTCCACGCAGATGAAAAATGTATTGTACGTCGGATGTATAGACGGATCGGAGGACGGAGGAGGAGAACTTGTTTTGGTAGAGTTTTCCATGGAAAGACATTTTGTGTGAGAAAACAACACTACCTATGCACAATTGATTTGAAGACTATGACAAAATGGCAAGGGTAAGATAAGACATGAGGTTGATATACCTAATTAATTTGGATGACTGATGCAGGTGGACCTATAATTTAAAAAATAGGGGCCAAAATAGGAATGCCCATCTCAATGAAAATTGATTGAGAGTAAAAAATGAAAATAAGCCCAATGAAAACACAACCAAACGGGCTCAAGTCTTTTCCTTTCTTCTCTATAAATAGTTCTTTTGTTTGTATAGAAAACACAACCTTCGTAAGTCTTCATGAGTTGAAGTTGAAACTGTAGGCAAATGAATTTTGCATCCAATTAAATAATGACAAGTGTCAAATAATATATTAATTATTAATTTTTATTTATATTTTAGAATTTACTAAATTAATTTCAAGTATAAATAGTCAATTTAATTGATATTTTTAATATATATTTTATCATCAAATCACTAGCAGACAAGTGTCAAAATGAAGTATTTCGGCCAATCAAATGATGTTTCGCAATCAAAGATTCCAAAAAATCAGACCACGTTCATTGGAGCAATTGCATGTATGCTCCAATCAAATCAATACAAATATTGTGATATTTATCTCTTTGAAAAATACAAATATCAAAGAGATAATGTCAATTTGACCCATCATATCATTCCAAATATATGATGTATTTATCTCTTTAAATTAAAATATAAAGATACAAAAAGTATTCAAGTGCATCACAACTCTACTTCTTTAACACTTATATAAAAGGGTCCTTGGACCTTATTCAAAAGACACAAAGCTAGAGAATGAAGAGCAAAGCAGAGGAAAAAGGCAAATAATTCTCTCTACGTAGTTCTTCAAAGCTCAAGAACATTCAAAGGTGTTCAAGGCGGAGATCGATTCTTTCGTCAAAGGTGCGCCACAAATTATAGCGTTTAATTTGGGATTACAGGCCTTAAGCCCTCAAACTAACGTTACAAATATTCAAATATCCTCTAAAGAAGATCCAAGTGGTGAATCCACTTTCAAATTATCAAATTCCAAGTCAAGACTATAGCGTTTAATTCGGAATTACAAGCGTGAACCCTCGAATTAATGTTATAGAAATTCAAATTCAAGTCCAAATGAGATCTACGTGGAGATTACCCTTTGCATTTGTCAAATATATATTTTGGAAGGAAGAATTAAGGGATAGAATAGAGATTTTACTCACTTTGATATTTTAATTCAAATATTTTTATTTGTGTTAATTTATTTGTGTTTTGATTTTTAGACACGATAAAATTAGTGCTCACATAAACATTTGTACAATCTTTCTTTCTTAGTAATAAAAAGTTGTTTGTATATTGTTGAGCATCTAAATTCTATAAGTTTTCTTATTTAATTTTATGTATTTTTATTTCACTATACTCTTATTTTTAGCCTAATGAAATGCAAAATTACTATTGTTGAATTATCCATGATAATGGAGATAGCAAAGCTTAAATAAAAAATTAAAAAAAAAAAAGCATTTTAAATAACTGATAAAGATATAGGGAGAAATCGGAAGAAAAGGAAAAAGAGGCTCTTTGTCCTAAACTATAAGTATGAATAAAGTTTGTGTTGCCTGGTTTTGCAATGAATGGCGTTGTGTGGGCTTTTATGGCATTTTGAACTACTTACTAGTTTAACAAAACGTAAAACCCTCCCAAAATATCTCTTTTTTGATTTATTCGACTTTACTTATGTCTGTCATAATCTAAAGTACTCTTTTATTTATCATCTTTTGCCTACCGAGTTACATTTCGCCTAGATGGTCGGATTCCATGGCGATTTCATTTTCCGAACATTTTTCTTATCCCTCCCCTTTCGCTTACATGGTCGGATTTACATTCTGCCTATATGGTCGATTTTTATGTTGATTTTGTATATTCTCGATTGCCTATGACTTCCAGTCATGGCTCCTAAAATATAACATAGTTGACACAAAATTATAATAAAATATATAATTAGTATAATTTTGCTAACAAAATATAATAATTTTTTTAATGAGTGGATCCATGATTTGGGGTTCGTGTCCAGCTCCTCCAGGACGTGTGCGAGGTCGTGGCCGCAATTGGCAGGCGTTGGTTCCACGGTAAGCTAATGGTGTTTCCTTGGTTGTGGAAGCATCGACATGACCACCCCCACCATCGGAGCCTGTCGGAGGATCCAGACACGGTGGGCCCATTAGTCGTGGGGCCCAGCACGTCGTATGTTGGGTCATCAACCGCCCCCATCAGTTGTCGCATCCCCCAGCCTATCCTCCATACCACTACCAGTCGTCTATACATACATTAGCCACTCCAACACGAGGTAAGAAAAATAAATTGCTATTAATTTTTTGTTATATTTTTCTTAAGCGATACTAATAAGAAAAATAAATTGCTATTAATTTTTTTGTTATATTTTTTTAAAGTGCCATTAGGGCTATGGTGCACAAACACTTTCTTCATCTGTAGGTCTGTATGAGGAATGTACCACTAGAACACCAGTGCTTCTGGTTCGACCAGTTGAAGGTAAATGATTATTACTTCTTTTATTTACATCTTTAACAAAAATTTACTACGGGCTTACATTTTATTTTCTTTAAAATGTTTGCCGTGAAATACATATGTCAGAAATTTGGAAAAAACAGGCAGACGATAGTGCAACCATTGTGGCTAGCCAATGAGATCTAGTTCCAATTGCAAGAGTACTCGGCCTCCCCCGAGTTCCAAGCAAAGGCTACGGAGAATAAGGCCAACTAAAAGCCATCGTGGCATCCCCTACCACTTTGTATCGTGGGGGATCATCCTCCATTGGGATGCACAAAAGAAAGCTGGTAACTTCATTTTTTTTAAGGTAAATTACAACCACCTCCCTCGAGGTTTGGCGTAATTACGAATACCCCTCATTGTTTGAATAATTATAAATACCCTCCTGATGTTTGATCAAATTATGTAATCCTTGGATGGAGGTATAAAAATATCAACTTTGCCCTTATTGTATTTTTTTATTATTTAAAAAAAATTAAAATCTTATAAAAATATGAAACAGGATGAATGAAAAATTTTAAAAATTATAAAAAAATTATCCACTTAGTCCATAAAAAATATTTTTTTAAACAAATAAATAAAATTATAATTTTTAATTTGCAAGGGTATTTTGGTCAGTTCATCATAAAAAATGAATGAATTGGGCTAATTGTTAGGTGGTCGCTAAAATCAAAAGGATATTTGTCATTTTTCAAACAAGGAGGTATTCGTAATTATGCCAAACTAGAGGAGATCGTTGTAATTTACCCTTTTTTTTATAATACATATAGGCAACTAACAAATTTGGTTTAGTTATTAAATTATAGTCTTACAATGTTCATCTATTGCACAAGAGACATAGCTAGGTAGGCAGCCAAAATAGATGGTGCTCTTCCCCAAGCTACAAAAAGAAAATTAACAGTAACTGCAGGTGGCGTACATCAAATAAATAACAATTTAATTAATTGCTTGTTCGTTTATTAATTAATTTTTTTTTCTTATTTTAGGAGATCTTTCAAAAGTTGCTGGAGGACCAGCAAACCCAAGCATCCCCCTGACGAGCAAGAGCTTCCTGTTTCTTCAGCCACCTTTGTGGCCTAGATCGAGCAGCAATTATGTCTCAACAGTCGGGGGCCGAAACAAAGGTCGTGTAATCGGCTTGGGCTTAGAGGCCCAAACCTCAACTCTGGAACCATCACAAATGACCGTACCACCACTGGGAGTGTACGCGGTGCTGGTTGGGCTAATTTAGGTAATTTTTTTGCCCCAATTCAATGTTTGGGTCTTTCGAAAGCTCTGTCCAAACCCAATCCTGTAATCATCAAAATACTGATTTTTACAGTCTTGGTATAGAGTCAATCATATAAGTATTTTGTGATAACTCATATTTTGTTATAATTATTTTGTCATAAGAAATGCATTTTCCCGTAGTGCTATTTATAAAAATAAAATAATAAAAAAACAAACACTTATACATGGTTATATATTTATTTTAAAAGAACACAAATAACTATAACAAAAACTTACTAATGTTTTATAAATAAAATTGTGAAAAAAGGTTCTTATTTTGAATTAATTATATAAGAAATTGATCAAAATAATATATAAATATTAAACAATAATATTTGAAATAAAATAAGATGATTATAAAAACAAACTGTAACAAAATTATGATATCATCTATTTCAAGTTCTTGCATTTATCGACAACATAAAAAATATAGAGAATTTGTCAATAATCAAGAATTAATTAACTAATTGATTTTATTTATATAAATATATATATACAAGACCAATAAAAAAATATCGTAATTATTATTATTATCTTGAATATTAGTTTATGTATAATCAAAACTTTTGTATAAACATATGAAGAATTTTAGTATATTATTATTATTATTGCTGTTGTTGTTGTTGTTGTTGTTGCGATCGAGTGCGGTCTATGCGGTCTACATAACCATAAAACTAAATTCGATTGCTAAAATACAATTTTTTTTCTTTAATTTGCCCAAAACCAACCCAACCTATCCTTAACTCGCTAATTACGATACGATTTGGATTGAGTCGATCAGTTGAGGCGGTCTGCTAGTTTTGTTGAACAACCCTAACCACCGCTATCGTACGAACCCTAAATACAGACACCATTGAATTGAAGGACCGTATCTCAAGGATGAAAGAGATGATGATGCACGTACCATTCCTCCGATGCCCAACCTTTCCCAGTCTCGAGCATATAATCGGCTCAAAGGGATGACAACGATCGGGACGAAGAGGCTGATTTAAATTAGTTTTTTTTTTTTTAAATCAAAACATGTAATTTAGTACTCAGTTTTAATTAAATATATAATTATATTATTAATTAGGCCTTTAATTTTTATTTCAGCCCAATTAATTAATATTTCAGTTTATAGAATTTAAAAAAACTTATTTATAAATTAAAAGTCAAATAAACTATCATAATAAGAAATATTAATTTTAATTATAAAAATTAAAATTAATTAATTCAAAATTAAATAAATTAAATTTATAATAAATAATAAAATAACAATATTTTTTTTTTTAAAATCTTTGTAGCGGGTTTTATAATGAATATTGTAATAAAATTTAACAGCATATAAGCAAACAAATCATCAAAAATTTTAAAAATGGAATAAAAAACGGCCATAAAAATGTGACACAAAAGTTGATCTAGAAATCATTCCAAAATTTGCTGACACAAAAGATCACCCAAAAAGTCATTCCAAAATATGCCACCACAAAATACTTTTTAAATTTATCCCGCCTTTTGGCTGTTTGTGATGGAAAATTGTTACAAAAGTTCTAAAAGTTTTATGACAAATAACCATAATAAATTTTTGTACAAAATTATAAATAGAAGCCATTATGAATTTCAACACAAAAGTCGATGCAAATTTAATTATACTTATATTTAATACCAACCGTGGATGTCATGTACAAAATATACGGCACATATGCATGATCAACATGAAACAAACATACTTAAACAGTGGCATTCCAACCCTATGTACAGGAGCCAAAGCATGCAAAGCAGCAATACTTTTGTCAAGCAACACAAATGGATCGATAAACTATGACAAGTGGAGGATAGTAAGACTATCGACCCAGGTTTACCTACGGTTCAAAATCCTACCGAAACTACTGTTCCACACGATCAGCTTTTACGGAATAGTGATAGACCTGGAACCTTTAACAAAGCAGATGGGAAGGTCAGCATCTGGTTTAAACTACAATTCTCCCTAAGCTCCAGCAGCCAACTGCCTCCTTCCCAAGTCAGCTTTCAATTTGCTCCCTGTACTTCATCAGGTCCCTTCGCTGGCGAAGTACCCTATGTACATCATCCCAACTTCGCTGAACCCATCTGAACATCACAGAAAACCAGAATTAATACAATCCATGAAAACAAATATCCAACCACATGAAAATTTTGGTTTAGACAGTATCTTTTTTCGGGAACCCTCATTACAAGAGACAATTCTAATGATTAATTGAGGAAGATGCAGCAGAAGTCTTTTGAACCCTCACCTCAAAGAAAGCAGACATAACAATTGTTAATTGGTTAGTTTTTCGGCCTGTCCCATATATAAAGCAACTAGAATTGCTTAGGTCCCAAAGCAGGCACAAACTGCATTTTTAACCTAAAATGGTATAATTTCCCAAAGTCAGGAAACTGCATTTGAACTAGGCATAAGGAGATATCTACCGCTGCTGAAACCTCAATCAGAAAATTTTTTATTTAGAATCACAAGAACTAGAAATCTGATGGTGGGTAGGAGGAAATTATTGTATGGAACCAAAGTAGATTGCCAAAATAAATAGTTAGAACCCAGTGATCTGCATGGAAATCATCTTTGGAACACAAGGGTCAACGAGTAAAACTTAAGGAGACAACTATATGATCCTATCCCTACGAACTGATTTTTGACTGTGTTAAGCAATGAGGACAACTATTCTGCTTGACAAATGACTGGTATCACTTCTATGTAATTGTGAATAGCAAAGAATGACAACTAATAATATATAGTACCAAGAGAGACCAAATATGATGTCCATTTTGGGTGAGTCATTGGAAAACCACAAAGCAGCACTGAATAAACTTTTGATGAAATCAACTTATGTATCTTGGCATGAAAAATGATATAGAAAAGTTTACTAGTATGAATATGGAAAACTAAGTGCTATGCAAGAGAAGGTGCTAGATTTGTAGGAACTACCCCTTAAAACCGTAACTGTAAAACAATCTAGGCACACATTGCTGAAGGGAAAGCCCAAAGTCTCATCTCACATGAATTACAAACTGACAGAGACATGAACTTCATAAACATGGGACAAAAAGCCATTTGCAACTATCCTTCTTGAGTAGTTTAGCGTCATTGCACAAGTTACATTCGGTAAGCTTAGAGGTGATCGTCTCATTTCAGAGGATCTTAGTCCATCCTTATAAGTTGGCCATTCTTTCATTCACAATCGATGTGCACTGTAATACAATAACCCTTCTTCATAGTGCAATATCCACCCACAACATATTAGGATTCGAGAGGTGACTCGTACAAGTACTGCAACAGGAACTGCAATTGTTGCAGCCACCAGTTGAGGATATCACTTACCAAGCATCAGGTTGATTGATTAGGAGACAGGATATAACTTGAGTCAATTGGTGTATGGTCTTCGCCATAATGTTGTATGAGCTCACCACTTGTTTAGTGTTGAAGCTTACTGAAGATATCACTGATGTCTCAATTAACTATCTCGCTTTGTTATCGTCATGAAGAAATATTCTTGACACACTGGGTACTATTTTTCACAATATTTGCTCCTGTGCTCTAAATTAATTCTCTCCCCATACCAAAACTTCTTCCCAAAATCATTCCAACTTATCATTGAAAATACTGGATAAAGTCGTCATATATTACAGGAAGTCCAAAATTTTTTGTTTTGAATTTTGATACACTAGTTATAGACTTGTAAAGAGATAATCTTCTTATAGCCACTGTGTCAGCTACGACTAGATCCTGATCAGCAAAGCAGAGTAAAAACCAAGATTGCACTTTGCACCATTTTCTTTCAACTCAAAAGTAACAGACCAAGGTTTTTTCCATACTATGGAAGTGATTAACAGAGAGGGGTGGTTGATGTCACAATTATTCTCTTACTTCATCAGCCTTCCCTTGTGTCTCACAATTTTCATTGTCCCAGTAATGATAAACATTTGTCCTCTGTGATGCACTGGAAATGATATAAATGCTGATAATACTATTTTACTGAAATCAGAATTTTCTAGAGCCAGTGTACTTTATCGTCTGCGCCATGCACTTGGAATGATATAAATGCTAACAGTACGTTTTAACTGGAATCAGAACTTCCTAGAGCAAACAATTACTTGCTGCAAATAGTAATGGTTAGCAAAAGACAGTACCTCTTTGGCATCATGGGGCACAATTGTGATGGGTGAAAAATCTTCCAACTCAGAAGCCTTTGCTCGGGCAAGGGCAACAACATTTTCTGGAAAGTTAGCAAATTCTGCAACATGTATACCAAAACTTTGATCACAAGCTCCGGGTTCAACCTGAAATAGAATATGCACACAGCAAATGAGCATGCTGTTAAAAACAAACCAAAAATGGTTATATAAAAGGCTTGTTCAAACTCTAAAGTCTGAGAAAAAACAAATGGATCCATCCAAATAGTCAGCCTACAGTAAGATTTTGCTCAGCTTGATGACATAAAAAGTCTGGTAGGTGGAAAATTAGTAACAGCATAACATATAGATAACCTCACAGACTTCAGTTTTTCTTGGTTAATCATTAACCATTAGAGCAACTTGACTACCTGATTTCCTTTAAGTGGTATGCACATCACCCAGCTATTTGACTAGATAATTAAACCTCAAACAGAGATATCACCTTCAACGCTCAGGATAAATGTTAGCATTCTTTTTAACAAGTATTAATAATCAGCACAACCAGCTCGGACATAATATAGAAGGTCTATACATACATATATATACACACACACACAAAAAGAGAGAGAGAGAGAGAGACCTTATAAAGCATGGTAAGCTTGCGATTTGACGAGTCGACATGTGCACTCACATGATAATTCGCTACACCTATAAATTTCTTTGAAGATTGCTCATGAGCATTTTCATGAGCTAATGCAGTCAGCTCATGAAAGTGAGTAGCGAACAGTGTAGGCGCTTCTATTACTTCAACTATGTGCTCACAAATGGCCCATGCGAGGCCTGCATTGCAAGAAAGAAAAATTCTTAAACTAGATAAACATGTAGAACAACAAAGAAACACAAAAGAAGCTCATCAAACACTTCAAGGTCGAGACAAACATACAAAAAATAAAAGATAGAAGTAAGCCATGCGGGACAACCAATTTGCACAAAAGCTTCAAGGGGTCATGTATATTTCACATTCCAACTTCTATGGACAAGGGGAGTTTAAATATGATTGCTTTACATTGTAAGGATACCTGCAGATTTTGTAATATCCACAGAAACAATGCTCAAATTGAGGCCAATCCACTAAAATGCTCTAAAGTTCCAGATCCTCCCATGGCCCAAAATAAGGCAAAGCAAATGCAGTAACCGAACCATAAAACTTTCTTAGCATCTTTACCCAAGAATCTCCTATGTCTTGCGCACTGTGATCTAGGTGAAAGCACATATCAGCAACACAAGGATCCACACAACTTCAACAGAATGCACTTCGATCTGTAACTGAATGTATCATGCAAGCTATGCAGGTGAAAATGAGCCCATAATTAATCATGATCAAGTGGATTCATCAACTTCAAGCTCTTAACTATTAACACGAAAGTCTAAGTTCCATATGTGCCCTTTCATGGATTATATACTATATGGCCATCGCTCCATGATTTCCTGCCACTTCACTGACCCACCCATGACCTATCTGACTGAATATACTGGTTTTTCCTTTGCTTCATTGCATTTATGCATGTCTGACACAATCTGCAACACGGTAACTATTGTGAGATCTTCTAATATACATGTTGAAAATCTCATGTTCTAGAAACTCGATGTTAACTTAACACATCCAACAACATTATGTGTTGGAAAACCTAATCCAAATAAATATTGTCAGATTCTAATTAGAAATATGGACAGAAGTGACAATACATTTTCTATTATGTGAGTTAACCAGCCTATGCATATGAATGAACTAGTGATGTTGTTGTATTTAATCTGCTTTTAGCTTTTATCTTTTGTCGTAACAGTTTAGTTAATGCTTTCACATGCATGCAAACAAAATTTATGTAACTTCTATTAACAATTACAATTGCTGGTCCTGCCTACTCACTTTGGTTATTGACTCTACCTAAGGGACTTATAACTTCACTTAAAATCATTTATTTCATGAAAAATTAAAAATCTGAAAAGGACATTGAAGGGTCATCATAAGTGTATATTGAATTTACCTGCACCATATTCACCAATTCATCTTCTCAACGACACATAAAAAACAAATTTATGAAGGTACTACATGGAAAAAGAAATCTAAAGCCCATAAAGTCTGAACTTTGCTATACGAAAACAAATATAAAACATACTAACTTGTGCATGTATATATCAATCTTATGCTCAAGTGTTGGAATGGGCAAGGCGTGCTGTGTAATAAATCAAAACAAAATAGAAAAATTCGGGACTGACCAAATCCATCATACGTTGACGTGCCACGACCTAGCTCATCAATTATTATTAACGACCTCTCAGTTGCTCCTTTCAAGATTGATGCAGTCTCAAGCATCTCTTGCATGAAAGTAGAAACTCCTCGTAGCTATATAAGAGAAACACGGAGGCAAACAACAAATTAGATGGTCAGAAAGAGAAATCGCCACACTCTGCATCCTTCCCCCACAAAATATAGTATTACTTCTTCAAGAGAAAAGTGACATGCAGCAGGAAAAATTAAGTTGGATCAAACAAGCAAGAGGAATGCCACAGCCATTTCTTTCAGAACATGACAAAATAAGGATTTGGTAGCTTGAATTTTCCAATCATAAAGAAATACAAAAGTCAATGTTTTGCTCTCACTCAAGTTGCTCCTCTAAACTTGAGTATAAAGAGAAGAAACTATCCAGATGTAAAACTAAATTTGGGCTGAGTGGAGTTTCCCCATAGTAATTGTTCGAAACTGGATCGGTATTTGAATTCATGATTGAATTGGAATCCATATTTGAGGCAGATTGTAATCTAATTTGAGGTGAAATATGATTCCTAATTGTATCAGATTCTTCCTTACATTGGAAGAGACGCCTATGTATTACTAAAGTTTATCCTAATTGCATAAGGCAATAAATGAGTGCTTTGTTTCTTCCCAAACTCTGTCCTAAATTATCTCTCTATTTGTTTTCCCCCTATTTTCCTTCTCGAAACATCACCCAAAAACTTCATAGATTTGAATTGTATAAACAAGCAGGTTGCTCAATTAGTAATCCACTGAGCCAAACAAGGTTTATTCAAGATTGGTTTAAAAAATGGAGCAAGACATGTCCATGATTCAACCAAAACAAGGATTCTATGTGAGCTTGATCCAAACGGATCGACAGATTTCCATTGCATATGGATATATTAAATTCACTCCAGACGTGCTTTTATGTGCCTATGTAACAAGTGCATACATGTTTTCCTACAGTAATGAGTAAAGCTAGTTGCAAACAATGAAATCATAAAGAAAACTTTATTATGTATTTGTCCTTCACATATATGATTCCATATTATATACATAAGGATTAAGGAAAATTATGTTAAGCAAACTTTCATAAGTACATAGATACGTAGATGTGACTAGCCTTTCTAGGTAATAGGTAAATGTATGTAAAAATATGTATACATGGACACACGTATATCATAACAAATTTATGACTCAATACCGGAAAATGAAACTTGGAACTGTCAATTTCATCACTAATTTCTTTTCTCTATTATGAGTTCATGCTCCACCTTCGCAGCTTAAAAGCCATTAAACTTCACTACAAACAGTTTCTATTGATACATCCACTGTTATATGGAAGCCAACAAGTAAAGAAAAAAATTAAAAATTAAAAATGCTCCACATTCTTTAATTTCCATATAAAAGAATCACTCTAAAGAAATTAAAGCATATCTACATTGGTCTGAAAAGACTAAGTGGGTTTTGTCCCCACTTCTTCCCCCTGGAAACCCAAAACAATTGGTGAACTTACTTCTGGGTTATGGGTGGGTTATGGGTGAATCAGGAAGAATAGCATGTATTATTGTTTGAAAGTAGGCTTAATAATTTTTAAGAATTTGACCAACAGCAACAAGTTCAATTTCACAAAGGCTGATTTCAACTATACAAGGCTTACCTGGCAGTCACCAGCACCCACACGAGCAAAAATGCAATCACGAACAGAAATACAAGCATTATCGCATGGTATGAAGGAACCAACTTGTGCCATCAAAATGTTCACACCAACCTGCACAGAAACAGATTGATCTCTGTGAATTGTACAAAAAGCTTTAGCTACATATAATTTTTTTCTCATTGAATTGTTCATTAGGAACCCTTGTAACACTTTCCATTGTTAATTTATACAAAGTTAGAACTCAGAGAGAATTGAACCATCTTTGTTATGAGGCTGAGAAAGCAAAATTTGATATTGGAGCGGAAGATGCCCCATGCACACACAAGCTACAAAATGGTATTTTCTTCACCTATGTGAACTTGAAGCTATAGCAAGTATAAGAATAAACCCTAAAAGTTAATCTGTAAAATAATTGTGGTTAATTGTATTCCACATGTTTACATTTCAGTCAAGAAAAAGAAAATTCCAACTATATGATGTGCCTGACCTGTCGTATGAACGTTGATTTTCCCCCCATGTTTGGTCCCGTAATAATCTGGAACCAACTTTTCCCCCTAACCTGTAAAGACCAACAAATGTAGAAATTACTCGCTTCAAATTCGGCTGCACTAGATAGATCATCCTATATTACAAGAGAATTTACCAGTTTACAATCATTCGGGATAAAGTTCACCCAATCTTGAGCTTCAACACAAGGATGCCGACTCCCTTCCAAAATAATATCTCCCACATCCTGAGATGTGCATTATCATGAAAAAGCATGTTCCTTTTCTTGCAATGGAAATTTCAACAATTGATTAATCCCTACCGATGGAGTGATGATTGGCCGTGTGTAAGGAGTTGGAGAGCTAGCAGCCACATCAGCAAAACTAAGTAAAACATCCAATTCTGAGAGGGACCAAGCTACTCCTTCAAACACCTGAATAAAAAAAATAAAATATAACAACAATGATCATATTAATATAACAACAAAGATGAAAATAATCATCATTCTAATAATGAATGCACACTGGGAAAGTTCAGATAGGTTTCCTGCAACATATATACCTCGGAGAAAGTTGCAGCAGTTTGGACCACTCTAGCAACCAATTCTTTCTGGCAGTTCTTATATTCCTCAACTACCTTCTGGTAGTGCTCACTTAGTTTCTTCAGCTTTATGTTTGTGAATTTTACCCCATCCTTGCGAGTTTCAATAAGAATAAATTGAGTATTCAGCTTCTTCCGTACTTTTGGCTCCTCCTTTTTTGTAATCCTAAAGGCATATCCATGTTGTGTCCCTTTTTCTAATTTGAGAGCTTTATCAAGAGCCAGGTCAAGATCATTAGCTGCTTTTATGTGCAAATCATGTATCTGATGTTCCAGAGACTCTTGTTCATTTTTGAGAGCCAATAACTGTGAATCATATCCTGATGAAATCATGTACTCTCCATTTTCAAGTTGTTCAAGGTCTACAGAAGCTTCCACAAGACCAATGAACTTATTCAGATGGTTATCATCAGTCCAGTTTTCTAAAGGATCCAAATATCTTCCCTTGATCAATGAAGCAAATTGGCCATTGTACTGCTCCAGTGCACTTTTGATAAAGGAAAGTCTGATGCTTGACTGCATTTCACAAAAAGAACCAGGAATTATATATGCTGGAATAATAAAGAAGACTATTATCTCTTTTTTAGGAGTTCAAAAAGTGCAATCATGAGCAACCAAGGTGCACTTTCCCCATTTTCCCTCATATATGATTCAGATAATTTTTTACTCCATTTTAAGGTGTATATCAAGCTCTAGAGGATACCTGATAAAGCTTAACAACATGCACAAGACTTGCTCTTTTCTTCTCAAGAGACCGGGTCAGTCGCTCCATATCTGAAATTCTTTTCAATTGCTGCCTTAGATCTTGGCGCAGTGCTCCATCCTCCACAAAAGCTTGTACCAAATCCAGTCTACAGTTTATTTCATTTACATCCAACAGAGGTTGTTTCAGCCACATGTGCAGTAAACGCTTGCCCATTCCCGCAGTACAGGTTCTATTCAAAAGACCAAATAGGCTGAAGTTTTTGTTAGCATCAGCTTTGCTCTCCATGACATTTAGTGCCCTCATGGCAGCAGAATCTAGTCTCATGTACCTAGCAAGATCGTATCTTTGGATTTTGTAGTTACCATAATTGCTCTCATCTGCAAGTAGATCTGCATAACTCATTATACACCCCAAAGCCGCAGGTGCAAGTTCAAACGCAGCAAGCAGATCTCTTACTGGATCCATAGACCCTTTCACGAGCCTACCAAGATCTTGTACCAAATCCCTTCCTTTAAACTCAGCTTTCTTTCTTTCAGTTACCATTGCACCACACCTGGACAATGCATCATTTAGTGATCTATATTCACTAGATTTGGCAACCTCTACAGGCAAAAGGATTTCTTTGCAACCAAGTGCAACAAGAGCTGACTCCAAATTTGTGAAGTGGCTATCATCAGGAAATTCTGCCAATCCAAGCACCCTCTTAGTAAGGTCAACATAGCTCAAGCCAACAGCACATCCATTTTCACGGAAATTTGCAATAAGAGCCACAATCACTGGAGAGTCTTGCATTTCGTTATTAGCAAACAGAATTTCCTCAAAACTGCCTAAATTTCCAGGGGTTGCACTCTTCACAAGTCTCCAATTTGCTCCACTGCCCTCATACAATTCTAGAGTGTGATCAGCCCTCTCCAAAAGAATGTCTCGGGCCACTGTCTCAAACATGTTTTTGCTCACACTAACACTAGAAATGGCATCAGATCCACTTCCTATTTGGCACACAGCAGTTGTAGTGTGGTAATAAGTCTTTGCAATGAAAGTTGCATTCTCGCCATGCGTGGTATAGTAGTCCTGGGAAAACAATTCATGAGCCACTTTAGTAATGAAACAAAATGTGGCAAAAACAACATAACAGCAGCTACTAAAAGCACCTGGTTTAACAGAAGCCACTAAAAGCAATGATTACATAACAGAAGCTATTGAAGACACTGATCACAAAGAATGTTGAGTGTTCATGAACTTACAGTTTTGCTGCTCACCTAACGTCCTTATAATATATTAACAAAAATTCCGTTTGTAACATTTTAAATCTTGTACATGCTTCAATATAATGTATATCTAATTAATATGTAACAAATATAAAAACACTGTTCTAAAAATTAGTCATTGGATTGAAAAATAACCATCGGAGTTGCCCTTCCACGATGAGCTATTAGCTGAATGGCGCTTGTGCATTGTTGTGCATGGTCTGTGAGGACACTCAGCCGCACACATAGTTCAATAAGCTCATTAATGCCTCACCCTAAGATACGGATCATGCAAGAGACATCCGCATGACATATTCCTCCTGTTTGAACCAGGGTTTGAAACCGATCTCTTCTCAAGAGGATAGATGGGCAATTTGGGTGAGATCCAATGTAGATCTAAATTTCAATTCACTACTCGCGGCTTCTCTCTTCTCGATTATCCATACATCCCTTATCAATGTAAGAACAACTATCTTTCAAGCACATGTTTATGTTCAGAAAAAAACTTTTCTTCTGAATTTTTCTTTTTTCAAGTTTCAACCATCTATATCTATCATATTATTTTGTTCAAACTCTACTTCTAGTATTCTAGAATTTGAAATACAGAAATGAGATATGTTTGCATAAGAAATGTGGGCAGGACAAAGACTATGATTATTTCTACGAAGGCAACAAACCCACAATGTCCTACTGCTTCCCCAAGCATAGTTTCTCCTATTGTTATGCGTTAAAATGATGAAGAAGGTGCAGATGTCCATATCCCCAGATGACAACACCACAATAAAAGAACAAAGGGTGCAAGTAATAATGCTCATGCAATTGGACTAGAGTACAAGTTATTGGCACTAAACCTACTGATACTAGTGAAATTCAGGGCTATACCAATTTCTAAACTTGCTCCAAACATAATGTACTTAATATAGTGATCACAGTATAAACTAATTCATTGATTTTATAATTAATATCTATATGAAAAGAAAGTATATGTTATTGTTATTTTATTGGATCAAATTGTTTCAAGATTACAAGCGTACATATGCATCCATCACCATTCAAACATCACAAGCACAAGTTATTATTAAGAACATCATAGACACCCCATTAGCACTATAGAAACCTGAAAAACTACAAAAACACCTCTTAGCATTACGAAGATAAATCACATCATAATAGACTCAACATCCACTAATAGAAACATACAAATTAACTTGTGCATGATTCATACATGAAATAAAGAAAAAAAACAAAGCCTAGGAGTATATTTTGCCAATCCAAATTAGAATATAGGGATTCTAATGAAATCCTCCAAGTATTATCTCAAAATAGTGAATAAGGAACCTAACTAGGTTTATTTGAAGATTCAACAACAAAGCCACTCCTTCAACTATATAAATATAAAAGTTCCGCCCATTCCAATATTTAAACATTATAAATGCACCTAGGGACAAAATGTTCATTCAACAAATTGATTATTTGATTATCTTTTTTATTTTTGCAATCAAAGGTAAATTCGGTAATTTTTTACAGCTTCCATTTGGCTTTGCAAATAAAACATATTCGAAGGTGTCAAGCTATAATTTCCAAAGTTCAATGGGCTAGAGCATAATTTGGCTATTTTGAAGGAAATATAGAAGTAATTAACCCTAAATTTAAACAGATAAATAAATAACTAAAGAGAGCCTTATGGATTGTAACTTTCACATGCGGAGAACGTATGCACCAATTTATAATCAAGAAGAATATTAGATTTTGAACACAGGCGGGATGAAATGGAAGTATTTAATGGGAGAAATAGATTACCACATTTGTCTCTTGTTACATTGTATGTAGCATTGTTTCTTTTTGGGTCCCATCAGGAAGGTTACTTGAAAGCATATGCATTATTGATTAATAGGTTATGCAACAGCCTATAACGAATTTTTTTGTCTGCAAAATGAAACAAATATATTTATTAACTTGATGGAATTTGAGTGCAATATTTGATTGACTCCTCTCATTCTTCTGGTTTGCCAATTTGGGGACTTGAAAGTGTGCTTTGACTGTGGAAAAGATTCGAAACAACTTCAAGTTTAATGGATGTATATTTAGGAAGTGAGTGGATTATGAGAGAGCACAGCTTTTAATCATCCCTGCGCAGGTAATTTTGTGTGTCTATAGAATTTGATGTCTTGGAATTGCTCTTTAGAGGACTCAAACTTGGAGTACTCAAAGTTGTACTTGAATTTGCAAGACTTGTGCAGTCGGCTCTTAGATAGACGCTTGGGAATTCTGTCCTAAAGTTGTAGAACTTGAAGACTTACAAGAGCACCAAGCTCTTTAGTTCTTGAAGGATTTCTCTATCTTCAAATTGTGGAATTGGCAAGACCTAGGAAATCAGCCTTGAGACTTGGCCTCCTTCTTGTCTTCAAGTTGTATTGACTACATCGGGATACGGATGAGAGCTTTTTGTCATACTTAATTGCTAACATGGTGCAATTTTATTAGCATGCGATATCTTAGAGCTCATGCACATAATATTTATTTGATCTTGGAGTTCATTTAACAGATTTCAAAATGCAAATAATCATAAAATCAATCCAAAGAGCATGCAGTCCAATGCAACAAAGAATGACTGCACACCCGAAGTTATTACTGAGATATTGAGGGGAAAAGGAGTAAGAGTGCCAGGCAAGTTAAAAAGGTATGCTTGTTGTTTTAGTAAATTAGTAATGATGATGCCACAATTATTCTAAGTAAATTTCAAAGAAAAAAGTTTATCTTTGAAGGTCAAGAATCATTACAATTTCTAAGTTTTTATCTAAATTACTTCAGATAATTAATATTTCAGTGCCTGAAGTTCGTTAGACTAAGTTCGTTAGACTAATTTCACACAAAAGCAGTGCACGATTCAAAAATGCAGGACAGAAGGGATACTAACCCGACGGTCGAAGAATCGAATGGCTCTAGGGTCCTGCAAACAGATATGAAAGGTGTTGACCACCACTTTTAAAAATATCACCAAATGACAAATGAACACCAGATTACTACACTTTCAGAAAACCTTGAATATTGCTTACATTGGGCAGGCTTTTGAAGAATGAGAGAAACCCTTGAGCTTGTCTGGCATCTACCGCATATAAATCCAAACAATACCGATATCAAAACAAAACAAGAAAACTGACAGTCTAAAAAAATGAAACTGAAGAGTAGGGTTTGCTTGTACCCAGTTTTAGTTCAGGAAGCTTGTTCTGCTCCTCAAAATTGTTGCCCATTTTCTTGCGAAAGGGCAAAATGAAGAACTTCCAAGAGCTGTGCGGTGTGCGCTATGAACTTGCTGTTTCTCTCCCCTCCCCACTTAGAAGCCAAAGGTCTCCTGTAAATCGCTGTGCGGAATGCTAAGACGGGGTTTTAAGGATGAGGATTGGCGCGAAGTAAGCGGCGGATTCTTGAAGTTGGCGGGGCCAAAGTTCCCAAGAATCCCAACCTTACGCTTCATGGTTTATTTGCTAGCCTTGCTTAACTCATGGGTTTAAGGTTTCAAAAGTAATAATTTCACGGTCCGCAAGAAGAGACTCACTGAAAAGTTACATCAAATATGTTCATTTATTATAAAAAATACAAGCTAATGTACAAAATACTCGAAATAAAAATATTAAATTGTTTTTTTTATGTTTTTAAAATTAAAACAACTTATCCCCTTAAAAAGAAGTGTATAGTACAGACGTTCTTCTTGCGATTGGACATAATTTTTTAAAGAATAAAATACTATTTTTATGTAATATATTATATATAAAATTTATTAGTAATTATGATATTTATGAATATATATTAAAAAAGTAAAAATACTAATTTTTATATAAAATATATAATTTTTTAATAATATATACTTTTTTATTTAAAATAAATAAAATAACCCAACCCTCACCTCTCTCACCGGCCACCGCTACCCCAGCCCTGTCCACCCTAAGTCTACTGCCTCAACCTCCACGCATGTCACCGCCCTTCACCCTAGCTGAAGTGGCTCGTACCACCACGCCATTTTCAAGCCCTTTGCCCCCCCCCCACCCCCTCAAAAAGAAAAAAAAAGAGAGAAGAAATCAGTCGTTGGCCCCCAAAAAAAACAGTCACGCCGCCTCCTCAAAACTAATTGCATCACTGGCCCTGCGCCAAACCACCACCCCTCCCACTCCACCTTGCCGCACCCACCTCTGTGTCATCACCCCCCCCCCCCTCGTCGTGTCCAAACCACCTCCCATGCCTCACCATTGCCACACCCAAACCCCCTCCCAGTTGCCGTCGCCGCCCTTCTCTCTCTCCCCCACGCCTATAACGCTCCTAGGAAACCAAAGATATTCTGGTCCACATTCTAACTAAGGAGGCTCAGACACCCCAAGAAGCTCAAGAATAAGAGAGGAGGCCTAATACATCCCCTAACTCGAACCATGGTTAATGCCCGACAAAACATTCAGCCTAAAAGGCCCATGCATGTGGCGGCCCACTCTCCCATGTGTCAGCAACTACATCAGACCACATCAATCTTAATAGGCTTACGTAAGTAAGGAGGGACTCCCCTGGCGGTTGGGACTCCTCGCAGTCGAGGGGTCTCCCAGGATAAAGAGGACTCTTACTAAAGCACTCCTAGCTATGAAAAATAATGATTTATTCCTTATCCCGACCATACCGACCAACTTCCACAAGATTAGTGCGATACACCCTTGCAGAAGGGGACACTCCTCCTATAAGTACAGGTTTAATCCCTCCATGGAGGGGGACGACCCTCTCACTTTCTAAGCACATTATCACATATTTTTGTACTTTTCACCAAGTTTATTCACCATATCTCAATTTTCAATCATATTTGTTTACTTTTTGGCTTTATTCAATCTCAAATACAATACTAACTTGGGCATTAGAGTGCAACACCTTTTTTGTAGGTCCTCCCTTCAAGATCCGCATATGCTTCGGCCCAAGCTTTGATTATATATTTTCACTCTTGTAAATAAAGGTATTTTGGTTAGAAAAAGTTTGTTTGATCTACAATAGTGAGTAATAGTCAACCGGAAGTAAATATGAAATTTTACTCAACTTGTTTGCTAATATCAACAAATTCGATAAATTTTAATTAATGAATTATTTATTAAACAGGAAAAGACGCAAGGGTATTGGATGAAATTTCCCAAATCATAGGAGGCTATGTGTAATTACACCAAATCTTGAAAAATGATGGTATTATTGTCCATTTTTAAAATAAAAATATAATTATTTATTAAGGATAATTACACTTAGATCCTTGTCTGAAAATGCGAAATAGATGTTCCCCAAAACAAGTTTTAAAATTTCGCTTACACCCCCTCCAAAAAAAATATTTATAATTTACCCCTATTTTATTAGAATCTGAACTAAAAATGTTGACGCCAACAAAAAGAATTTCATAGATTTATAATTTCACCCCTCATTCAATATTCTTCTAACAATATTTTTATATTTGTTTGGGTGTAAATATAATATATATTAAGTTAAGAAGGTGTAATTATAATAAAATATTATTCCCGAGGTATAGTCACCGGCTAAGAAGTCATCGTTGATGAATGAAAAAAGTCATGTTGCCGTATTTTTTTACCTATATGGGCTATTAGGTGAACATTATTGTTACACCTATTTCTTGAAAATGCCTCGCTCAAGTCTTTCATCAAGTGGTTCAAGAAATAGATGCAGCAGTTGTGTTCATCTCACGATTTATTAAAAATATAGAAATTTGTTAAGAAAAATATGGAGAAGTTTAGAGAGAAACATAGAGTGGTGGATGAGAGAATTTTCTTTTATAAAATTGTGAGGTTATTTAAAAATTTTGAAATTACTATTTTGACCAAATTTGTTTTGAAGAAAAGAAATTAATTTGAGGGTAAAATAGAACAATTTAAAGTTGGTACGCTCAAAGAATTTTCTTTTATAATAGTATAATGTTATTCTAATGTGGATGTTTATTATTTGAAATTTATCATTACTAGCATTGAAGTTACACTACAATGGCTAATTGATGTTAAAAAAGTATTATAATTAAAATAAGACTACCAACTAGCTATGAACCAAAGATAAATAGCCATTAGTTGGGAGTTTTAGTTTCTTTGATTTAATTAGCAATAATTAATTTTCATAGTTATTATTGATCAGTCAGGTATCTGATGACCAAATAGAGTAACAACTTATTCATTTATAGATAATAATAAAGTTTAAGGGTTAGATATGAATGGGAATAAAATTATTTTTAAATCAAGAAGCCCTTGTTATTAGGACACTTATGAGTTATTTTGAATTTATATTCTATTAATACTAGTATTTGTGGCACATACTATGTGTGTGTAAATTTTACAATACTATTTAAAAATATTTTTTTTAAATAGTTATTATTTAATAAAAATATATACAAATTAATAAATTAATATTAAATTTATAATAAAATAGTTACGAAGAGATTTATAGAAAAAAAGGAGGAAGTAAACATAAAAGGTAGTGGGGGAGTGAGAAGTTATAAAATGAATAAAAAATAAAAATAAATAAAAGAACAGACCAAAAAAAGGGAGATACACCAAAGAGTTTCTCTCCCTTAATAATAAAGTATAGATGGTGGCTACGTGATGCCAAATGTTTGCAATATGAGGTCCAACTTTGTGGTTTCATGTGATAAGCCATTAGTTTTAAGGATCACTAGAAATGAGATCATCATGCTAAATACATATTAATTAATGAGCATAATGCATGTTTGAAAGTTTTATTTGCTTCTAGCACTAATTTTGAGACACATGAATGTTCATTTATCTTTTGCAACGGTAGTATTCATAATTAGTTAAAATTCAATTAATAAAATGGCAATTACATAGTGATACCTCACTTGTTATCAATATATAATTAAATTCTCTAACGGTTAATTGTGCATCTTTGATTAGAGAAATAACTAAATACAATGACTATTTAATTACTGATGGAAATTATTTTGTTTAATTATGTCAAAGTTTATTGTGGAGTAACTTAAAATTATTATTATTGAAATTATTAATGAGTATGAATGTACCTTTGAAAACGTTATATTCAAGATTTTGTAACTACTGTATATATAGGATATGCATTTCTCATCCATCTACAAAGGGGTTATAAAATGAGATTAGTATTTGATAAGCCTGTGTAATTTTCTGTAAAAATTGAACGGCTAGAAAAATGCATGAAATACCCACAGGTATGAGCCTCTACAATCTTATATATTATTTTCTATATGAGTTCACAGATCAAATTGCTTGGATTTGTATGTTGAGTTTGAAATAGTAGAGTGCATATCTATATGTTCTAGCTACAAGTATTTACATAAATAAATTTACTGACACGAGATGCTTCATATATGCATGAATATATATTAAGAAAAGAAATTATCATCCTAGTCATACTTAAGTGCGGGGTTTAATCTATAGTTAATGAAATAATTTTGAATATGATCAAGAAAAAGTGGTATAACTCCTTTTAGTAAGTGGCGTGCATGTTAAGATGTAATATAATGATGACCCTTATGTGGCGTTTATTTTGTGTTTTAAAAGAATTGATGGACCTAGTAAAATGTGCGGGTCTTAACCATGATTTTGAAATAATTATTTTGAAATGTGAATGTGCAAGAGTTACACATGAAATAAAAATATGGGTAAATTGCTTTCATGAAAATTTAGTGGATAAATTAAGTATAAATGCAGAGAGAGTATGCGATAAAAATAGAAAGACTAAAGACCTGTCAATTATTATTTTGTGGAGTTTCTTTGACATGCAAGTCAAGCACTTAACATGATAATGACAAAATAGATGAAAAATGATAAAATAATAAAGGGCATATGATATAATATTTCATGAGATGGAGAATTGCCTCGGGGACTAGTGTAGAGGCTAGATTCTTTATCATCGAGGGGGATGGACTAAGCCCATAAGTGATTGGAGACCCCATGAAGAAAGTTCAATGGGTAGAAACAACCCATACTGCGTGACTTATACATAACACATTATTTTGAGGAGAGGGTATTAAAATAATTAAAAAAAAGTACAATGATCTCCTTCCCATCCCTAAGGTGAAGTGCTATAAAATGTGATGTTAAGCTGAGTTTTAACCCTTAATGAGACCAAATGCGGGATTTCCGCGAGGTATGGGTCACAAATACCTTTGGAGGTCTCACCTAAGTGAGATTGCCATAGGTTGTGGCTATGAGTTTGGGCTAACCCTAGAGATCTCACGAGAATCAAGATCAGAGCGTAGGGCCATTAACGCGCTCGCCCGCTATAACCATGTCCTACAGTCAATATCGTGTGTGGTATAATACTTCCAACACTAAGTGTATGTTCAAGCCCGGAAAGCACATGCACTGATTGCACGGTATAAGTTGCCACCTATTTTATTTCATATTTTGGTTTCGAAAATTTTAAACCTTGTGGGGGGTTGTTGGAAATAAGCTTTAAAATTTTCTTATACATTATTTTCAATTATACTAATGACCTCATTTATTGCTAGTTTTTTATATTACTCATTATATCACCGTTGAAATTTTAATATTCATTTTATGACCCCACATATTGTGATTTATGATTTGATTTAATCATATTTATTCTCAATTTATAATATGGTTTAATAGGGTCATTATTCCACATAGTGGTCATATTTTTTCATCTATATAAATAGGTGATTTGTAAGGAAGAACTTGAGAAATATTTTATACCCCCACAAGTACTTTAGAATTTTTGCAACGTGATTGTGGACTGGTTCCTAGTCTCCTCGTGGTCGTGCACATGGGATGAGAAAATGCTGAGAGCTAATTGGATTTTATCCTGGAGTTATGATCAGCCGTTAATACCTACAGGTAGGGAGGCAATCATGGTTTTAGGTTAGCGACAAGTGTCGTGACTCTCCATTGGTGTAGCTTTTCTAATTTCTAAGTTTATTTCATTCATTTCCTTACTATATGTAATTATTATAATTTATATAATGATATTTTATATATGAAGTTATTTTGAGATAAAATCTTATAAACACAAATCACACAATTTCCACAACAAAAATAAACTCTAGAGGAGTGCGGCTATTTACTTGCACATGTCTCTATTTGTGTGTGTATCTTTTTTAAAGTACTTGTTAAATTCTTTTAAGTTATTTGATTCCCTATAAATTGCACCGAGCGGGTATGTGGTCGGACAAAGAAAGGGTTTGGAGAGAAGAAACCGATGCCAATGAATAATGGAATAGTTTTGTCTTATTTTGGGGCAAAAGTGCAAATAACCATTTATATCACAAGTTAAATACATGATAGTAAACACAAATATAGAATAATCACACAACTTGACCCAGACACCAACACAAATTGTAACCGAATTATTTCTTAGCCATATCCTAACTTATCACCCTTTTAATCCTTATTTAATCGAGGAGGCCATTATCACAATCAACATGGTAAATATGGCCTTATTTGACGAGGCGTCCTTCACACCCTACTTATGAAAATGCAAATAATCTAATAGGCGAGGTGGAGGAGGAGGAACTTTTCTAGATACGGTGATTTGATCATCATGATTTTGTTTTTAAGTAGTTTCCAGATTATGAATAAAATTTTGATTCGACTGATGTGTGTGGGCGCTACACTTGCACATGACCTTAGAAATTTTATGTTATATCTAATTAAATTATTTTGCTACAATTACTTGATATTTATGTTACTATATATATATGTGTGTGTGCGCGCGTGTGAGTTGCTAGTACGTTTTGCATATTGGCTTAGCAACTTATTGCAAAGGCTCGGGTTTGTCGCTGGCTAGCATGCCTCGGACGTGGGGCACGACAATGCTAAAAATTGATTGATTTATTTTGCATTTTTATTTCTTTTAAAAAATATAATTTTGTTCTTAAATGTGTTTATTTAAAAATATGAAAAAGTATATAATTTTTTTAAAATTTTATAATTTAAATTAAAAATTATATCAAATCACATATAAATCCTAGCTCCTAAATCAATATACTAAATTTATTTTCCAAATTTTAATATATGCACGATTATAATTTTAGTTTATTATAAAAATTGTACATTATTAATTAGATTAAATTATTATTTGGGTTAAAATATATAAATAAATTATATTTACTTACTATAAATAATATCATTTTAATACCAATTAAAATTTGAGCTTTTTTTTGTTATAAATTTAAGATCTAACAATTGAAATGAATTAATAAAATCAATTTTTATATAATAAAAAGCTAATATATAATAGATAAAGGTATAATGCTCATTCGATTAAAAAATTAATATCATTAGTTAATTTGATGGGGAGCGGCAAGTAAACTATATTGAAGAAAATAGTGAGGAATTTTTAGCTGGTTTTTAAAATCATAATAAAGTTTTATGGTATTTGGGGCTTTTAGTTAATTGTGCACAGCCCACTTGTAATAGGAACTGTTTTCCCTCCGTCGGCTGCAGCACTCACCGATTGTGGGGCGGGACAGCGAGGAAGAGAGATGGCAGAAGATTCTGAAAAGAGGTTTGAAGCGATAATGAGCAAGCTTTTTCATACTCCTCCCAAATCCAAGACGAACGCTAACAACACCAGGTATTTCTTTGATTTTCCCCCTTTCCTGACATGCGTGTGTATATTGTTAAATAAATCGGACGCATTATAGCGAGTTTTATTTTACTCTTAATTTATTTATGTGGGTTGCAATTTGATTTCCAGTCAAATCGATTTCACATCATAATGTAGGCATAATTCAGCGTTCAAATTCTTTAATAATCACTTTTCTATATGAATTTTTTGTCCAGGTAGTAGGATATTCGCAATTGTCTATCCCGCTCGCTACTTTCCTTGCTATTTCTTATTGCAACGGAAGTATTGTTTTCTTTGTTGGCAGTTCTAATGTTTTTTTTGGCTCTCTCAACTGATTTTTGCAGTAGGCATGGTGTTCAGACATTAAGCGGTCGAAAGCGCCCGCATTCATCTTCAACGGGGACGAAATTACCAGGCAATGTAGACTCAGGGAGCTTATTGTCGGTTTCCGCAACATCAACTCTAGCGCCAGCCTGCAGGCCTTGGGACCGTGATGATTTGTTTCGGAGGTTGTCCACATTCAAGTCCATGACCTGGTTTGCCAAGCCACAGGTTTGAGACCTTTATTATACTAAGTTCTCTAATTCTGGTGTGGCTGATAACTTGTTGAAACTTTGTTTATGTTGTACTTAATAAATGTTTCCGCCTAATATATAGAAGGCTTTCAATTCTGTAACATCTTCAAATTTTTTTCCCCTTTTCCACAATAGTAAACAGTAAAAGAATACCTTATTTATGTCTTAGTTTACATGAAATGGTACTGGCTTTACAGTTGACAAAACAGCTATATTGAATTGTTCCAAAAGCTGTAAATTTGTTAGATTTTTGTGTAAATACATAAATAATGACATATAATGTATATATGTATTAGAATTGCGCCTGATGGAAGGTGGTTGGTGAATATTTTTTCTTGGTTATGTTATTGCATGCATTGTTTAAAAAGCCTTTTTGAGTTGAAGCTCAATGGACCATCATAAGAAGGGAGCACTGTGCAAGAAATTTGGCAGATAGAAATGTTGCTTATTTTTACGAACAGGAAAAGCATGATTGGTGTATAATGGCCCCTTAGTAAAACATGTTATACAATTTAACAAACTGTGAAAAGTTGTTGGGACTTTAAACCCTTAACATTCTTCATACACTTGGAAATGAAGTTAAATTTTTTGTAGTGTTCATTGTAAGATGCCCCAAGAACTCATCAATTGCTTCTGTGCAAAGTCGGGGCGAGTACAAGTGATAGCATAAGAAGCTAAGATTGTCATTTCAAGAACCAGGCATGCCTTTGTTTGATGGATTGGGAAATAGAATACATAAAGGAAAGGGGCAAGGTTCTAGCCTGTTGAGGAAAGATATGAAAGGGGACAACTGGGTATTCCCCCCTCTATGCTTATCAACTACCATTGCATTAGTAAAGCATAATATAAGTGAAAACCTTCTGAGTAATTAGTTTCTAATGCTTCAAGATTGAAGAAATCCGTTATATCACTGAAAATTATAGAAAAAGCTTTCCTCATGTAAAAGTTGCCATTGCAAGTTGATTTGGGACTTGGGTATTATATTTTGTACTGTACAAGTTTGTTTCATGTGGTGGCTAAAAGATCAATCTTCTCAACTGCCTTGGTTTTTCAGAGAGGATAGTGAAATTAACTATTTCAAGTTTTGACACTTTTCCTCCTGAATGTCTTGAAGTCTGGAGCTAACATTGGTTTGTGAACTCCATGTGCTTTCATTGTTAGATTTGAAATTTTAATTCCACCAAGAAGGCATTTCTTGGACCTGATATTTAAAGAATGAAGATAGAACGGTAGGTTGCTAAGTGCTGAAATCAATGAACTGATGTTCATTATGAAAATCTACTAAAAATTTGCACTTACAGAAAGTCTATATTGGGGATAGAAGTTTCTTTTGGCCCAGCTCCTGATCAAATTGCGTGGTCCTTGATTGGAGGATGTCAAAGATATGCTTAACTTCTATCTCCACATCTGTTGTGAAGTAGAAATTGATAAGTACATTCTTACAAAACCATCAAGCATAAGTCCAACATTCACTCTCAAAATTTCAGATCACATGGAAATGGTATCGATTTTCTTTTCTGATCACATTTTTTTGTAAGCCCATGCATTTTAGAGGTGTAACTGTTAAATTCTGCCTGCTCAATCAACAAATTATATTTTCATTGTGGTGTATTGGTCTTTCTTTTTCGGTAGCTTTTTCGGATATATTTATATATAATATATTATAAGATAATTCAAGTGGGAAATGACATAATCCATACTTTTAGGTGGTGAGTCCTTTGGAATGTGCTAGGAGGGGCTGGGTTAATGTAGACATGGACACAATTGCTTGTATGTCATGCGATGCACGCCTCCTCTTTTCCACTCCAACAGCTTGGACGCAGCAACAAGGCAAGTCATACTTTACCCCAAGTAGCTTTTCTGCACAATATTGTTCTTCTCTAGGTTATTCTATGGTTAACAAGTTTATTGAGGGAAGATATGAAAATATGTTTTTAGCACAATTCCTGACTCCAGATTCTTTATGGTATATGCTCAATCAGTTGAGAAAGCAGCCATGGTATTCAGCTTGAAGCTGGATAGTGGGCATAAATTACTATGCCCTTGGATTAATAATGCGTGCATGGAAGACATTGCTAAGTTTCCAATTGTATCACGGGCTGATTTGATTGAAGATTACAAGAAACGGCTTTTCTCTCTGTCACAGCTAATAGCTCTTCCAGTTATTTTACCTGTGGCCATTGATAACATTGTGTGCTCTCAGCTGGAGCAATTTCTTAGAGAATCTTCAACTTCAGGATACAAGTCACCTCTTGAAAAGTCTAGGACAGAGCTATCAGGAGATGTACCCCAGTCAGTTTCTTCCATTTCTTATTATCAGGTCTGGATGCAAATTATTGATTAGTGCAAAAGATATTAGTTCAATATCTAATTTTTTTCCAACTTGAAAAGAAACATGTGAATTCATATCCTTGATTCGTCATGCATGTCTGCCATTTTTATATAATATATTGCTGCATATCATTATATTGATTTTGTGCAATAGGAATTCTTGACATGTCAAACACAGCTCTAAGTTATTGAGGCTTTATTTATCATATAGCTTAGGTTACTTAGTGAGCCAGGATGTGAAACTTCATCGAAAGGTGTCTAAGCGTGCCTATGGGGTTTGAAGCTTCTCAATAGCTTTTGCAGAATTTGTTACTGATTGTTGTCTGCTTGAGAGATATGGTGTAATAAAGGAGCAGTTTCTTGGTAATTTTCCCATGAAATCATGCTTCCTCATCGCCCTCCCCCTCCCCTCATACTATGTAAATGATTCTTTTCCAATCCCATGAGTTAGTTGTGCATGGTAGTTTCACTATAACCTCCGTATGCGGATACTGGGCTTGGTCCTTAGCTATATTTCTTTGATTATCATCATTTTCAATTGTTTCTCCCAATAAGTTGTCTTGTATAAAGAATGCTACAATCACAACAGTAAAAGTAAAGAGTAAATAATGACTTTTGGAAGTGTGCAGGCGCAGAAGCTCATAAGTTTATTTGGCTGGGAACCTCATGTGTTACCTTATAAAGTTGACCTCAAGGATGGAGAAAATCAGTCTGTTAAAGATGCCAATGTAATGGTTACAACCGGACAAAAGCACAAAGTTAGCATCTATCGTTTGTCTACTGGTGAGGACATGAAGGCTTCTGCTGAACTGCAGTTTGATCCTAGTTCTGTTGTTCTAGATTGCAATCTGTGTGGGGCTAGTGTTGGATTATGGGCTTTCTCTACTATCCCACGCCCTCTGGAGTATTTAAGATTTGTTGGACTTACGGAAGTAAATGGTAGAAGTATCTCTACAGATTATGAGGTCTGTTCACAAGAAGGTTCTTCAGGCAATCAGATATATACTGGAAATCGGGAAGGTATCACAAATACTGTTTCCACTGCTTCAACATCATTAGGTTTCACAATTGCAGGTGGTCCTCCACCTGCAATGCTGAATTATGGTGCAACCATATCCTTACCCATCATTGGCCATAATTTAAGAGCACGATTTTCAATGGAAACTGAAACCAATGATCAGTTGGCTGTTCAGAAGCTGTCACAAGTGGAGGAGGATCAACAAATGTCACTAGAAAGTGAAAATGTCACTGCAGAAGGAACTGTTGCAACACGTGGGTTAGACTTCATTGCCAAAAACCCAGCGGAAGTCCCTCAAACTGTTCCAGAAGGTTCTATCTCGAACGCTAACTTGATTGAAAATCTGAGAACAATTAATTCAGCAGTTGCAGATCATCATAGGTTTGATGCTGAGAATAATGTTCTAAGTAGAAAGGATGGAGGGAATGAGCCTAACAGAAAAGAGATGGATGAGCCTAGAAATTGTGAATGGGACAGCAGCTATCCAAGTAACCATCCCGACAGTCCTGGAATAGGGCCATTCGCGAAGCATACACCTGTGCCCTTTAGCCTAAGTAAGTGGATTCAAATCTCTGTTTGTGTTGTAATTCATCATTCCTTAGTCTGGATCTTGTGGTCGTTGCATAGTCGTGTTTTCACCCATTATCTTATGGATGTTATCAATTATCTTTGGAGCTTGTTGATCAAGATGAAACTTAAGTTAGTAGTTGACAAGCTTATCTTTCCAGTTTAGCATGTAATTGAATTTCCATTCATCTTGCATTCTAATCTCTACCCACACTGTTTTAGGGTTCATTTCATCCAAGTGACACCAAAGGCAAAGTAAAAGTAAAAGTGGAGGGGAAGTGAGGGGTGGGGGGTTGAAGGGAAAGAATAGTAGTTTTCGTTCAAGTTGTTTGGTATAATTGGAAGGGAAGTAAATCTCAAATACTTTTTATTATTGAAAATGTATTAAGAAGAAAACACTAATTTTTGTAATTTTACTAATTAACCCTTTCTCTTTATATTGTATTAGAAAGTAAACAAGTTAATATTATACTAAAATAATTTTTAATGTATAAAACATTTAAAAATCTTATTAATAAAAATATTCATCAAACAAGAATAAGAATATTTTTTATTAATAAAAAATTTTCATCAAAATGAGTATTTTTCATTTATTCTAAACTATTTAATTAAATAAAATAAAAATTACTACCAATGCTCTCAAATAAAGAAATTAAATTTGAACATCAGCACATTGGTGATGTAGTTATCTTTTTAAAAGATTATGTACTAGTATTATCAGCATAATTTGAAAAGAACTGACGAAAGTTATGTATATGAGTAATATAGTAAATAAAAATAAACTATGTATTTTTTTGTCTTTTTTTTGTGTTATACGTTCACTTTTCCACCCTTTTGGATGGAAACAAAATTGGACTTCGGAGGGATTTTAAATGCATCTAGTTTTACATGTACTCCATGTATTTTCCCTAATCAAACACCAAACCCAACCAAACAAACCCTTAATGTGAACCAACTTTTGAGAAAATGCTTTCACAAATAAAGCTGTCAAGAAACTACTTTTATTAAGATGATAAAAAATTTGTGCCACTGGGATCTTAAACTGTGATAACTGGCACATTTATCGTAATTCTATTTCTTTCATTACTTATTATTTGCATTGAGCCTTTGATACAATCTGCCATCATGATGAGAGATAAAGTTGTTTATCTCATTATTGCAGGAGAGGATAAAAAACTACCTTCTTTAAACAAATCAAAGGAATTTGATCCCATCAAGCAGCACAGATTCTTTTGCCCCTGGATTATGTCGACGGGAAAATTTGTTTCTGGATGGAAGCAGACACTATCTGCTTTAGAAGGGAACAAGGAGCTCAACAATGTGCCTGCATCTGACTTGATTGAGGTAAAAGAATATATATAGTAATTATCAAACTAGAACATAGAAGATGATGATTTTGTAAATTCTGTTGTTCCAATAGAAATAGTGGGTGAACCCCCTAAAAGCCTGATTTGCTTAAGGCAAAAGGGGGAAGCTCAGGTCTTACAAGTTACATCTGAAATTCACCTGAGAAATCAATTGCAGAATCAGCAGTTGCTAACTATGCTGCATTTATTTGTTAAAAATAATTTGTTGCCTGGTGAATTCCATGCTGGTACACTGGCCAAGGCAATATCATTATGGAACTGCTACTGTAGGATACTCTATGAGTGTTAATCTCTTGAGATCTATGGAAAATTGACCCCTAACACAATCCAGGCTAATTGTGTTGAACTTTAGTTACAAGATGAAGACTTTCCTAGTGGAACATGAACTGAGACTCTGATAAGAAACCTTAAGAGATTTTTTACTCCAAAGTTTACTATAGACCAATTAGGATTTTCTACATCTGTAGTACACCAATGCATTGAACAATTTTCTTGGATCTTGAAACTGCATTAAGTACCAAGATATTACATGCCAGCACTTCACTGAAATAAGACTACTAATAAATCTGCCCGAGTCTGTTAGAGTATACTCTAAAACTTTTGTTGAATGTAATACTAATTTGTCCTTTGTACATTATGGACTGACCTTAAACCAACATTAGTGAGTTAAAAGTTCCCATTTACTTTATAGACAGGGTCAGAGATCTATCATGTGCTCCATTCACCAATATAAACGTAAACTGTCCTGGAACAGAATTACAATAGTGAAGATGCTTTGAGATAGAAAAGCTATACTTATGGTCTCAGAGCATTCTCATGGTTATCTCTTTCAGTTATTGTGAAATGTTTTAGCAACCTAAGTTCAACAATTAAACATTCCAAATGCACGCTAATCATTAGCAATATGCTATATCTCTATTACAATTTTACCTGCTTTGTGATAAGAGTACTGATTTTGAATAAAGATATGATCCCATTAGGTTCACTAGTTTGCTAAATCATATTAATTCTAAGTTTGCCAAATTAAAGATTCTTGGTTGCCCAGTTCACTTTTGAACAACTAGAATGGATCAAGATTGTAGCTCCTTATTGCGAATGATTTTATCATCTATAACTTTATATAAGATAAATGCCTGTGCATGTGCTCAATTGCACACATGAACCACAAATGGAATTTATGTGCATAATTGTGCTATTTTTATCTGTGTGGGCCTGTTTGTATGACTGGGGATGCATCAAAATTAGAAATCCTATTGCCTCGGATCAAAGTCTTTTGTTTGGGATGATTAAAGAACTTAGAGGGAAGGAGACTGATTCCTCAAAGGTTGGAATCTTACATTTAAATCTAGGCATCAAAATACCAAATTTGGTAGATACCTCTGTTACTTCTTGTAATCTGAGAGTAATATTCTACCAGAAACTCTGATCCTTTAGAAACGTGCAGGCCAAGTAGATTTGCTATCTAACCCAAACAACATATTGGAATGGATAACATGTTCTCAAATTTTTCATTGTTTTATTCCAATTCCCTTGGTGTTTCCTACCAAGCAAATGGTTCCTATGTGTATGAGATGTGAAGAATTTAGATTGGTCATTGGCTGACATTATTCTTTGACATTATTTAAATTCAAAATCTGTAGCTGGATCAAATTGGCATGATAGATTTCGGAGCTTAATGATAGGTTATGGTCAATAAGATTGTGAACGGGTCAGGTAGTGTTACTTGTGTTTCAGAGTTCGAATTAATGGTGCCTAGTTGATGATGAGTATTAGCCATTTCAACATCTCTCTTTTTTTCTTTTCCTGGTGGCAATTGCATGAGAACATATACTCTAATGGATTGATGGTCAAGGTTATTATTGGAGGGAGAGGGGAGGGGGAGAATGAGCAAGGGTTCTTCCCAAAAGATTTGTGTATTAATTATTTGTTTGTTAGATTTGTGGGGTGACAAAAACTACTAGCGTTGTGACTTGAATTTCACTAATTGTTGATTCTGAAGTACCGGGAAGGAGGATGTTAGATTGTTGTTATGCATAAAAAATATTGAAGTTATTCCGAATCCAAGAGCAGCATGTCCCACTTTAAATCTGGAAGGCTGCCAAGTGTTAAGTTTGCACGAAATGAAAGAGTTATAAAATGGTTGAAGGTCATCAGCATCATCACATTCAGAGTAATTGCATAATATCTAGCTGATTTTATTTCTAAATAAAGAATCGTACACTTGTCAGCAGTTTTTATCACCATTGCCACATGTCTAGTTACCTTATTTTTGCATCTGGACTTCTGGAGCATAGTTAGCTTTAAAATATGAGTTCCAGACAAATTGCACATGTGGTAGAATTTCATATGAGAATGTTAAAGTTCCAGAGTTATATGCTCTTGGAGGTCCTCTTACATATTGTTCCAACTTTATGGTCTCACACTTTGACCCTAAAATTGACCAAGGTTGATGAAGTAGCAGAAGATATTTGAAGTGCAACCAACTATTAAGTTTTCTGTTATCTTCATCTGGTTAACGTATGCTAATTATATGTCCTGTTACTGTTGTGCAGGTGGATGATCCAGTCGCCTCTGTGAAAAAACTTTTCACCTCCCCGAATGATAAGAGAACCAAAGTTGCTGGTGGAAGCTAGAATATGACATTCTACTCTGTCTGTCTTGAAGCATGCCGGGATTCACGGTGCGACCTGAGCTAAGGGCCAAGTAATATTAATGTGATTGTGAGTTTCAAAACCCTGCAGCTCTCCAAACTGTTAGTTGGTGTTTTAGTGAAGCTTCACAATCTCCTTTCCTATAGAGGCAGTAGAAGATTTTAGCATAGAGGATGGCGAGAGATCTCTATTGATAGGGAGTAGCAAAAAATCTGAACTGTACATGATATTTTTGCCTCATACAATTTTTTCAATTATATTGAATAGCAAAATTGCCTTCCTCATCATTAATGTGTTTGCTCGTGCATAATGGAATAGTAGTGGCCTTGCGACCCCTATCTATAAGAACATAAAAGACAATCATTACATCGATACATGTATTTATATATGATTGTCTCCAGAAATACACACCCTGGGATAGAGACAGCTTTGAAGCATGAGGACTACCTGGTGTATCCTTGAAAGAATGAATTAGATTTGTAAAGTAGTGGAAGTCATTCTCTGAGTCCGCAGTTTGTGATCACAACCTTTGAGTATGGCCGGTTGAAGCCTCTTTCTGCTACTACAGCCCTCTTGTCTCCTATCAGCTTTGCTACCCTTTGCACCACAATAAAGATTCCCATTAGTAAATTTGGAGGGAGACATCTTAAGGGACATTTAGGAACAGTGCGAGCTATGTAACAATCTGATACTTTGGTTGACCATGTTTACTATTTGAATACTTGCTGTGAATTGTTAGATATACATGACGATGCTATGTTTAAATGAGTAGGGGTGAACTGTGAACCTCTCAGGAGGCCACGAAAGCCCAGAAAGAAGTACCTGAAGTATGGCGAAGTGGAGTTCTCCTGGACGGTCTTTACTTGGCTGATTCTGTCGACAACATCCATTCCTTGCAGAACCGTCCCCACAACCAAAGCCGAACCATCCAACTCCGGTGAGTCTTTAGTAGTGATCACAAACTCGGTGCCATTAGGATTCATGCCTACCTCTTCTTGATCAATTTCCAGCTTCCCTTTCCGGGCAACCAACTTCAGTTTTGGGGGCGGTTTCAATGGGTCTCTCACAATTATGCTCACGCTCCTCGCCACATTCTTGGTTCCTGTACAATTTTCATTTTGTCTCTCCCATTCTTCCACCAGCCTATCCACTGCCAATTCCCTCCCTGTTTTCCTCGCCAGCTCTGCATCTGCACCATATGATCTCAGTCCCGCATGTTGCACATAGTTTGGCATGATTTTTACAAACTCTTTTCTGCGATAGCTCACACCGCCCGCCCCACTTACAATCTCGCCAAACCTAGCAGCACCAGCGGGGACACTGTCGCCATATAATCCAATGACAATCCTACCAATAGCCTCTCCGTCTACAGCCACATCGATGAATGCCTGCTTCGTTGGAACAGGATCTGCACAGCTGGGACTGATCGTTTCGGCTCTCAGTGGGTTAGTAGTGTTGGGGGTAATCAAGAGTAAAAGCAAGGATGAAGATGCAAAATCTCGTCGGAGGATGGGATTTGGATTCGATCCAGAAGAAGGTGAAATTCTTGCACAAGGGGCCAATGGCTGTTTTACTGGCGTGAGATTGTGGTACAACGAGCGAGCTGAGCAATGCATTGTTGAATTTGTTGAGAGAAGAAGTTTGGTGTTGAGAGGAGAGAGAGCATAATAGTGTGTTTTGGATAAGAAAAGGGGAAGGGGCAAATCGTTGTGGCATGAAATCCCCTTTTGGATTGATTCTGCGGTGTCCAATATCATCATCCCCTGCTGCTCATTTCTAACGACAAGTACCTGTGAGAAATAGTACAATTATTATTATTTGTCTAAATTATATCGACACTTTTTGAGTTATATTTAATTATATAAATATTTTATATCTTTTTGTAAAATTACAAATACAACCTAATAAGTTGTAATTGCAATTACATTGACAATTTGACACCAATTATGGGAATTTTCTTTTGGGGAAAATGCAATTTACCCTCCCATGATATGAAAAATGAGCAAAAAAAAAAAAAAAAAAAATCATCTGAAAAAAGAAATAGCAAATTACCTTCTATGTATTAAAAAAGAAGTAAAATACGCCCTATTTAAAACCATTGATACGGGGTAATTTGTTTCATTTTTCAAAACACATGGAGTAATTTACTAACTTTTTTCCACAGAATCTTTTTTGCAAATTTTATTTAACACTAGGAGTAAATTGCATTTAATTATTTTTTTTACACAAACACCCATGATATACATTGCATCGACACCCTTTGTAATTTAAAAAAAATAAAAAATATTTGTATAATTAGGGATAACATTAGGTGGTGTGTTACAACCTATCCTAAAATTTTGTCTAAGTAAATACTTCAAGATTTTCAAAAACTATTCACTATACTTCAATAATGGGCATTAGAAATACCAATATTTTTAATTAAATGGGTCTTTCTGTTCACTAAAGATTACAATAATCTTCCCCATATTGAAGTACATCATCCATTAGAATTTTTGTCACGTTTTATTGTTGAAGTTTTTCTGTTTTATAATGCAAAAAAGATAATAGATATCCTAAAAGTCTAAAAGGCCTTTTAACCACAAGTAAGCTAACTTTCAAATCCAAATTCAATCATAATACTATACTTACATTTAAAATAAATTTAAGGGTAAATTACAACAACCTCTCCTGAGGTTTGTCATAATTATGAATACTCCCTCGTTGTTTGAAAAATTATCAATAGCCCCCTTATTTTAATGGTTGTCCAACAATTAGTCCAATCCGTTAGGTTTCCATCCATTTATTATGATGAACTGATCAAAATGCCCTTGTGGATTAAAAATTATAATTTTATTTATTTTTTAAATTTTTTTGACTTTTTTATGGTTTAAATGGATAATTTTTTTGTAATTTTTAAAATTCGCCATCCATTATGTTTGATCTTTATAAGAATTACATAATTTCATCAAATATCAGGGAGTATTTTTCACACAATGAGGAATATTCGTAATTATATAAAATCTTATGAGAGATCGTTGTTATTTACCTTAAATTTAAATATTATTCTCTCTTAATTCTCACCCATAGTATCTTACTTGCTACAAATCTCAACTTTTAAGTTAACTTCCAAATGTTGGCTTTGAACGAAAATAGTTTATTAAATGTTCTTAAGATTGTGACAGTAACCATAGATATTCATTAATTTTTGAAAAGATAGAAGATAAATATAAAATATTATTGGTATCGGTACATAGAATATCTATTTGTTAAGTTTAAAAGAAAAATCCGACCCATTTGACCCAAGAGTTTGATCCAATTAAGATAAAATTATCAGTCCATAATGTATAAGGCCCGAAGAGCCAAGGACCACTTGCAATCTGTTAAAATCTACTGGCAACACCACGCTTGTCCAGACTAGTGGCCCAACTAATTTAGTTGACACGTCAACAATATTTCACATCTCAAATGATATGTCAACCTAAAGACACATCAATATGGGATAAGTCTGCCAATTGAAACTTTCTGGATAAAGCCAACATGTAACTGCTTCCCCCTAAATAGATTGCTTTGCTTTTGATGTGGTAGGTTTTGTTCCTGCTGCCTGGTTACGAATGATGCCATATACAACTACATCAATCATATCTTGTGAAAATAGACTTTTAAAGGAATTCGTACGCATCCTCATTATGCTCAACTGCCTCCCCATTTCTCTCATCTGTTCCTATAAATAGGGGCTTAGATAGATAAAAGGAGGTAACTTTACTTTTATTTGACACTTGACTATTCACATGAATTTTCACTTTTTTCACCTTACTTGCACGTACTCTACCAAACTTATAACTTCCATAGTATTCCACACATCCTTCACACATTTATGATGGAGTTCGCTAATTAATATATCTTTTATACATATTTTTTATGTTATCTTCAGCTAGGTCGTTACTGACTTAAGCCTTGAAGTGTTAACTTTTGTTGCAAGGGAGTCTTCAAGAATCTTAGAATTCTCAGTTGGACCTTTAATATTATATGATACTATTGGATTTTGATACGAATAAGATATATTCACTTAAGTTTCTATGTATTGATAATGTAATTTAAGTTAGTGAAAATAAATTCTTAATATTACGAGTAGGATATAAAAGTTTATAGAATGTTTGGAAAATTTTAATTTCAAGAGAAATTGAAGGAGTTCAAGTAATATAGTCTAATTTCAAGTCACATGTAAAATTGGACTCACCAAAGAGTTTAAAATTTATTTTATGAAAAACAAGGTCCATGGTATATATATAACAAGAGATCATGTAGGTTTATTAATGGATAGGATAAGATCCTACTCAAGCCAAATTCAAAGAAGATTAAAAAAAATTATTTTATGAGTTTTCCCTCTTCCTTAAACCTCTAGTTCACTCTGATATACAATATTAACGGTGATTCAAATCATCTCAAATAATATATATAATCGGGTGATTTTATTGAATTTGCACCAGCCGATCCGGTTATATATCAGTTGATATCAACCTAGACTTTGGACCATGACATGTTTGCAGCAAAGTTTCATAGCCGTTCGGGCCGCCAGTGCCTCTCTATACTCTGGGTCCCGAATACCTGGATAGAGGTTAAAGCACCAACCAATACACTGGCCTTTCCAATCCATTGCGATTACATCTATTCCACAACCTTTATTTGAAATCTCCGCGCCAAAATTAATCTTGACTGCTCCTTCTTTATGGGGCTGCCATTGGACTTTCCATGGAAGGTGGGAAAGAGCCCATGCTTGTCGCGCGAAATTGCAATCAAATAGAACAGGCGTCACAATTTTTTAATTCGAGCTGCAGGTTGAGCAATGAGGCTCAACACGACAATGCCGTTGATTGAGATTAAATATCATGGGCATTGCCTCCTTTAAAAACCTCCAAAGGTAAACTTTAATCTTATTAGGCACTTTAGTACTCCAAGTGAAACTCTAGTTGGCAACACCCGGGCCTCCATGTCCCTATTGCATATCATTATTTTTGTAGAGAGACCAACAACAATATGAGATGTAGACACAATTAGAATTTACTGTTCTTATTAAGGTGCCATACCCGAAAATCTGGTATTGTGGATTGCTCACCAATATAGATTTAATAAGATTAGCGTCCTCTGAGAAGAAAAGTCGCTCAATGAGATCCAAATTCTAGCACCAATTGGCCTTGTCCAATAGTTCGGTCACTTGTAAATCTAGAAGGAATAGGCTATGTGGCGTCACCTGGAGGAAGGAAGCTGATCGTGGAAACCAAGGGTATTTCTAAACTCGAATATTCAGTCCATCCCCAACGTGCCACCGTGATCCTGCTCTAATAATAAAGCGAGGCGCAAGTAAATTGCACCAGAAGTAGGACGGAATATCCCCTATTTTAGCACTACCAAGATCACCCCTCCGAGAAGTAACATGCCTTCAAGATACAGGAAATGAGAAGATCCGGGTTCATGAAAATGCGCCACCTTGCTTCGCAAGCAAAGTGTAATTAAATAATTGTAATTTTCGGAAACCCAAACCGCCCTCACGCTTACTAGGACACATCTTCTCCCATGCCACCCAATGGTTAATTTTCTTGTCAACATCCTTCTATAAGAAATCCGCTGCAAGCTCCTCTATTTCTTTAAGGCCTTGTTTATTTACATGGATTTGGCCGGATATTTGGCTCAATCCATGTTAATATTTTGTTTACTTAAGAATAGACAAGTCCCAGATTGTCTCATTAGTCCCGTGATTTTACTGTCTAAATCCGGACTAAGCCAAGATTGTTATCTGACCCATTGTGGCTGGGTAAACAATCTTTAATGGTCCACTTGGTTGGGATTAAAAATGCATTGCCGATTATATCCCTAATTTACATAACACAATGTGCCATTTGTGACTCAAACGATTTGATTTGCAACTCATATTTGGAGGTAATTATGTAAAAACAAAAATTATCATGGTTTTGATCAAATAAAGTAAATCTTGAATTATTTTATCGAAAACTAATCACCGCTTGTGTAATGCTAAGTAAAAAAAGTTATCTATTCATGCATACCTCAAATTTTATTACAAATTTATCTATCACACATTAGTCTAGTCTAGGTATGTCAATATGGCTTTATCTTGATCAGATGGGATATCAAGCCCAATAACCCTAAGGCCCCATTTACTTTGATGATGGAATAAAATGGGTGATATGACCGTCCTTTACTAAATAGATGATGAAAAAACTCTGTATTAACAGTAAGGTGTTTACTTATATGTTTTCAGATGAGTGTATTAATTTTTATTATGTTTACTTTCCTAGTTCGTTCTCATTTTTGTTGGAAAATTACTTCTTTGTCCTTGTACCCCAAATTTATAACAAAAGGTTCTTCCCCAAATTAAATAGATTTGAAGAACCTATCTTCGCTGCTGCTGGAAAATTTTTTGGACAAGGAGTTGCGCCTCGTGAAAATTATTATCCGGGTATGCAAATTTTTTTTGCCAATTTCGTTTTATCAAATTTTGTAAAATGCATTGTTTTACTCATTTTTTTTTATCAATTTTCTATTTGTTAAAATGCATTTCTTTAGACACCCATTTTCCATATTAGTTAACGCCCAAAGCTTATCCAACTCATAATACATTAATTAAGAATAAATAAAATATTTTAAATTGGTCTTTCCTTAATTTAAAGGGTAAAGAATTCATCGTATATATGTTACCTCGTCCAAAGTCCTAATACACTCGGAAACCACTAATCAATTTATGTTAGGTTTTGGTCCTATAATTTCTCCTATATAATCAACCTTGTTATTAATCAAGAAAATCACAAATTCCTCCAAAAATCCTGATTAAAATCTCTCATCCTTAATGTTTGTTTCCTGACAAGTCTACAATTTATCAGCGGCGATGATGGCGGGGAGATGACGAGCCTGATTGCACCACTTTCCTACGACAGAGTACTTACACAATCCTACGAGAGAAAGACATGAAGAAACATGCAAATAACGATACCTTACAAGTTTCCACCCTTCTCGCAAACAAATATGTATATTATATATATATATATATATATATATATATTGTAAAATGCATTGCTAAGGTACCCTGATCTAAAAAAAAAAATCGAACACACACTATGTATTTTATGATGGTGCTGAAAAATATAAAAAAATGGGTGTCTAAAGAACAATAAAGTGTAGATCTTGAATTTCTTGAAAAATGGAAGATGATTTTATAAAACAAAAGAAAAAAAAATGGACAAAACATGAAGAAACTTACCGTCAGTAGGTGTAGAACAGAAAAAGGAAGAAGCTACTGTGAGGTGAGCTACTGAAATGTGCTTGGAGAGAACTTTTTGACCACATGGATTAAGGAGGGTTATTTTGTGTACATGAAAAAATAGACCACTTGTATTAAAATTGTCACACCACTTGAGGTGTGACAAGTTATACAACTCAAACAGTAAATAGTATCGGGTTTGCAGTTTGTACAGGGTCCCCATTCTACGAAGTAAATATGTTACTAACCTATACTAATTTTTTAATACAAGCTAATACATCAAAGTAAACGGGGCCTAAGTAAATGTGCTTAAGGGCCTGTTTATTTGGGTGGATTAGATCGGACATCACGCCCAATCTAGCCCAGAAGTTGTTTACTTTCAAAAAATGCAAACCAAAATATTGAACTCCTGTCTAAGATTAATTGCACAAAGAGGGATAAAAGGATGACAGTTATCCGACTCAATAATAATCCTTCGACAGCCACTACGAAGACTAAAGATCCCTTTGTCCAAATTATTCCTGAAGTTGGGTGGATTTAATGGATTGATCTCCATGGTTTGAAAAGAATAGAAAACCCAGACATGATAACAACAGTTGGAATTGTTGGATACAACAGTGCAAGAATGGTGAAGAAAAATGAAGGATTTGTTATTGGAGTTTGAGGGTTGCAAGGGAGAGTCTAAAAAATTAACAGAAACTAAAATCATTTTGTGTATGATTTGAAAACTGATATCATTATTTTATAGATGGGGAATGATTCGCACCTCCAAATTTCTCTTAAAAATTTTCCTCTAAAATCAATTATGGTTTGTTTGTTGGAGTTGCCCACAATAAATATCACTAAAACCAATGTTTTAAAATCCAGCCCAACCCGGACGGTCGAACCGCCACCCGGCCCACAAAACAGGCCAGTTGAAACCAGAAAATCGGAGGAGTCCAAAAACTGTTTTTTTTTTTTTTTGGTGAAAATCAGTTGACCCAGTGGTTCAACCGGTGAAACGGTTGACCCAATACTGGGTTGATTGAACTGGTCGAGTCAACTATCAAGTGTAAATACATGATAAAATCTTTAATTTTTCTTTTAAAATGTGTATTATTTTTGTTAAGTACCCTAATTTTGTGTTATTTTTGAAAGGATAATATATTATTTTTTAAAAATATGCATTATTTCTATTATATTGGGATAATTTCTATTAATTTTAACTATTTTATGTTATTTTTAAATATAAAATCCTGATTTCTCTTCTAGTTCAGTTTTGCTATTTCTGTTAGATTATTTATGATATGCATATCTAATTTTTCTGTGAAATATAGAAATGTATAATATTATTTCTTGCATTTGATCTTTATAAATTTTTTTTTAAATTTATTTTATGATATTGTATATCTTATTGAACTATTAATGTCAAAGAAAAACAATGATTTTTTTCCAAAAAAAAAAGATAGGTTGTGAAGTATTATTAATATTATTAATTATTTAATATTATTTTTAAAATATTAATAATTATTTATGATATAGATATGACGTCACCGGTTAGCCCATGGTTGACCCGATGGTTGAACTAGTGACCCGTAACGCATTTAATTTTCGGTTCGATGAATGGTCCGGGTTTCAAAACACTGATTGAAACTAACTTAATTATAAGGGTGTTCTTGCGAATGCCTTTTGTTAGGTATGCTCATATATCAGAAAAAGAACAGATGTTGGAGACAACAAAAGCACATGCCCGGTTCGATTTAGAAAAAATGGCTCTGGAAGAAGGTAAAGATGAGACTATTCCAATCTTCGTGCGATTAGTTCCTATTTGTGGGAATTTTAGTAAAAATAGAAATCATCCCAATTTATTTCATGCTAAGTGAATATTTTATTATATTATTAAAAATTTTAACACCCATTTTATCATCGAATATAAATATAATATGATGATATCATATTCATATCACAAAATGTATCATGCATTTATCAACACACATAATCCCATCAAATAATATAAGCGGGCCTAAAAATTTATTACCATCTAACAAATAGACTCAATTTACTCTCACTGATAGAATAGTCCATAATTTTTAGTTACAACAGTTATTGTACGAATTTTTCAAACTCCAGGATAGTCTCCTTAGGCCTCATTTACTTTTTGTGGTGGGATTATGCTATGATATATTTAATTCATGATAAAAATTTGGATACTTAGTGATGGAATTTTGCAATTCTTATTTACTTTTATGGATCATTTATTAGATTGTTTTGTGATAGTTTTTTTTATATATATTTATTAGCAAATTATTCATTTGAAATAAAATAATGAAATAGCAAAAGTACCCGTAATAAGACAAATTGTTTATATTTTTAAAAAAAATCAAGTGATTTATCTTTTCATATTAGCAATTTTCATAATAAGAAAATTTTTCACTAACCACAAAAGTTCAAAATATGTTTTGACACAAATAGAATTGAATTTTATATCAATGAAGTGCATAAAATTGTCAAAGGGTTATGAATGTATCAATTTGGAATGTTTGAGTTCACCCAGTGTTGAAATCAGTATAGATCACTGGTAGAGAGCTAACCAGTATGTGATTTGCTACAATTAAAGGGAGTGGATCGGCCTGAAAATGTAGCCGAAATGTGAAAGCACTAAAATTAAAACATTCAAAATCCGGTCAAGGGGTGTACGCTTGATCATTTTTAGGCATTCGATGTAAAATATACATATTAAAATAATAAGTAAACATAATCATGCATATAAACCTTCGGGCAAAACGAAACAAGGGGTACATAATAATGAATCTAGTGCTACATGTTCTTTTTTTTTGCTCGGCTACTTGTGTTTGATTTCCTCTCCAACAAACGTCTAAGTTCAAATGACCTAGTCATTGAAGAACTCAATCCCTGCAATCAATCAACCTTTCATATGATATGATGCAAATCAAACCATATGAAAGGGCATAGATAATAACAAAAACCAACCTCATTTTCCATATAGGGAGGAGGCTTGTAATGAATAGGTTTAAGTTAAATTAATTAAAAGAAAAGTTTGGTATGCAACTCATTTTCCACCACATAGAGAAATTAAATTAAAAGAATAGTTTTACTTTTAGCTTTTAACTTTTAGTAACTTTTATGATGTTTGATTAGTGAAAATTATATAATACATTTTGCTGTTGATATCCCTATATCATTGTGATATGATGCTTGTTCTTTTGTTTATTCATGACATTTTAGGTGCTTTCATGAAAAAAGAGCAATTTGCAAGAAAACATCTCAAATGCAAGAAAAGTCTAAAAAAACAGCAAAAAATGTATCAAGGATAACCCGTAACTCATGGGCTATCAGGAACCCACAAAATAGAAAATCGAACATAACTCGTGACTCATGGGTCATCAGACAGACGCCAGGCAGAAATTGAAGAGTCACCGACATAATTGTGTAGTCAAATTATCATATTTAGCAGCTTATTTCTTTGTAATTATATTGAGAAGTTTAGTGACAATAGGGTTAGGAGAGAAAGAAGGAGAATTAGACTAAACTTAGATTTCTGGGAATTATTATAAATAGGAGGAAGAGAAGAAGACGATGTGAGGTCTTTTAACTAAAAATTGAGAGACACACATAAAAGCACAAGTGGAAAGCTGATCCGGCGTTGGAGTGACATACCGTTCACGCTCGATTTTCTACTCTATGAGTTCTTCTTTGTTGTTTTCTTTGTTTTCTATCTAGTTAGTATGAACTAATTTACTTTTTTAGGGCTTTTGGAAAATCTAATTGAAACAATGTTTTGAGTACTTTATCAAATTAATCTACAGCTTTTGTTTTCATTATCCATGTATTACTGTGCTTGTTTTATAATTTAAGAGTCTGGCCATCTCTTCGATTGAATTAATTATGTTGATGAACTGGAAGGGAATTCGACATAATAGAAAAGGTAATCCATGGTGTGAATTGAATGGTATGTAGATATACGTAGACGTGATTTATTTGGTTTCATAGGTTTTTTATAGATCTTAATGCATTATTGTTACGAGTTCTAGATAGGAGGAATCCACTATTTTCTTGATAATAATAGGTTTGATATAGCTCGAGAGAGTATATTAAATTAACTTGGGAGAAACCTCAGTGTATGAAGCATTGCTTGCTAGATTAATTTGTGATTTCTGCATTCATTGGATCAATTATGTGGACCAATTGCCTTAGCATCTTTCTCATCTTTGAATCTTCTCTAGAACTCTCGTTTGCTTTACTTTAGTTAGTAATTATTTTTAGTAGTAGTATTGGATAATCTATCACTTGATTCACAGTCGTCTAAATAATCGTAGATTAGTTATAGTTTGGTAATTGCTTCATTAAATCCTCACGGGAAAGATATTTATTGTACTACTTGATAGCTAGTGCACTTGCTAGTGAGCCATAAATATTTTGACAATCAATGTTGACATAATTACTGAAAAAAGTATATAGAAGAAAAATGTTAATCAAAGCAAAGTTTTAGGAAAATTAAAAAACTTAAAAATAAAATTTGTCCTAGATGGTTTTTTTTTTTTTAAAAAGTTGAAATAAAACATCCAATCATGTGTTTGTATAAAATGATTCAATGTACCTCTAAAAAAAATGATTCAATGTACAGTCACTTTGTGAATAAGACATTGATTTAATCCTACCATTTATATTGACACTTTGTGACTAATATATATTTTGCAAATAAAATTTATGTGCAGGTGCGTAGTAAACAAGTGTGCAAATATAGTGTAAATACGAAAATTGAGCGAAAAGTGCACACATAGCAATACACATATATATAATATAGATGATTATATATTTTCTTTTTTCTCATAATGCTAAGGTGATTACATTTAAGTTACAAAACATAACTCTTCGTAATTTTTTGTTAAAGTATGATAATGCAACATCAAAACTTTTAGATGTAGTAAGGAAAGTTAGAGCCGAAGTACAGTTAGATTTTAATTTTAAGAAGAAAGCAAACAACAACGGAATCATATTTTACTAAGTTGTCCTAGTTATATTTGTAATTTAAGAATTATAAATTTATAATATTGAAGAACCATACATTTATACAAGAGTCTTTCGAGAAATTATTATCTTATTAATTCATCAAAATAATTAATTTAGACCTAAGGCTAAGCCAGGACCAAGAAAATTATTATTTTAGAGAAAATATTAATTTATAAAGGTTCTACTGTAGTAAACAAATAGAGCTCCTTCTCTTATAGAAAGAAACCATTGGGACACTTTCGACACCACAAAGCGTGCTAAGTTTTCTAGCCTTTGTAACCGATGAATTGCTTAGGAAAATTGATCTCCTGTTAGTTTTATTTTCCTTGGATTAACTCTAGTGATCTTTTCTTTCTATTGTATATTATTTTGATTTGTTAGGTGTTGAGATGGGTTGTTGACATAAAAATAAGTTTGTTAATGAAAAAAATTATAACACAAAGTATTAAGAAAAATTAGAAAACTCAAGCATCCAAGATAACATACCGATCAAGTAAAAGTTGTGTCAATTTGAGCTATTGATAGATAAAACGTCGCATCCTATAATTATATATAGATATTCAATAATTACCTTGTGAAGCAAACTATATTTCAATCCTACGTACCACTTGTGCAATATTAGTGCAAGTTCATGTAAACATGATTTTTTTAGACACATTTTGAAGTTGACACTTATTTCTAGTAGTACTTAAAATAATTAATGAGTTAGACCAAAATGACATTTATTGAAGTTGTACATTGTTGTGTGCTTTTTGATTCATTGTTGAATTAGAGAAGAAAAGTTTGATAATGCTAATTTTTGAATCAAACAAGTGAATAGTTGAATGCATCAACATAATAAATCTATCGAGCATTATTAACTTTCCAAATAAATTTATTAAGAATATCTCTAATATCTTCATTTTTTTAAAACAAAATAAAAGAATTTCAAGCAACTCATGGTATACATTAAAATTAAAATAGTTACTATTTGATATTTAATCAAATATTTTCTACGTCTTCTTTACTTTTATTATATTATAACAAGGCCCAATCTCATTGACATTGTGAAAAATTCCCCCAAAATGTTGAATTTTATTAACCTGCAAATTGTGGGGAACCGTGACAATTAATATAATTATGACTACAATTTTAATGGATGTATTTATAATTTTATAAGAATTAGGGGTACATATATAATTTAATATAATTTTAAAGGTGTTACTTTTGTAATTTATCATTTGAGTATATTATGTTTTTCCTATGTTCCTTCTTACACTTTATCATATAAACTTTATATCATATCAACTTACCATATCAACTTTGCGAATTTGTAAGTTACCATATACGATTATTTTTTGGTCAATGTTTTGTACCCAAAAAACATCAATGTAGTGCACATGTAATATTTAAGGACAATGTGATGTTCAAATGAGATGCAGTGCACGGCATCTGATGTTTTTGTAACATAATATTTGATCGAAAAATGACTATATATAATAATTTGCAAATGTCACAAAAGTTGAAATAATAAGTTGACATAATAAAAAAGAAAACAAGATCACAAAGTGATACATAAAAACAGTTCGAATGGCAAACTGCCAAATATCCTTTACTTTTTTACTTATTCCATATTCATTTGCCAGTGACGTGGAACAAAATTGAAGAGTAAAATATTTTATCAATAAAAATTAATATTACTTAAAGAACTAATCATTAAAAATTAATAAAATTTTAAATTTACATATCAATATTAAGTGAAATAACACAACCATTAGGACATTTAATTAAGTTTATTACAAAAGTTACAGACATTCAATGAAGCACCTCCTATACCACTAACTTATGAACATAAAGAAAGGAGAAAGTGAAGCTTCCAGTTATAACAAATCTTGAAATATGGTTTCAAGTCAAGTTTGATATCACTGTAGTTATGTAGCTAGAACTCCCGACTCATGATGAGATTGTTGACCCACCTAATAAGACTTGCAGCATGACTTATGATATAATTTAGCTAGTCACTGGGAATTATCTCCTGAAAGAAAACTATGTGGTAAAGAGTGAGTTGCCTACTTAATAAGTATAGTTGACTCAATAGTCTTTAACGGCTATCATCATTCCCATTGCAATATTTTCTCTTCTTTTTTTATTTTTGTTGTAATATCATGCAACACACAGCTCGAAGATATCCCATCATCAATCACATCACACAACTTGCAACTTGTAAGATGCGTCATATAATCAATTGAACTACATGCATACAACTCGTAGATATGTCACGTCATCTCTGTTGATCAATTGACAACACATACTTATCATAATCAAATCATCATAAGATATTGCAATATGTCCCCAGTTAGGTAAGGGTCACCTCTTTATGTCATTTACAATATCCTCATCAATAACTATCATTCAACTCCAATTTGTAACAAAATAGTGTAGCAATGCGCAGTCATTCATTTATCTTCCTTACACCATAACCACATATAAACATATAACAATAACTTCACTGAACAACAGATAATCCATATAAATAACCAACAATTCACAATCAAGTATACAATACAAATACATATATATTCATTTTTCTTATACCATAAAGCATATAATGACAACTTCACATAACAACAAGATAATCCAAATAAATAACCAACAAGTCCCGATCAAATGAATAACACAAGTATATATAGATATCCATGTATCTATATAAATTCAACTAATTATACTTACCTCAATCCCAAAACGATTAAGCTACTAAAATGAGTTGCTCAACCATCTGCTTTATTTTCGTCATATAATAAATTATAATAAGTATAATTAATATATCAATAAGGTCTTAAATTCTAAATAAAATATTAAATAATACACGTACATTGCTGACCAACCTTTTAATATTCATTTATATAGAATTCTAATCTCCTTTTGATTTTCCTCTAAATAACTAGACATCCTAAACTTTTCAAGCGTGTGTGTATATATATATATATATACTTTGTCAGTTAACTGGTAAAAAATTATTTTTATCAACTCCTCATATTCTTATAGCTACCATTCTCGATAATATTCCTGGATTATAATACGAAAAAATTTGGAATTTGTAACGGTATTTTGGAACGACCTTTATAGCAACTTTCAAATGGAAAATATTTGTTGATGTCACATTTTTTGCAAAAGAACTTTGTATGTTTGGAATGGAAAAATAGTTACAAAGGCCGTTCCTACACATTCCTATTCGTAAAGCCGCTACAAAAACTTCACCGTTATAATTTGGAATGGCTTTTGGAATTACTATAAAAATTTAGAACAGCTTCTTTTTTTGTGAAAGCTCACCGTTCCAAAACTTGATGCAAAGGCCGTTCCAAATATATAATTCGCCGTAGCCGTTACAAACACCGGTACAAAATTTTGCCACTACAAATTTACTATGATTTTTGGAATGGACGTGTTCGCGTCGTAACGACTACTGAAAAAATATAACTTTCATTCCAAAAATCGAATATAAAGCCGTTCCAAAATATAATATACTTGAACGGTTCACAAGCCGTTCCCATTATTTGATATTTCGTGAAATATCTAAGGTTATAATATTTTATGAATAGGTTTTTTTTTTAAGAAAATAAAAATTAATATTTAAAATGGCCAAAAATTTAAAAAAATGTGTTATTAGGGTTGTTCCAAAATTTACAATATTTGCCGGATTTATTTTGGTGACGACTCAACATGTGGAGGAAAATTGAATATTTGGGACGACCGTTATATAAAGCCGTTCCAAAAATTGGTCTAATATATTCATTTGACGGAAAATTCTAAAAAAAATTAGGAAAAATCTAATTTTCAAATGGTCGTTCTAGGGTTAGTACTAAAAGTGGTTCCAATATGTTAATGTCTAAAGGCGTGTGAAAACTCATTACAATATGTGTTTAAATTTCAAAATTTATGTTTCCAAATACGATATCTTAAAATCCGTGCACTGGATTCATGCCAAACTTATATACATATAAGACTGTGTCAATTTGATCACATTTGTCAATTTGATTTAAAATCACATGGCCTAATTCAATGATGCAACAAATTGAAAGACTACTCTTATGTTTTTGATATAATATCTCGAAATCCGTGTACCCAATTAATCTAAAATTTCATCGTATGTAAATTTTTATCGATTTGATCATATATAATGGTTTGATCTAAATTTGACGGTCCGATTAAGCTATGCAGTACAACAATATAAGATAATAATTACATCAGTGTAATCCAAACAATTATAAAACATACAAATTTATTTCATATTTTGAATATATACCAATCTCAGTTTCAAATATTTTATAAATTTTAATCTTATTATTCCACACAATAAATACTTTTCTAACAATAAATTGTCTAGTACGGATTTTTATTAATTTTATATTATTTTTTTTAAAAAATAAATTTTTATTTGGAATTTCTTTTGGAATGACTTTATGAACGGCTCACCAATATGATGTTGTTTTCTTTATTTGGAATTCATTTTGGAACTGGTAACCAATACGATGTCATTTTAAGTTATGAAAAGGAATATATAGAAATGTTGGAACTCCTTTTGGAACGATTTTATATACATAATAACTCGTTTTGAAATGGCCATGTATAAAAGATACACTTAGCCGATTTTTTCTCATTTCCAATTCATCTTCTCCAATCACCCCCCGCCCCCCGAACGCCTCTCTCTCACCACCCACCACCCTCTCTCCTCTCACCACCTTCTCCCCAAATCCCACTCTCTCTCTCTCTCTCTCTCTCTCTCTCTCTCTCTCAAGCTACATCTCTTTGCCACCACCACCTTCTCCACTTTCACAGCCACTCCCACCACCACAAAAAGTCACTGCCCCCACCAGTCATCTCCCCCACCTGAAAGAGTCGGTATGGTCCGAGATTTAACAATAATGCAATGGAAGCATGAAAATAAGTATATTTAAATTTTAAAGTGAAAAGGAACTAGTCCCTTAATCCTGGGCATTCGGCACTCAAAAAGCATAAAATAAATTTGAAATAAAACAAGTACCTATTGTAATATAGAGTGAAAGAAATGTAATCACGAAATTTTACATTTCTGATTTGAAGACTTTCTTCAAACTTTTTTCCTCCAACCATGTGCTCACGCAAATTAGTATATCAAACTCAAGAGGACCTTGCTCTAACTTCAAACTAGTTCAAGAAGAACAAGAATAGAGAGAAAAGAAAGGGAGAAGAGAGAAGTCAAGATGATAAGTATGAGGGAGGAGTAGTGTTGTCTTTTTTTATCATATATAAAAATGACTTGTACACAAGCCTATACACTATACACACACACAAGAGACATACCATGTAATTGTTGTATGTATACATGTATACATTACATATCAAGTCAAAAATAGGTACACTGTGTGTACCCGTAGTACACAACCTACTAGTACCACAAGTACTCAAACAATCTCTCCCTCATCTTCACAACTTCATATATATATGTATATCACATATAAATATATATATATATATATATTCAAGTTAGGGTTGCATATATGTATATCACATATAAATATATATATATATATATATATATATATATTTCAAGTTAGGACTACATATATACATATATATCCTATTGGGCTTAATTCAAAATAAATGTAACCTATAAACATGGGCCTCTACAGAATTAATCCAATCATTTTTAAAAGCCCAGATGAAATTTATTCAATCTTATCAAATAAATCCTAGCCCATAGCCCAATTAATTAATGCATCAAATAATTGAGCCTAGCTTGATTTACTTAATCTTATTAAATTACCAAGTCAAAACTCTAATTAACTGTTCCTATTAATTCATTCATTTAGTTCAATTAAAATTGATCTTATCAAATAATTAAACCTAAATCAAATTTAATTAATCTCATTAATTAAATCTGGGCTTCCCATTACATGAGTTCTCCTATTTACATGATCACATCATTTAATCTCTCGAATCAATTTAAACTCTTTAAATTAATTGATTCATTCTAAACTTAATTCATAATTAATTCTACTACTTCCTTGAGTGGTGTTTTGTGTGACTCTATAAGTTCACCTTCATCTAGACTTGAGCTTGTGTCAACACACAATTTAATTGACAAATACTTTTGTGCTAGATTAATTAAATCATATTTAATTAATCACTTTCGATTAACACTTAATCTGAAAGCACCCGTCACTATGGGTGGCGTCTAGCAACGGTCCGTGGCACTAGAGAATAGGTGAAAATGACATGAACCTTAAGGCTACTGAGTGCCACACGGGTATGGTCCTTCCATCGGCCATCTCCCGGTCTTAGTCTAGGGCATGTAATTGGTCATTGGTTCCCATTCTGAACTAGACATCTATCCTTAAACATTATGATTATGTTTCTCCACTTGATCAACATAGAAATACACTTTCTTATTTGATCACCCGTTGTGGCCATAGACTCTTGGGAGCACAACACACATCAGAACGCACAGGAGATTGCTATCATCTCAAAATGGGCAACTGATCCTCTCTTGGAACTCACCAGTCTTCATACATGTTCTGACTGAACTGGAACAAGACTTATAATAATCGCATCAGAACATGATCATTTTTTACCAGACCCTAGATACAGTCTTCCCATGTATGAGACTATGTGGATCTCTAAGTTTGATGACTAAACCCCATACTATCGGAGCTGAGGAGTTCAAGTCATACCGACCAAGCGTCACGTGCTTTCATATGATGACTCCCCGTGAGTCAGTTCAGTCGATTTGACAACCTTTGTCAACCACCCACTAAAATTGCATAGATGTCATGAGTATGTCACCTATGAAACACGTCACCCATCGTATGGACGCAATATTTAGTGCAAGTCTGAATAGAACCCTTGATGCCCATTCTCGGGGCTCTCTACTTGAAACATTTCATATCCAACTCTCGGAAGTTAGTTTTATAGTTGTCATCAAATGCACAACCCAACTTCATTGATTAATTAGTGATCTGTGGGCTTTTTGCAATGTATAAAAATTAAAAGAGTAAGAACAACAAAGTAAGGCCAAATGAATACTTACCATTATTCATTTAATTTCAATATTACAAAATAAAAAAAATGCTTAAATAGATTACAAAATAATCAATTTAATTGACTTTCTGGTCACCTATTCCAATACCACCAGCACCAGGTAAGTTTTTACTTTTATTTTTGTTCTAATATTTATTATTTCTATTTAGTTTTATTGATGATGATGATGATGATATAATTCATTGGGTTTATTTGTTGGAGAAATTTATTGGATTAATTGTTAATATAAATTTAATTTAGTGTTCATAATTTTATAATATTTTGATGATAAAAACTATTTTCATTATATTTTTTAAAATAATATTTTTTAAAAATCTATTTTCTAAAAATGTGTATTTTTTCTGAAATAATTCTAAAAGTTTACATTATATGAAAATTTGTTGAAAAGAATTTCTGGAAAAAATTGTATTTATTTTTCTGAAAATTTTCGATAATTTCAGAAATTTTTTAAACTTATTTTAATTTTCTGAAATTTTTGAATTTCTAAATTTCTGAAATTTATTTTAATTTTTTCTGTAACCTTATGAATATTAGAAAAAAACTGGGATTTAATTTTATATAATTTTTGAAAATATGTGTAATTTGTGTAATTTTATGAATATGTGTAATTTGTGTTAATTTTATGAATATGAGTAATTTCTGTTGTTTTATGTAATTTGTGTTAATTTAAAAAAATATGTTTAAATTTTTATAAATGTTTTTTTTTAAAATGAATTTATTTTTCTGAATTTTTTGTAAATTTTCTGAAATGTTGTTGGTAATTTCTGAAAAAAATATATTTCTGCATTTTTTGAAATTTATTTTAATTTTTTCTGTAATTTTATGAATATTAAAAAATGGGATTTAATTTTATGAAAATATGTGTAATTTTATGTAATGTGTGTTAATTTAAGGAAATATGTGAAAATAATTTAAATTTATTTTTTTGAAAATTTTTGCAATTTTTCTGAATTTTTTTTGGGTAATTATTGGTAATTTGTGTAATTTATGTAATTTTGTGAATATGTGTAATCATGTGTTAATTTAGGAATGTGTGTAGCTTGTGTAATTTTATGAATACGTATAATGTGTAATTTTAGGATATTTAAGGAAACATGTGTATTTCTAAAAAATATTGAAAATAATAATTTCTATAAATTTCTAAATTTAACTATTTCTTAAAAAAATGGATAGTGTTATTTAATTTTATATTTTTTAATAATTTATAGTTTTGAAATTTCTAAAATATTATTTATTTCTGTGACTAAAATTTGTCCAAATTTTTAATCACGTTTTCAAATAAAAATGATTTTTTTTATCAATTACTTACAATTATTATTTTCCTTTTTTCTTTTTACTATGTGAATTTGCAGTTTACTTATTGAAGGAACTGCAACGACGAGGCGGAAGACAATACGGACTCTGCCGCTGGGGAGCCCGATCTAGATTAGGATTGTTTATCTTTTTTATTTATTTTAAAATTTTGTATCTATATTGTAAATACTATTTTTAAATACTATTTTAATTTTATTAATTATATTGTTACTATTTTGTGACAAGATAATTATATAATATTTCACATTTAATAAATTCAACCAAATATTATAACTAAAAATTCAACAAAACATTAAAAATAAATATTATAATAATTTAAATATAAATATATTATATAAAAAATTGTACTTCATTTGTAACTTTGTAATGATTTTGGGAGTACACTTTATTAGCACACAATCTGGAAGCAATTCCTAAAATCGCTCCAGAGGCCGTTTTAAAATTACAACAAACATTCACAAGAGGAATCACAAAGACCGTTACAATATATGTTAAAATGGATATTACAAAATGAGGTACAAAGGTCGTTACAAAAAAGGGCACGACCATTACAAATAGAGTTCAAGTGACCGTTCCAATTGTGATATACACTAATAACAATATGTGTAACAATAGCCGTTCCAAAAGTAGGTCTAATAAATTTAAAGCGGTCGTTCCAAAAGGAGTTCCAAAGTCGATTTTTGTATTAAGTTAATTATTGTATTGGTAAAATTGGATGGTGCAAAGTCTGTTACTAATCTAATTACTAAACATTAACTCCTAAATAATAAAATTAATTAAAAAGTTTGCCAGAAATTTAGAGAACATGGAGCATACCATACCACTCAAGGCACAGTACAATCTCTATAAATTAATATTTGATAAATTAATAACTATTTTAAAATAATAAAATTTTTTCGATCCGAATTTGAGCTCAAGGTCTAAATTAATAATTTTAATGAATTTATAAAATAATAATTTTTTGAAAGATCCTTAATTATATAAATTTATGGTTCCTTCAATAACATTAATTAATAATTCTATAAAATTATAAATATATTTAGGCCAACTTAGTAAAATATGATTCTATTGTTATTTGCTTCTTAAAATCTTCATCAATCAACTGCTGCAAATGTGTTTTGAGTGCATATGGCGCAATCTCTCTTATACTCACATAGTGCTTCACGTATTTGATCTGTCATGATTGTGTTTTATATAGTGGTTGGTTTTCTTATCATACATTAACTTACATTAAGTTTTAACTAATACTACGTACTATTTCCAATGAGCTTTTTTTTTTTTTTTTTTTTCTAGAGGGATGTATTATATTTAATTAATTATATTGTACATGAATATCATTCGATTAGTCAATACAATATATATATATATATATTATTTATGAAAAATAATGTAGATTTGTTGAATCAAAAAAATCTTTTTACATTAATAAATTAATAATGCATCGATTAATTAATATCTTTTTAAATTAATAAAAACTTTAAAAATTATGTGATCTCGATATTATTTATTAATTTATAGAGATTTTACTGTAACTCCCGCTTTCTTTGTGTGTGTTGAGTTCCTTTTCTTTGTAATGGATCTGGCAATCATATTTATACCCAAGGTTGGTGATGACTATTCACAAGGAAAAACATGACATTCGCTCCTCCAAATTTTAGCCATATATGTTTTTTTTTTTTTTTCTTTCTAACTTTATACAATATACAATTTAGTATTTTTTTATTTTTAAACTTATATAATTTGCCCTCAAATATTTTATAAAATTTTAATTTAGCTCCTTTAAATTTTAATATATTCATTTCAATTTATAATTTATTTATGATTAAGTTTTAAAAATTTTAATTATTATTATTAGTTCCTCAATTATGTATAAAATCGGTGCACGATGGCATTTTACATATTAATTAGAATAAAATGGATAGATATTATAAAAAAAAATAGAGTACACTAAAAGAAATATGAATTTTTCACAAGTAAAAAAATCATAGTGGATACCAATTAATTATAATTGCACAATGATTATTAATTGTTATTTTTGTAAGTAATATCAAAATATTTACCACAACTAGCTAAAATTATGGCAAATATTTTAGTTGTAGATAAAATCATAACGAATATTAATTAGCCGTGATCAGAACTTAAATTTTTTTATTAGTTTTGTCTGACAGTGATAGATTATATTGATTAACTACTATTTTTAATTGTAGCGATTTATGTTATAGGGAATAATATTTTTTTTTATAGTGGTAAATTACAACGAGCTCCCCTAAAATTTGGCATAATTACAAGTACCCCTTTTTTCAAAAATTACCAATACCCTCTTATTTTAACGAAAATCCAACAACTAATTGAATTCGTTAGTGTCCTTTAAGTTTTCATTCATTTTTTATGATAAATTGATCAAAATGCTCTTATAAACTATGAATTATAATTTTGTACTTATTTTTTTTAAAAAAAATTATAGACTATATAAGTGGATTTTTTTTTACTATTTCTTTTTTTTTTTTTTCATCCACCTAGTCTCGTTTACTTTTATAGTTTTTTATTTTTTATTTTTTTAAAAAAGGTACCATAAAGACAAAGTTAAAAATTCTATAATTCTATTCAGGATTATACAATTTCATCAAATATTATATGAATATTTATAATTTTCCAAACGATAAAGCAGTATTCGTAATTATATATCAAATTTGGATAAATACATTGTAATTTACCTTAAAAAATATTCAACTTTTATTCTTGACAATAAACAACTGACGGTATTTTACTCTAGTATTTAAATTTGAGGTCTCATGAATAAATTCAAAATTATAAATTTTAACTCCACAGACGTGTAGGAATATATTTGATTTATTTTATTATTTTTAATTATATTAATATATTAATCGAATCCAAATATTATTGAATTTGGCAATATGTTGACATGATTATGTACTTACCACTTAAAAAAAACAATTAATGGTTTTAATAATTGGCCATTACTGCTAAGATTCTCGAGTAAATGAACCTCTTTTTCCAAGACACATCGATTATATAAAAAAATATAATAGAGTAAAAAATTATTTTGATACCCGAATTTGTCGGGTTAATGTCATGAATATTAAATTATTTTAATTGATATTCGAGGTTGATCATTAATATATTAGTAGCTAATTGATAATATATGTTTATTTATATATATATATTTGTGTAATAATCATTTTATTCTTAGGTATTAAAATAAAAAATACTAAATATATAAAAAATGCATAAAATTTGAGTCAAATATTTTATTTGTAATGTAGTCATTTATAAATAAATCGATTCTAAAATAATATATTAATAAACTCAAATGTTCATTAATATGTACTAAATTATTCTAGAAAATGATGTATGAGATTAATTTATTCCTATAATTTTTTATTTCCGTGATCTAATGGCATTGGGACTACAAAATTGTCTCCAGAATCTTCTGCCCAAATTAATATTTGTAACTTTAAAATATGGACACTCTATCGGCAAATTGATTAAGTACCAAAAGATTTATAAATTGTAACCCAAAAAAAAGGGAACAATTACACTCATTTATGAGAGAGTTTGGTGTAATTACATATAAATATCTTGTAGTTTAAAAAATTATATCTGAAATTCCTGATATTTGCTTCCGTCTAAAAAATAAGTTCATCTATTAGTTAAAATTTACTGAATTTACTTATATTAACTAAAAAATTGAAAAAAGAAGTTTCTATATTTACCCTCTGATTGACTTATTACTGATTATTACAGATCAAATAAATCTTTGTATGACTAAATTACCACATACGTCTTCACACGTTAATACATGTGAGGAGGCATATCGTCACCGTTATAATAGTAGTTTAATCTGAAATAAATTATTTGACTTGTAATAAGTCAATCTAAGATAAATTAAATCAATATTTATTCAAATTTTTTTGTTAATATAAGTAAATTCAGTGAATTTTAACTAACCAAAAAGGTATTATTTATTAGACAAAAGCAAACCTCAGGTGTATTAAATGTAATTTTTCAAACCACAAAAAAATTATATATAATTATACTAAATCTCAAAAGACAAAATATAATTATCCCAATTAATTAAGTACCAAAAAGCTTATTGAAAATTGTAACCCAACCAAAAAAAAAAAAAAGAAAAAAACTCATTGAAAATTGACAGTTCTGGATCCGAACCACCTAGGTTAAGAAATCGCTTGTTGTTGTTTACATGCACAAATAAAAATTATCCATATTATTTCATCTCCCTCTCCTATATATATATATATATATATTAGCTCAATCCAAGAACAAGTCCAACAAAATTAGGGTTCCGAGTATTGCACCAGCAGTTTACACATCTTTGATTTCTGTTATCCAACTTCTCCATAATGTCTAGCTTCCTGCATGTCTTCGTCGTTGTAGGTTGTCTTCATGTAGACATAGATGGACAAAGTTGAGTTCTTCGATCTATCCTAGACTAATTTGTTGAAGTTCATTTCCGAAGAAAAAAATCAGAAGATGTCGTGGACCGCCGGGTAGTGAACCAAGAACTGCCGATAGCTTCAATGCACGGCAGGCTTCCTTCCGGAGGGAAGGATAGTACTATGGTGGGATTTGATGAACAATTGGTTTGCGTCATCGTTGAACTTGTTGCGTACGAGTCTAATCTCCAGATCCTTCCGATTGTTGGGATCGGAGGCATTGGTAAGACCACTCTAGCCAAAACTGCATTTGACGATTTGTATATTGTCAATTTTTTTAATAAACTTATTATACACAATATCTCAAGAATATAGCGCGGAAGAGATTCTTCTAGGTCTTTTGAATGGTGGAGAAAACCAAAAAGGCTGTAGTGAAACTCTGGCTGAATTAGGAGAACGATTGCGCAAAAGGTTATTTGGTATGAGTATTTGATTGTTATGGATGATATGTGGAGTACCAAAGCTTGGGATGTTTAAGTGTATTCTTTCCAAATAATGGGAATGGAAGTCGAATTATTATGACTATTGGGCTATCAAGTGTGGCTATTTCTTCAAGCTCTCAGATGGATTTTCTAGATGAAGAGAAAAGTTGGAATTTACTTTGTTAAAGAGTTTTTGCTCAAGAAGATTGCCTATATCCAGAATTGGAGGAAATTGGAAAAGTTATCGCAAGAGGTTGTCGAGGACTTCCTCTTGCCATTGTAGTAATATTGGAGTCTGTTGTAAAAAATTCCGATATGAGATGAAAACATTGAAAGTCTGTTGTAAAAAATGTAAACTCATTTGTTATTTTACAGAAATAATGAGCATTGATTGACGATATTGGTTTTGAGTTATAAAAACATATCTGTTCATTTTACACCATATTTTCTCTATATGAAAGTTTTTTTTTTTTTTTAGTCGGATTAATGTTTTTGAACTAATCATCTTATGGATTGGTGAGGGATCCATATAACCAGATAGAGGTAAAACCTTGGAAGAGGTTGCAAAATGAATACTTGGAAGATTTTGTTGCAAGAAATCTGATTTTGATTCATGATCGAATGCTTAAAGGAAAATCAAAGGATGTAGTCGTTGACAACAAAATATTTTGGAACAATTTATCAATTGAAGTCTAAGTAAATTGATAAATAATTGGGCTCCAAGATAAAAGTCCATAATAAATTGGGATTTTTCATATTTTCAAAGACACTAAATCTGCAATAAACCTATACGAATTATTTGAGCATTATGCGTTTTGATGGATCAATCCAAGATAAATACAAGTTTTCTTTAGTTTTGGGTTAACTGATTAGGTTGAAGCATGTTCAACTTCAGTCCGTTACTTGTTAATAGATTCATATCAAAACCTATGGTATCCAAGCCCATTGAGAACTGAGCCCAAGTTACTAATTCATGCATACAAAAATAGACCTTCACCACGCCACATGTCATTACACAAAGCACAACACACAGACTCTATACGACAAATCAAAAGAATTCAAGTCCAAAAACTCTCTTTCATGACGAAGTTGCAATCACAAAAGCCTACATTTTCTTGTGCATCAAATCCTTTAAACCTTGATATTAAATTTGAAGGTGACACGTAATTCTCAACAAATTCAAAGGAAATTTACGCTTAAACATCCAAGAACAAACTTCAAGTCCCTGGATCGATATTTAGAGTGAAATCAGGGGTGACTTCACTTCATAAATTATAACACATTTCATTTAAATTTACATAATTCATTTGTCCATATTTTTTTTTTCTAGTAATTTATTTTTACAAACACAAAATTTTGTGTGAACGGCCACGTTTATAATCTTTTAAGGGACTCCTGCCTAAGAGAATTTGATAAAGTATACTTTATCTCACCCAAAAACACAACACCTTGTTCAAAAGGGAAGAAAGATGTGTGCAATTCCTGTGCAATAAAAATGTAACACTGAAAAGGATAAAATCTTCCTCATGTACTTGTTGGCTCGTTGTTAACATGAGTTGCTAGTTTCTTGTGTGCAACACTGATGAGGGTATTACGATTTACAAAAAAAATAATAATAAAGCGACAAAAATAACCTTGTTTAGAATGGGATATATCAAGAGAGTCAGAGGATCCATGCGTTTATATTCGGGTTTGGTCGGATCGGGTCGGGATACTCAACCCGCTCAAAGACCCGACACTTAGACCCAATTGACTCGTGTTCTTCACACAATGTTACAATCTTTGACGCATGCTTCTAGGATGATGCCACGTGGCCCACTCAATCTAGTACATTTAGGCTTATAATACTCCCATTTCAGAACATTGACAAGACGCATTTAATACTTTCTGCTTCATTTATATCTTGAGATTGCATATCTCTATCTCCTACTCGATTTCGAATTGACTTGAGTATCGGAGGGTTTTAGTCGGGGACGAACCCCACTAGCCTCACATTCTTGTTTCTTCTCAAGGTCAATCTCGATATCTAGGGGGAACATCGCGAGCTTGGACCCACTTTTGGGAGTCGCATATTTTGATTCGAATCAAACACCAATAAAATTATATATCCAACCATCAATTAATTAAGATTGGCTAGGGTGATGCTTGATTCTCCTTCATGAATACATTTTTTCTGGAATTTACAAACTTTGCTCTTTGACTCCATTATGATATGTCGTGGTTCAATAGCTCCACCATTTGAAATTTGGGAGATGCCACGACTTAGATATCTCAAGGTCAAAAAAAAAAAAAGGTCCAAGATGCATCTATACACAATAAGAAATACAATTTTTAATAATAGCTAATTGCTATGATTAATAATAAATAATCGTCACAATTAATCATTGACCACGATCTCGCAACAGTTGTTGGTTTGTGTTTTTGCGAGTATAGCTAAAAATTTTTGCATTGATTTTTAGTTGTGGCAAATAATTTGTTCATGGTGGAAAAGCTAGTCTTTTGCATCTCACTTTTGGTCCCACTATAGATAGGGTCATTCTCACTTTTGGTATCGAGTTTTACATGCTCAACACTTTTGGTCCCAAAATCCTAATTTTTTTAATATAGTTGGTCCTGTCTCGTTAGAATTAATGGAAACGGCACATGACAGTCAACTACTAGTTTAAAAAAAAAATGCCGTTCAGGCTTGTGTTTGGTTTTTTTTAGGGAAAAAAAGGAGTCAAAAAATATTTTTTAGCTATTTATATATGTAAATAACCCACAAACACTACACAATATTTTTATCTTTTTTCATCACTTTATCATGATAGCAATAGGCTAAAAGATATCAAAATATCTTAAAATGCTTCAAATATTGAATGCTCTTGTCACAAATTGATGGCTTAAATGCATAAAGTCCCCTATATTTTAAAAATTCAACTAAAACCCCTTTCATGTTTTAAAAATAAGCTGAAAATCCCTCTACAAACTGACCGTTATGCTCTTACTTATTATACATTTTTTTCTTATTTTAATGATTATTGGATATTTTTTGAATGAATAAAAGCCCTAGATCTTATCAATTCATTGTAACTGTTGATTTTAAAAGATTAAAGGGTTAAATTTAGTAAATTTATAAATTATAAAAATATTTTATTTTAATATTATAAAATTATTTTATTGCAATATAAATTAATAAAATAAAAAATAAAAATATTAAATTATTATTTATTTTAATATAAATTACCTAACACCCCCTCCCTCCTCCCCTGCCTACCACCTTTCCCAACCCCATGCTGCCTACCGCCCCCTCTCCCGTGCCACCACCAACAACTCCTCCTTCCCCACCCCCTCCCCTCTCCCGCCGCTACCAGCGACGGCGATGCCACCCTAGTAGAGGTTCTGGGCGGCGTCGCCCAGAGGATCAAGACGATGGCGACGCCGCACTCAAACCAACAAATTTGGGCATGACGTTGCCTTCCCCTAGAGTTGTTCCATGCGATGGCATCACTATCGCCCAGAGCTGTTTTGGGCGACAGCAACACTACGTCCAGATTCGAGGGTGATGGCCGCCATCACCCTTCTCAGCAGGGGCGGCAATGACAACGGCCATTGTCCCTAATTTTGAAAAAATATTTTTTTAATAATTGATTAAAAAATTAAATATTAAAAAGTTAAATATTTTTCTTTAAATGGGTAGGGGTTGAATATAAGTCTAAATTAATAGGTTTAATATGGGTCGGGTCGGACCATTAATGAAAATTTTCTAAGAATACTTTTAATACAACTTATAATATAATACTATTAAATTTATATTATTCATTGTTTATAAAAGTGGTCATGTACATTAAATATTCATTTGTTAAATTATAATTGAAAAACTCATAGGGTATGCAAAATACTGCATGTTTCAACACAAACATGATATGAATATATAGTTGTGAAATCAATTTCTCCATAATTGTTCGTGTAATTGAATTGTGGATTGTCAATCCTGATAATAATAGTTATTTGTTATATTAACTGTACATTTTAGTTCATTATAAATTATTATTAGACATTGATATTTGATATATTCATTGAAATTCATAATATAATTTGTAAGCTGTCGAGAGAAAAGAAAAAAATAATTTTACACGATAACATATGAATTGCAAGTTTTTTTACTACTTTATAAAATTCTTCAATTTCCTTTTGTTTCACATCAATATAAAATATGTTAGTTTACTAAATATATTTTGAAAATATATATATATATATATATATATATATTTTTATAAAAAAATGCAAAAAGTTAGCTAGAAATGTAGTAGTTAGATATATATATATCATCTATTACCACCCATATTGCCACCCCTACATAACGGATTAAAATTATAATTTCTTCTTTATATTATTATTGATTTCCATGGATAAGATAACCATAATTTTTTTTTATTTTCTACGATAAATCATTAGTCAATAAATGAGTGTTTATTAATTAGAGACGAAATACCAAAAATTCCAAGACCCAAATGAAGATTTACTACAGTCAAACAAAATTAATTTTAAATTTTAATCATGATTAATTTAATATTTATTAAAGTTTTTAACTATGGTCAAAATATTTAGCTTTTTTTTTTTTTTGCTATGATCGACTAATAATTATTGCATAGTCATGGTTAATTAATTAATATTCATCGTAATTTTTATTTTGAACTATAATAATTAACCATGACAAAAAAATCTTATTTCTAGTGGTCATGGTTAGTTCACCACAAAAAATAGCCATCGTGCATTCGTAAAATTTGCCATAATTACGAATACTCTCTTATTGTTTGAAAATTACAAATACTCCCTAATGTTTGATAAAATTGTGTAATTCTTGAATGAAAGTCTGAAATTGTCAATTTTATTCTTGTTGTATTTTTTTATTTTTTTAAATAATAATAAATATAAAAAAGTTCAGACGATGTGAATGAAAAATTCTAAAATATTATCCACTTAGTCGGTAAAAAAGTTTCAGAAAATTTTAAAATAAGTAAAACTTTAATTAATTCATTCCACAATGACATTTTGGTCAATTCACCACAAAAAATAAATAAAAACTAACAGATTGGATTAATTATTAGAATACCATTAAAATTAGGGGTGTATTGATAATTTTTTCAGACAACGAAAACATATTTATAATTATTTCAAACTTTAGAAAAACTCATCGTAATTTACCGCTTTTTCTTATAGTGTTGGGCAGCAAGCATCCAATAACAACAAGAAGCACTCAAATTAAGAAGAGTACATAAGAAGAAAGAATCAGAATATGGTGTTCACAAGCATCTAACAAAAGCTGATAACGAAAAACATCTTTGTAAGATAATTTGAAATGATCTGTAAAGAAGGAAAGATGGCTTGGACAATGTTTGAGAGAGGGAGAGAAGTAGCTAAGGTGGAGGAAAACCCTAAATTCCTTGCTTTTGTAGTAGTTCTAATTTTGCTGTTCAAAGAGGCAAAGTTCAATCTGCATAAATTTAGGACACAGTTTTCTCTTAATTGCTTCATCTAATTTATTCACTTTTTTTTTCTATATTTTTGCAATCATCTACAGCCTCTTCTGTAAGTCTGCAAAGTTTCTGATCATCAAGAAAAAGGTATTTATCTATTTAACTTCATTATATTTTCCGCTCCGGAGAATCCATTTTTGTCCTGTAACTGTAGGGTTGATACTTTGGTCATCTTCGATTTTGAATATGTAACTGAAGAGAACTATAGTTGAATTTTTTTTTTTTTTAGCACGTTTAGTCCAAATAGTATCAGAAAATGCTGAATTCACTGAAAAAAATTAGCTCATTAGAGAGGAATGTGCCATGCATGTAATATTATGGTTGATTTTTTAGCATTTTGTTTTTTTAATTATAGTCCTCAATTGCAAATCTGTAATTAGAGAGGACGAAAAGTGCCACCTCCGACCAAAATTGCATTTTTTTCCTTTTTAATTTCCTCATAATTCATAAATATTTTCAGTTTTCTCTGTTCTTAATGCTTTTTGAGAGGATAACTTGTGTATATTTACAGAGATCACAAAAGCAAAAATTGCAGAAGTAAAATATATTGTTGAGTAGAGTAAGTTTGTTCAGCATAGGCACAATTTTCCCATGATTTCCTTGCATAATAATATAGGGAAAAAATGCAATTTACCTCTTGTGATAATGCAAATGTAAAAAACACTGGGGAGGGTAAATTGCTGTATTTTTTTCTTAGATGGATATTTGCTCATTTACAATTTCACAGTGTGGTAAATTGCATTAAACCCTATACACATATATATATATAGTTGTTGGTACAAAACGAAGAAACGGTATCGAGAGAGAACAAATAGCTATGAGATATCAAGAGACTAGAAAAAATAAGACTTTTCGTTAGGTTAATTAACATAATTCAAAATAAAAGATCATGACAAATGCTAACTAATCGCACCTGCACAAGAGTTGTTGTTTCAACTAAAACATTCGTCATAGCTAAAAACTATGGAAAATGTTTCAACCATGGTTAAAACTATTGCAAATGTAGATTCATCGTGTTCAGAATTGAAGTTTTTGTACTGATTTTGCTTGACAGTAGTAATTAATTATAATGAAGAGAATAATACAAATTCCAAAGCGAAGAATATCAAGCATACATACTGAAACAGCAATTCCTTGGCTTGTTTGAACAGGAAGGCAACAAGGAATTGCATGCCTGATACACATTCTCTATTGTACTCACCTCATTTTCCCCAATCTTTCTTTGGTTAAAAAGCTTTAGAAATACATAAGAACATGAGATGATTGCTAGTTTTCTTGCAGATAAAAACAGTAAAAATTAACATTAGTAGCTCCTGGAAACATTTCCATCGGACCAACGATGATGCAACTAAGCTACGACGTAGACGACGTCCATTTCGCTACTGCGGTTGCTGCTTCTGCTTGCGCAATACATTCGCTTGACGAAGCCGGTCTGCATGTTCAAATTACAAAGACAAATACTACCAGAAAACAAGAGCCCTTGAGGCCACCACAAACAGGTACATTGTTACACTCTTCTCATCGTGTCGAAATATATATAGACAGAGAGTATCTTACGTCGTCTGATTTCCTGAAGGTTAGGTCTAGTTACACAAATACTTCATATTCTTTATAGAATTATAAATACGTTCGGAAATTATTAGTTATAATTATAAGTACATCCTCTATATATTATTATTTCTCGATATAAAGGTTCCATGAAGAAGCCATCTCTAAGAGACGGTCGGAACTTGTCGTCTCTGCTGAGGCCGACGCTTCCGGTTGCTGCAGACCAAAGGCAAAAGGAAACTCCAACCAGAAGTTCGTATAGTGAAGCAGATGCTTGGGAGAAAGCTCAGATAGCAAAGATCCGAAAACGGTAGGGTTTGCTGATGGAGCCAAGAATGCTAGACCTCATCAACTTATGTTGGTCTGAGATTTGATGTTTATTAAATTAACTACGGAATTTTTTGGATATTTATATAGGCTTAATTATATTTACTGTCTCGTATATATGGGTGGTGGCAAAATAAGGATTATATGTAAATTGGTGGCAATTTATACTTTAGAATTAAATTTTTTTAAGTAATTGCAGGAGTCCGACCATCGAAGCTTAAAAAGTGGCCGAATTTTGTTGATATGGATACTTTTAGGGTTTTTTAAATTGGGGGAATTGCTGACTAAGCATACTGAAAGAACTCAAGCCACATATATGATGACTAGGTAAAAAAAAGGTAGATAATTAGTTAGCACTTATGTGGTGTGGGTTTTTTTCAGCTATGCCCAATCAGCAATTACCCCAATTTTAAAAGCCCTAAAAATGTCCATATCAGCAAAATTCGGCGACTTTTTAGACTCCGATAGCCGGAGTTTTGTAATTGCTTTAAAAAAAATAATTCCAAGGTATAAATTGTCACCCCTTTATATATAATTCTTATTTTGTCACTATCCCATATATATGAAATAGTAAATACAATTAAGCATATATATATTAAAGAATTTTTAGGAAAGAACTTACATTTGAAAACAGAAAGTTCTTGATTGCTCTAAAGATCAGTAAGGAGTTGAAAACCCTTGCTGTACATGTTATGGGACATGGGAGAAGTGCAATTTACATCCCACAATTTTATTTTATTTTATTTTATTTTATTATTATTATTATTATTATTATTATTTTGTGATTTTGATTTTATTATTTCAGCACTCATCAAATTTAGTCTAATAATCACAAAAATTTGTAATTTTGATCCCAACCACAAAATCCATTATAAATTTATCGAAGGGAGGATGTACCTCATTAAATATATGACGAAATTTGCGGTTGGGATTAAAATTATAATTTTGTAATTTATGAGATTATAATAATGAAGCCAAAATTTTGAATAAACTAAATTATGAGACGTAAATTATAATTTTACCAAACCAAGGACACAAAACACCAGAGGAATGATGGAGATCACTCGAGAAATGATCTGTCGTATGGCTGTTTTAAGTCTATATATATGTATATATTGTTGATATTTGATAATATTTATTTGACAAGTAAACCCTTCTGAGTTCAGGTATGAGAAGATGCAGTCAGAAATTCTGGCTTGGCAAAATGAGAAGAAACTAAAAGAAAAGCAGAAAATGGAAAGGAAAAAGGTCTGTTGCTGCCTTTCTTTTCCGTATCTACGCTCACTATAAGAAATATGACTTTTCTTTTTATTGTATATAATTACTTATCATGCTTGAAAGCAAAAAATCGTAACAAATACAAACTGATCATGGCTACAATGGCTATTACTTGTTGTTTTTGCAAGTGGGGTCAAAACATTACTCCACGGCCGCAAATCACGGCAAATTAATATTGATTAACAAATGGTCGAAGCTTAAGTTTATCACTTATAACTATGATAATTTACTATGATTTTGAAGCTGTAACTTACCATGTCGTATCCTTTCTGTAGTGGCAGCTCATTTAAGCGAAAATTAGTGCATAGGACATATAAATAAAGGGGTTTAATGCAATTTACTCTCTTGTGATATATAAAGTGACAAATTACCTCCTATGAAAAAAGTTAGCAATTTATCCCCTTGTGTCTTGTAAAATGAAGTAATTTCTCCCCTTTTAAAAAAAAACACATGGGTGTAAATTGCTATTTTATTTTTATTTTTGTAATCTGCACATTTGCAATATCATTGGAGTAAATTACATTTTTAACCCTAAATAAGTAAAGCAGAAGTGATTGACATTAGAATTTCAGGGGGAACTGGAGCTGAGAAAAGCAAGAAACCTGCAACACTATTACAGCAAGATAGCCAGGATTGATGACATAGCTGGTGGAGCAAGAGCACAGGTCGACGATAAACGCCGACAGGAAGAGTCTGTCGTGAAGCAGAATGCAAGGAGAATGAGAGCAACCGGAAGAGTTCCGGTCGACTGCTTCTGCTTCTGAGTGAGCAGTTATGAGCTCAAAGAGAAGTTGTACATATATGGAGTTTCTGAGAAAATGCAAGTTTTAGTTTTCTCATTGATATGATCAGAGTTATTTGTGATGAATGGGTCTGATAATAATTTTTTTTTTCTATTTTACTCTTCAACTCTTTTAGGATAAAATTGTAATGGACTCCCGAAAAATTTGACATGATTATAAATATTTTTTCATTATTTAAAAAATTATAATTAACGGCCTTCTGACAAATACCCACACAATGGGTTGTCACGATTCACGAGGAAGTATTTGTTACATGATGTTAATTTTAGAGAAATATTTATCATTTTTCAAATAATGAGTATATATAATTATAACAAACCTCAAAGGAGCTTGTTGTAATTTATCACTCTATTTAATCTTCTTTTGGTACCCCTAATTACAAAAGTTAAGACATTTATACAGTGGGCAACAAATCACAGACACAAAGGGCAATAAATATAATATTCTTTTTATTTTTGAATATAAATATTTAGATTCTTATTACTAACCTAAAAGTAAATTAATTTTCATGGCTTATGCATATATTTTAAACTTGATAAGGGGCATTTTTGTAAATTGAATTTTTTTACTTTTGTCCTCCTTTGTTATTTTCCTTTTTCTTTTTACCCTTTCTTGGAGCAAAATGATTCCGTGGCTCTTTCCAGTCAATTTTTCGGTGGACATGGTGTCTCCATACAATTTTCTGAAAGGGTTAATACAATTTACACTCACGTATTAATAGAAAAGTGTAAAAGAATTTCTATGAAAAAAAAAATACAATTTAACCCATGTAATTTAAAAAATAATGCAATTTACCTCCCTTTGAAGGGGTAAATTGTTTCATTCTTAGTTTTACAAAGGGATAAATTGCTTTTTATTTTTTTCACAGGAGCTTTTTTGCACTTTTCCACTAACATAGAGGGTAAATTGTATTTAAACCTTTTCTAAAATGATGGAGGCACATTGTAATATAATAAGAGTTCAGGGATCTAATTATAGTTATCATGAGAAAAACCTGTGACCTGCCAACTCATTCATCCTATAAATGATAAATCCACACATATATTCATCTTGTAATATTATTACTTTTCACCTCAGCAAAGCAGAAGAGAGCAGCATAGCAACTTATTAGCAACTGGAAACTGAAACCCTTCATGAAGCATAAAACAGGCAATACCAACTGAAAGGGACACTTGGAAGTGTATTGATTCAGCAAAATTTGCAAAACCACCTAATTTCAAGTAAAGACACTCGAAAAAAGCTCACAAACACATCAATGTATGAGTTCCTCATTAGGGCCGTTAATCTAACATTTTTCGTATAGACTTCATTACTGAACATGAATTTTGTAATAGCAAATAGCAACAATAAGATGCTGGTAATACACTAATACTTATTGCATTGATGAAATGCAGTGTGAGGGTTTGACATGATACATGATCGGTTATCCCACTAAAGTTTCAACCTCATATATGACCTCAAATGCCAAAGCAGCAGAACACTGCCGGTGATTTATCACATATGCATGTTCAAATTTCTATCTATTTCTAACTCTTTCATATAGAATACAGTATGCGAGCTAAAATCAGTTATTCCGTTGTATGTTGTATTATATGTCAGTAGCCCTAACAGAAATGGAGCAACTAGAAAATACATGTCATTGCATCCGATTCTTCAGGCAATCTCTTGCAAGGAAGACTCCTTTTTGTCTAGTGATATGCTAGTCACTTTATGATGATCTCTGAGAAATTCTACAGCCATGAAAGTGAGAGCTGAAGCTGGAATATACCATGTAATTCTGGGAATGCTACCTCTGAACATTCCCCTTACTCCTTCAGCCAGCCATATCTTATAAAGAGCATCCAACCATCCATTATACCTGGAGAAACATTTTGCATCAAGAACATCAAAACCCTTTCAACTTTAAAGGAGAAAAAGAAACGCAAAGTCATGGTCAGAAAGATTAACAAGAGATTGTGTGGAGTCCAGTCATCCAGGAATTGCATTTTCATCGGAACTACTGTAACTTTCAAGCCTATCGTGACCTTTACCTTACTCAAGGCTAATAAACAGCCTGAGCACTTGATAATACAAGGGAGATGAAGGTAGGAAGGGATACAGAAAGAGAGCATTCTGACATATCTCAATTTGGATAAATAAGTGACATGGAGATAAAATACATGAGGATGGAAGAGGAAGAGTGCCTAAAGAAGCTGATGTGTTAATTAAATTAAAATGAAATTGAAAAGGTTGACCTTTCAGATTTACACTAGTCATTGAGATCTTCAGGTAAGCTCAAGCCACATTCATTTCATAACCTAATTAGTGTACAAGAAACGAGTGACCCTTTTGGGAAGCAGTAAAAAGAGACAATAGCCAAAATTTTGTTTTACTCCATACATTTTTTGCTTTTCCACAGAGCGAACCGGAGGAACCAAAAATATTTATTCCATTTAAAGAAGTCATCAAAACAATGCCAGTACTAGTGGCTATCCCTTGTACTTGCAGTCTGGTTTTGACAACATCCAGTGGTGTAGTGAGATATGCACTCAAACCTGGAAAATGTACATAATTGTCTTAGCTTATAACTTCTGAGAATGATGTGGCTAATTGCAAAATCTTTAATGTGAAATAATGTGCATACCACCAGCTAATCCTCCTAATAAAAGCCCCTCAAAAGAACTATTGCTATGGAGATTTGCATTAGGAAATAAGTTTTGTTTCCCATACTGCGTCATGTTCTTGAAAGCTTCATAGAAAGTAACCTGAGAAATGTGAACAATATATAATCAAAGAACATTATATGGCCGTACAGAAGAATTTTACCAGATTTACTTAAAATTGACATAACATTGTTTGCAAGTGAAGAATCATTAATGCCATGCACATGGAGACAGACAGAAGGGTTCATGAATCTCCTTTATTCTTAACATAATTTCTGTTTCCCTAAAAATGAAATACAGCTATCAAGTAAAACCAATGGAAGTGCAAGAAACGCACTTATCATTCGCTTTTCTGCTAACAAGAGCCTGAACCAGACGGCACACATGACATTGACATAATTTTTCTGTAGACCTCCGGATATTTTCCTAGACAAGCTGGTGACCCAAAAGGAAAGCGAAAAGGATGCTTAGACATTAATTGTGTCAAATTTCCAAGAAGAACACACTTCTCTATCGTGTTCAACAAGAATCTGATGGATACAAGACAATGGCCTAAATTTTCCAAAATTTTGCATTTAGTTCTGGATAAGCTTGTCGTGAAAAAGATAAATGAAAACATTTAAAAAGAGAACATGGCAGTCCAATAACTAACACTAGGTGAAAGAAATAATGCGACCAATGTATTTAAATACTTATTGAAACCCAATCATAAAATATAATACCATAAGGCCAGCAAACGGCACATCCCTTGCAAGTGTGGACCAGTATCTGCAAGAAGATACATAAAAATACTCAATCCTTCAAGATCATAGGAGAGGAAAAACAATAACATTTCCCACTGTATGATTACACAAATGTAAATGTCAAATGTACAGCTGAATAACACATTTACATTACTAAACCTAGCCAGTCAAAGGTACAGCACAATAACACCTTTACATCACAAAACCACTTTGCAGAATTGAATGATATAGCACACAACTAAAAATCCTATCATCGTGCCAATATCTTCTTTTACATCCTGTTTTCTTCTCTTGTTCCTGCTGTTGCCTCAACAGACATATTGGCCAGGCAATTTGGGAACATCATGATGCATTAGCATGTAATGATTAATTTATTTCATATTACTTAAGTGAGTAGTTTTTTAAATAGATCATCTAGCAAAGATGGGAAAGTTTTTTTACATAAATTATCTAGCAAAGAAGTACATGTTTAGGAGCCCAGATCAAATATAGTACCCCGCATATAGTCCTTTTAGCCCTTGTTCCTTCCATATCGAACATCCAGCCTGAAACATTCCAGAATAGTAGCCATACATGTGCATGCCATGTTTAGCTCGAGAACCTTCCTTCACCATAACAGATGTCCAGTACTTTTTGGAGCCTTGGACCTGCATGCGTTGCTTCATCACTTCGCAAGGAACGTATATAAAAGAGCCAAGTGTATCTCCTGAACCACATATAGAATGAAAGATATTAATTTGAGTAACTCAAAGACAAAGCAAGAGTGCACCTACAATTTCCAAGAAGTTTTCAGAATCAAACGCCCCAGAAATGTTCCCATTAACCCTCCAAGGTGCAGTTTATAAATATGAACAAAAATTTTCAGAAAATTACCTAATGCTCCAGAAATGAAATGTGCCCAGTGACCACCAAGGCTAGGGTGTGATTCTTCCATCCATTTCTTGGTGGATTCTATCACTCCAAAGTAAGTAGCTCCAGTAGCAAGAGATCCCATTATTCCTGGTGCTATTCCTCTGTAAAAGCCTATCAAACAATTACCATCTTAACTGAAGTGCATAAAGAGATAACAGTGCGCCATATCGGCAAATTGAAGGCACAAAATTATCACATACACATCCGAAAATTATAAAAGAACTATGACTTACCAGCCAAACCATCCGTAGCCCAAACAGCTCGAACCAATTGCAGTGCACTATTCTGATTCTATAGAATAAAACCATCAGAATTGAACCACCAGTAACTCGATAATCTCAATCCCATATCCAAAAACTTTAAAATAAAAACCTTGGATCCACTGAAAAAGGCTTGGCTTTGCATGCGTGTCTTGATGGTATCAACAGGATGCATCATTCCTTCGCCGAAAGCGCCCGCAATTGCACCCCATAAGAATTCCCTCCACACTAAAAATGCAGAGTGACAATTAATCAAACACTTTACGGTATTTTAAATCAATCAACCATCAATTAAATGCAAAAAGAACTATTGCACATTAAACAACCCCTTTCAACTGAATGAGCTCTACCTAAGAATTGGCTGTGGTTCGTGCGGCTGAGGCGAAGAGATTTCGTGGTTCGTTGCCTGTAGAGCAGTCGACAGCCATGAAAGAAGGTGGAGTTAGCTAGCTAGCTAGGGTCTAGGGTTTAACACTCTATTCAGTCTCGGTAGAACGAATTTTGAAGAAGGCGGGTCTTTTGCGACCCAAATAGGACCCATTTAACCACCCCCCCCCCTCCCCCTCCCAATCTGCACTTCTCTTTACTCTGTTTTTTTATATTTATTTGAATTTTGCACCTCCAATTAGGTTTATGTTTCATTTTATTCCCCTTCTAATCATATCAAACAGATCCCCTCCTCCTTCCACTTTTATTTTTCTTTCACTTGAACCATACAAACCCTAAGGATGTGACTGGTATGTAAGAATATAATGGAAATGGAATGAGCATTCTCAAGTCCATTTCTACATCTTGATTGGTATGTCCTAAGAATGTGAATAGTTATTCCTATAGGAATTCTTATTCCTTAAATAAGGGATTAGCAATTCCCTCTCCCAACCATGGTATTAGCTATTCTCAAAATATAGGGAATGAAAATTTTCATTTTATTTTATTTTTTGTATTAATTTAATATTCAATTTTAATTATTATTAAATTTTGAGTATTTTTGTATCTAATATTAAGAAATAATTATGTATGCATGGTAAGAAAAAAAAATGATATTACTTTAATATAAAATATTTTATTAACTCAAAAAATTTATTTAACTGAGTATTGAATAAATAATAGTAGATGCACTGATTAAATACATTAGTCCATTTTATTGTGCGAATTATTTTTTTATATTTTGTCATAAAAATATGATCTATATGTTTAACAAGTCAATAAATTATTTATTACGTAAATAAATCATTTATATACATATATATATATATATATTCAATAATATATGAGATTCTTTATAAATTGCTTATAAGCTTCCGTAAGTAATTTTGAGAACATATTGTTATATAATTGAATTCAACATACGTATTCAATAAAATATGAATAAATATTTTTTTAAAGAAAATTATGAAAGAACAAATTTGTTGTAAAAATAATTTTATTTTATTGCTAATCATTATTTTTTTAGTTATCAATTAACATAATTGGAATCAACTAAGAAACTAAGGAATGACAGTTCTATTATCTTCTAATTTATTGTGTATACCAATAATAGGAATGCTATTCAAATGCAATTTATTTTTCTTCTTTATTTCATTCATAAATCCATTCTATTCCCACCTAATTCCGTTCCTACATACCAATCATGCCTTAAAAGTATCATAAAATTCAAGCAAAATTGAAATGACCCTATTCAGTGGGACTAAAAGTACGATTTGGCGCTCAAATTAACACATTACCTTGTAAACAAAACATAAAATAATTACTCACACCACAATTACAACACAGATAGTTAAGGGGGGGCACTGGCACTGTATATTTGAAAATTTAAAAAGAAATTAGACACCGTGGCACGTAATACTTGTGTGCATAATTTTATTGATATTTTTTTTTATTAACACTCTTTTGTGCATTAATTGCCATTACATATTTTATTTGAATAAAATTAAAAATAAAAACTTGAATACTAATATGCTATTTTTAATTTAATTAATAATAAAATTAAATAAAAGTGAGTAAATATAATTTGTGAGTGCAACAATTGCATTGAATTAATTTTTTTAAGAGACATAATTAAATATTTAATTCAATATAAGTTGGAAAATTAAATAGGTTTTATAAATGGAAGGGTGTTTTTGGCATTTAAAAATTTTGGTGTATTAGTATGATAACTACCACTTTGTATCTACTAGCCGTTGTGGCACGCCGTCCCTGCGTACATATAATAAATAATTTTTTACATTTTAAAAATATAATATATAAGAGTAAAATATATAAATTGATATATTAAATTAAAAAAAAGAAAGAAAAGAAAAAAATTGTCAATTAAAATAAAATTTAAAAACTTGAGTAAGTTAGCTATATTATTAGTTTGAGGGGGTATTTTTGACTTTATAAAAAATCGGTGCGGTGGTGTAAGTAACCGCCGTTGTGAGTAAAAATTGTATTTTCTTTTTTATATAATATAGAAGATAAGAGCTCTTTTTTTATATATAGTATAGATGAAAAAGACACTCCGAAATATATTTTCAGATAATGGGCTGAGTGGAGCATTGGGTTTGCTTTGGGCCATCTCCTAAACGGCCCAAAATCAAAAATAAAAATAGCTCAAACTTCTCTCTTTTTCCCGAGCATATAGCGGTGAGGACGTTCTAACCCACACCTCTACGACGTCGTCTGACGCCAGATAAAACCACTGCAAGTCTGCACTCGGCATCTAACCACAATCTCCATTTCCGAGCAGTTCAAGAAAACCCTAAAAAGAACACATTTATAAGAACGAAATCCATCAGATCGAATCGAGTTCGGACTAACAATGGCGATGGCAGCACTGAGACGCGAGGGGAGGCGAATTGCTGGCCCTCTTATGTCGCCTCACCCCGTCAACCCCCTGCGCGCTTCTCTGGCTTCGTCCGAGTAAGATATCATCGATCTTACTCCGTTTATATGCGTGTATTTGTGATTTTTGTGCGTCTGAATTTTTTGTTTTCAAATTTTGTTTATGTGTCTCCCGGCTGCGTTTTTGCATCACACTGGAATTTTTAATATTTTAGCTTGTTTTATCGGGCTTAATTTGAGTAATTATTTTTTTTTCCTTCTTTTTTTTTATTGATCGAAGATATGGAAGAATGTACATTGGACTATGTTATATTGCGTTTCCTTTTCTTTTTATTGCTTCGATTTATATTACTAGACTGTGGGGCGTGGCAGTTGTATTAGCTGGACATGCTGCATCTGATTGTAGATGGATACTCCTTCAGTCATTACCTCAATATTCAAAGATTAATCCACAAATGAGTAATTTATAACTATGCCGAAGAAAATGATAAAACTGTGGGCGTTATTGTGAGACTTAGCTAAATGAGTAATTTATCATTCTTGTGAACAGTCATGGCTTCGTTCATTCTGAAATTACTATAGTTATTATAGTGTGGATATAGTTTGGGAGCTTTCTATTTAAATTGTGTGTCCAATGTAGACGTAGATTGCTGCTGCTTGAGAAGGTGATCAACTACTAGGGATGTGTCGGACTGGTGTATTTGGATTTGTGAAGAATATATTTTAAGGTGTTTAGCTGATCAGATGATGGGTTAAACTTGACTTCTAGAACCTGATCCTGACCTTGAGTATAAATATAAACCCTTTTCAAATAAATAACTGGGATGAATTTAGTCAAATGAACTACTTCCATCACTTGTCTGGAAAAAACAAGAAAAACATTACGATTTGTTTTTGCTTGCGAATGGTTTACTATTTGCTTAGGCAGTTAGGCTACCAGAATATCAGAAAAATAAGTAGCACATTTGAGTTTGCAGATGAGCTGCAAAGTTGTGTTTATGCATGTTGGATGATTTGGGTATTCTCCATGAGTTTTAACTAGCTGTATGCCTATGCCTAGTGCATGAAGTGTATTCAATACGTAAAGTATTAGGAGATTGCATACTATGTAATAATTTCAATTCAAATTAGAATCATCATGTCAAGCATGATGTCAAATCCAATTTTGGGAGTTTTTGGTTAAAAAGAAATTGAAGGATAAAAAAGATGTTATAAGGTGAAGGTGTCGTTAAGCCTGCTCTTTGAAAACGAAAAACACCAAAAGAAGTCGAAAGAAACAAATTTGTACAGTTCGTGCATCAACACGCAGCGAAATAATAAGTATGCCACAATTTGTTTTGGTTGTTGAAGATGTAATAAGATATGATATTATGCAAGCAAAATTACAGGGATGGGTTCTGATTGCTTATTATGGATATATATTAGTATTTTCATAATGTGAAGGTCATGCATGATATTTGTTTCATGTTCTAGTAGTGTTTTCACTTGTCTACCTCTAATCATTCAGCTTATGCAACAGGGAGCATGCCCTTACAGGAGTTCGTTTTATTTCAACTCAAGTTGGTAAGATGCATTTTTTAAGTTATTAGTGCTTCTTATTTCCCTTAAGATTCCAACATTTCATAATTTTGGTGCACTTGTCTTCTTTTGAGAGTAAGATGATCATGTAACAATGTGTATTTGCAGTCCGCAACCGTATGAAGAGTGTTCGCAATATTCAGAAAATCACAAAGGCAATGAAGATGGTTGCAGCTTCAAAGCTGCGAGCCATTCAAACCAGAGCTGAAAATTCACGTGGACTATGGCAGCCATTCACTGCTCTTCTTGGTGACACTCCAAGTGAGTTGATACTTGATAAATAAAATTTCATCATGTCTATCTCTGAGATTTTTCCCTCTATATATCCTTTATATTGCGTGCAGTTTGCTTGATTTGATGCTCTAACTCTAAGGTTTATGCGCATCAGATCCTATCTGAGATTCTTGATATCATTTTCCTGCCATATGTTTTCACTTGTTTCTACTTGAAAATTTTGTACAAGTTTAGACTCAATAACAATTATTGGGCCATGCCTTATTGAGTAACTTGGATGATTTTCTTGCATTGTGACTTTCTCATGCTAAATTTGACACTATTATCAAGTCAGATTGTAACCCCATCTCATTCTGCTTGGATTGAGCTGCTGAGGTTTAATAGCATGTGTGTCTAGGTTTCTGAATATGCTTATTTACATTTTTCTGGCTCTGGAGTGGAGAGCTTGTACATTTGGATTCATGATAAATTAGTAATACTGTCATTATGAATGAGCGAGAAATGCTTATCAATTTAGTACCTTTGTTTTTTTATCTGTTAGGTATATGTGCCTTGCTCCCCAGCACACAGCTGGCTATTGCTCGGTCCATGTTACTTTCTAGTTCCTGATAATCTTTCTTTTATATGTGTGGTTTCTGGACATTCTTATCTCTAGTCAAAATGATATATTACCCTTGGTGAACTCACCTGTCTTTGTCTTGATGCATCAGGTGTTGACGTCAAGAAGAATGTCATTGTCACGATATCTTCAGACAAAGGTCTTTGTGGTGGAATCAATTCTACATCTGTCAAAATAAGCAGGGGCCTTCATAAGTTAAACTCTGGTACATGAGAAGTTTGATAATACCTCGACTTAATTTGTTGTTGTTATTATTATTATTGTCATTCTCCTATTTCTCATTGTTGAGCGTGTGGGTCATTGAGTTTATTATTGTGTGCCTCAGGTCCTGAAAAGGAGTCTAAATATGTCATTTTGGGAGAGAAGGGAAAGGCCCAACTTGTGCGAGACTCGAAGAAAGACATTGAATTATCAATAACAGAGTTGCAGAAAAATCCTTTGAACTATACTCAGGTTATTTAGCAGGCCTGTTCCTTTCAATACAATAAAGGAATCCTTTTCTAAACTCACAGTTTTCCAGCATGAAATTGCTCCTGGGTTTAAAGGACTGCTGAATGTTCATATCGTAACTTCTTCTCGAATACATAGAAATGAGCATACAAGCAGGATTTCTAGATCACTTAGCCTATTTTAGCTTAAGCGACATTTCATCATTGCTGGCAATAAACACACGTTTTAGGTAGTCTCATTAATATCTAGTTGTAACTGCTAGCTTTATTCTGTCCGGCAGAGGATTTGCCCTGGGCAACTATTTGGCTAGCATTAAGATTTAAAAATGGATTAATGTCAAAACATGAATGGTGCTTGAAATATATTATTTGTTGATACTTTTATTTATACTGTTGTTTGTGTCATGAATGTTTCTATACCCTCATATAACATGCTTTCGTAGTTTTGGCCTCCAAAGCAAAACAGTGAAGATTGAAGACTGCTTGTCAGTGTTCGGGCTAACTTGCTGAAAATTGCTTGGAAACTCTTACGTATTTGGTAGTTTACTTTTAAGAGGATGTAGGCCAGCCAAAACAAGCCAATTACAGTTGATTGGCTTCATTTGATGCCGTACTGATGACTTTTGGGTCAAGTCTGTTCATGCTGTGGAGCCTGGGGGAAGTTTCTGTGTTAGTTTAGGCTCATGGCAATCACTCTGTGGACCTGGTCTCGGTCTTTTATTAGCTATTCAACCGTAGTGTACTTATACCAGGATGACTGTGCTACTCCTTAATCTCTATGATGAGAAAAAACTTGTGTAGTTTTAATTGTTGCAGGAATGTATCTTATGCAAACTAGTCTTTTTCCAGATATTTTCTGTGATCTGATTCTCAAGTTCTCATTCATTGCAGGTTGCTGTGCTTGCAGATGACATCTAAAAGAATGTAGTTTGATGCATTAAGGATTGTTTACAATAAGTTCCAATCAGTTGTGTCATTTGTGCCAACAACCTCAACTGTACTATCTCCCGAGGTCATTTTCTGCAGCATCTGAATTTAATACATTTTGTGGTATGAGCTATAAATGATGGATGCTAACCAAAGTGATGCTGATGTAGGTCGTTGAAAGAGAAGCTGAAGCCGGGGAAAACTTGGGGAGCTGGATTCATATGAAATTGGTGGTGAGACAAAGACGAAGTGCTTCAAATCTCGCTGAATTCCAATTTTCTTGTGTAGTTTTTTTTTTGCATCTTCATGTTTTGATTGGATTGGACATTGGTACCTGAACATAGGTTCACACTCTTACTTTTGTTTTGATACTATAAATTTTTTTCAGGTTATGTTCAATGCCGTCCTAGAAAATGCTTGCAGTGAGCAAGGTGCTAGAATGTCTGCAATGGACAGCTCCAGCAGAAATGCTGGAGATATGCTTGACCGCCTCACGTTAACCTATAACAGGTTTCATCCGTCTCTCTTTCTCTCATTGAATCCCATTCATATGCATACGCAGACACATGACTTGACTCGCCCTGCTTATCCACACATCCAACCTATATTACTGATGATCTCGTGATAGTGGAAAGACTAGGAACATGTAAAACCTTTGCAAGAACAAAATTCGGAGCACCCACTTCATTTCCTTTATGTTTCCACTATCAATTAATCAAAAAATATTTTCTTATCCACCAATTTGATTGATCTCTTTGTTCTCTATCAGAACTCGTCAAGCATCCATCACTACCGAGTTGATAGAGATTATCTCTGGAGCATCAGCACTCGAGGGTTAATTGAACCAGACTTTCATTTCAATATCTTCCCTTGTCAGACAGTCTGCAAAATAAAAACAGTGAAGGATTTTTTTGCACTTTTCTTCGACCCCTTATAGAGCTTTTCTTTTTATTAATTTAAAATAATCTCCCTTGGCCGATCTCATTCAAAGGCAACAGTATGTGTGGTTTCAACTTGTTATCAGATTTCCTCTTCTGTTTCAGTGCTGTGTTCTCATTTTGCTATAATACAAAGATTGTTGTTTCTCAATGTTTTGTCTGATGTTTGTTTTCGTCTGATTTCCGGTTTGATGTTCTTGTTCCCCGTCCTGCTGCAATTTTGCCTACTTCTCTCTACTTTTGGACTGCAATACAGTTCTTTTCTCTTTGATGTTTTGATGCTAAGTAGATTGTTCAGAGCTATGTTTGAATCTAAGCTTTTACCAAGGAAAAAGAAAGAATAGGATGAAAAGATAAGCTCTAACAGACATTATACTAGTTCCACTATTTCTTAAATGGGATTCCAGCTTTTGTTTTTATGTAAAATTATGAAATTATGCACAACAAAGAAAATATATGAAAAAGGAGATAAAAGAGAAGCAGCAGCAGCTCGATGAAGAATAGAAGTGACTAGGAGCACAACACGATACATTCATATATATATATATATATATATATATATATTGTAACTCAAATTCCCAATTATTAGATAATGCTGTCTTGTGCTAAAAGGTTCACTATCCCGTTGTTCTCTATGTGATAGACATTAAACATTTGTTTGGTAAAATTTCTAAATTAAATAATTTACATGTTAGTATGAAAGAGAAATAATCTTAAATAAAATTGCTAAATTTTTTGAATTATTTCTATGTTTCACAAAATTTGAACCAAAATAGACTTAAAATCTAGCATTTGTATGCTAAATTGCCTAAGCTAAATAAAAATTACATGTTAGTATGAAAGGGAAGTAATTTTGTTTTAATAAAACGGCGGAAAATTGCTAAAAATTGGCCTATTTCTAAATTTCACGAAATTTGAACTAAAAGTACATCTAAACCCTAGCATTTGTATGGTTTCCTAAGCTAAATATATGTTAGTATGAGGGGAAGTAAACTTGTTTTAATAATACCGTGTAAAATTGCTAAAATTTTGACAATTTTAGCACGAAATTTGAACTAAAAGTAAGCTAAGTTGCACTTGAGCAATCGTTGTCAAGATCCTTCAGCAGTTTTCGAGATGAGTCGATAAAGTTTCTCTGCGACGAGCTTGAGTCTTGTTGAAACAATGCCTCGTAAACATGAAATCAGTTTTTAACATGCTCATTTATTTTGAACTTGAACTTATCCATACCACTAGACCCAGGGTTTCGCCTTACTATTTTTTGTGAAAGCCGATGTTAAAAGCGTATATGTTTTGGTGGAACTTTCTTGTCAGTCCTAATGTAAATTTTCTATCAAATTTTGTTATCATAACTGATGTGGGTGTTGTACGAGATTAGAGGCATTTGTCCAAGTATTCGAGGAGTACAGGAGCAGTAGCCTTCATCCAAATAATTGAAGCACTAAAAGGGAGCAAGGAGGAGCAGAAGTACGATGGCTACAATAAAAATCTAAGAATTTGGGTTTAAGATAAAAAGATACAAGGTCAAAAAGGAAAAAAAGGCTCAAAGCAACGCCAAAAGAATACATTAAGAGGAAGTCGTGTTCATGCACCTAGAAGAACCATGATCTACGAAGATATCCATAAACAATAATATCTACGAGCAAATCAATATCTAGGCCATCGCTTCGGATATGCTCTTAGAGAATATACGAGATCAAGAAGCTCCAGGGGAGATGAATCATCTTAGATAGTCAGAACAATTCCCTCTATAAAAGGAGTTTGGTAAGAAGCTAAAAAAACGAGGGAGGGGGGGGGGGGGTGGATCTTACTAATGGAGAAGAAACAAACCCGTCCTAAAAGAAAATATTTATTCGGCCATAAAAGAAAGATATCGCCCAAAAAAGAAGGCCCAAAGTCAAACCTATCATTACTATTGCAATTTATCAAATTACGAGAATACCCTTATTGACTTATCTCTAGCCATATAAAATGAGTAGGTAAAGGGTGAAAGAGTACTTTGCCTTCGCCTACCATAAATAGCGTAAATTAATAGTAGTACAAATACCCTCCTTATTTGAGATGAAAGGGATTGGATTCTTGTAAGACTTCTAGTGAAAAGTGTGTTGAATCAGACCCTATCAATAAAAATTTAATCGATCTCGCTTTTTGGTGACGTCACTTACAACATCAGTAACAATATAATTGCCATATTTTTTATTTTTAAATTAAAAAATATAATTAAATTATATTATAATTTAAAAGGTTGAACTATATATAATAATATACATAAATATGACATCAATATATATAAAATGTAATAGAAAATTCTTCACCCCTAACTTTATCTTTAGGCAAGAAGTGTCAACTCAAAGTTTGCTTTGCACCTCATTTTTGGACCGCTCGTGATGCACGTGCACATAAAATAAGTTCAAAGGAATTGACATTTACACACACTTTAACATGATCTTCTGCCTCACCTTTTCGCCTTTTATTTTTTTGATTTTTTTGGGTACATTTTAGTGTCTAAAAGACCTCTACTTTTACAAATAATCAAATAAACTTAGAGGTTCATTTGGTCATTTATAGGATGACAGGTATATTTTTTTTCAAATATTAGTTTATAAAATTTAAAAATAAAATATCACAAATATATATATATATATATATATATATATGTAAAAAATTAACGAGTTTATGATTTATTATTAAAATTTTATATAATTCTTTCAATGTGCATTGTATTAATTTACAATATTTTTATGATATTATTTTTTTATACGATTTATGATTTTATTTTATCTAAATACTTTAATAGCTTAATTTTAAAACAAGTTTATTCATAATTTGTAAAATATGAAACTAAACATAAGGTGCTTGAACTTATAATATTTTTTAAGTAAATTTCGCCAATTCCCTTTTAATCAAACACGAGTTTTTATTGGATCGAATAAATTACATAATTCAGTACATCACAATATTAGGACTGATTAAATATATCAGTAAGCTCAAAAACATATATTGAAACATAACAAATACACCACAAACAGAAATTTCCATATAAAAAAATAAAAATATACGCACAACTTATTCCGATTGTCGTGGTATTTTAAACAACTTCGTCCTTATAATAAAATCGAGTAGAATAAAATTATACCTTCAATTTACCAAGAAAAAAAAAAAGAAGAAATGAAAGAAATGGTAACTTATGCAATGTTTTAATTTCTCCAATATACTATACCTGATAGTGAAAAAATCAACCTAAAATAAGAAAGGTCGATATTCATGTAAATGGTAAATAATTATTATTAATACTTTTCATTATTAAATTATTAAATGTGATATGGTAAGTAGCATGATTTCTCTAATGAATGAAGCCTAGAAAATGGTCGAAATACAAGGGGATTATGTATGAAACTTAGTTAGTTGTCTAGATTCAGATGTATTGATTACTGTCATAATGTCTCGAATGAACAAAGCCAAAAAAAGAGTCCAGATTCAAGGAGACAGAGGTGGAGAAATTCCAGAAAAGGAAAGCTAAAGAAGAAAAGGAAATGTTGACTTACCTTAATTAACGTTATATTTTATTAGTATAAAATATGTCAGACTTCTCATGAAAGAAGAAGAGATAACTCATATTATATTCTAATGTAGTTGTTTTAGATTATATCTCAAAATATTCCATATACGTATATACCCTGATATACTTTTTATCATCATATTGGTAGATTAGATCCCGAATTTTTTTTTATATAGATTCTGATATATTTTTTGTACCATCAATACCATTATTAAATGACATTTTAAATCAAATTTAAAATCATTACATTATTATTAAAAGAAATTCAATTAATAATTTATATAGGAGAAAAAAAAGGGTAAATTACATGGACCCGCCTTTTACAAAATTATAAGAATACTCCTCGAGATGGTGTTAGTGTAATGTACCTCCAAAAGTATTCGTATAAAATTTTACTATTGAATAATGGATGTGCTTGTAATTACAACAATAAGCTCAATAGGCATATTTTATAATTTTATAAAGGATAGAAGATGCTTGTGTAATTGGATCTAACTCCTAAATATGACAATATAATTAACGGATAATTACAGTATTCTCCCCTGAAGTTTGGTGTAACTACACGTAAACTTTATGTGGTTTGAAAAATTATACCTAGTACTCATGAGGTTTGCTTCTATCAAATAAATAAGTCCATCGGTTAGTCAAAATTCGCCGAATTTATTGATATTTAAAAAAAATAAATAAAAATCATATTTACCTCGAATTGAATTATAACTAATTTATTGCAAATCAAATAATTTTTTCTATGATCAGAAAAACTCTTTATACATCATCGCACATTAATGCATGTACAAATGTATATTTTGATTGTTGTAAGAGCAGTTCAATAGATTTTTTTTATTTAATTTATAATAAATCAATAATAAGTTAGTTGAGAATAAAATATAAAATTCTTCAAATTAGAATTAGAAAAGTATTTTATTTATTTATTTATTTATTTCAAGAAAAGGGAAATATGCAACTATTCTGTTATGTATGTAAGAACTTGAACTCCCCAATTGTAGTAGAAGATTAGAATCTGTTGTTATCACTTTCTTGACTTGAGTGGAGCTGCTTGGCGGCCAAGATGATAACAATGGAGGGTCTCGTACTCAAACTCCCCTCTTCTCTCCGAATCGTTGGAAGACCTAACCATAATCATCCCCATCATGTCTTCCGCTCTGTATCCTTAGCTTCTTCGTCTGCTCCTGCTCCTCTGTCCACTGACCCAAAACTCGGTCCTGGATCACTCGGTCATCTTACACGCCCCGATTTCCCCATCCTCCATCAGGTAATTCTGCTTTGACTATGTTGATTTGGGTTTTTGTTTCTTTTCTTTTTTCTGGAGGGGTGAGGGAAGAGGGTTTAGTGGGTTGGGAAGAGATTTTATGGAAGTGCGATTTTTTATTTTTTTATGCAGGAGTTGAATGGGAAAAAGCTTGTGTATTTGGATAATGCGGCCACATCCCAGAAGCCGACGGCGGTGTTGAATGCTTTGCAGAATTATTATGAGACTTATAATTCCAATGTTCATCGTGGGATTCATTATTTGAGGTAATTGGGGAATTGGGATTGGAGGGAAGATATTGTTATGGCAATTATGTAGATTTTCCTTTGTTGTGTTGTGTTTATTTTGTAAGAATGTTTTTCTCAGTTGTTTGTGTTCTATTATTTTTGTTGATGTCTGAATAGTGCAAAGGCAACTGATGAATATGAATCAGCGAGGCAAAAGGTTGCGAATTTTATAAATGCGTCGCAGTGTAGGGAGATTGTGTTTACAAGAAATGCTACCGAGGCCATCAACTTAGTGGCTTACAGTTGGGGCCTCGCAAATTTGAAGAAGGGGGATGAGGTACAAAACTTTGATTTTTGTGATTTTGTTTTCAGTTCAGCTCATTGGTGATTGTGGTGTCCTTTTTGTGACTAAAATAGGGTCTTGGGGGATTGTTAAACTTGCATCATTCATTCACAATATTTTTTTGTGCTTCTCTTTTTCTAATTGTTCATGGATATAAGCCAATAGCATCTCTTGCAGCAAAATCACGCCAAGGGGACCTTAAAAATTTGAAATGTTTTTTGGTTTCAGAGAGTGTCCTTATTTACTTTTCAAAATTTCTCCTCCTCTTGGCCTGCAATTAAATGTTGGCTGACATATTTGTTAGAATTGTTCAACTTTTAGTCCAGTCATGGATCTTCCTTGAAGAATAAGAAATTACTCCCTTGACATCTTAAGGTTTTAGTTAAATTAGTTTCCTTATGTCATTAGAATCAAGAAAGGTTCTAAACTCTGACATCTGCTGCCTAGTACAAAATGCACTGTCCTTTGATAAAAAGGTAACCCAAGCTGCATGCGTTGGAGGCCTGAGGGTATATGTGTGCATAAAAGATTGAAACTCCCTCATTGCTTGTTTTTTAGTGAGTAGGACAAGTTTGTTCTTATTTATTATCATGAGATTCTCCAAGAAAAGAAAAAACTTGTGGATGATGTACAAGATAGTCCTTGTTTCTTGATGGACAAATGGCAAACTATGAAATAAGGTACTGCAATGATGCCTGTTAGTATTACCATCTGTAATAATTTTTTCTATGTTTATTACGTTTTCTTATGTGATATTTGTGTTAAATGCACACCATTTTTGTTAATAAAATGTCTGTTACATTTACGAAATTGCTTGGTTCAAACTCCCAGGTTGTACTTACAGTCGCCGAACATCACAGTGCTATTGTTCCTTGGCAATTTGTCGCTCAAAGGACTGGTGCAGTTTTGAAGTTTGTAAGTTTAACAGAAGATGAAGTTCCAGACATCGAGAAACTAAGGGAAATGCTCTCAAGACAGACAAAACTTGTTGTTGTTCACCATGTCTCTAATGTGCTTGGTGAGTGAACTGCCTTTTAAATTTTAGTTGTAGCAAGTACTATGTGGAGAGAAGGACAAATCATGGGCTGTAAGGAGGATCTTAATTAAACTACGAAACTTGCTTTAGAAGATCCAGATTTGCATTGTCATGAGCTTTTTGGGGTTCATCAATGAATTTGATGTGAATCTATTTATCCATTCTATGATAGAAATTCATTTTCAGTTTCCAGGACTCTAGGTGATGGTAGTATTCTTGATATGTTATTTTGTTGTATTTTAGAATTTAATAGTAATTAGGATGCGATGATCTGCTTACAAGAGGTGGTGCCATGTGGAGGGAACCAAGAAATATGCTGAAAGAGTCTACATATAAGAAAATAAAATGGATAAACAAAGTGCTATATGAATCATACTCAAGAAGACAACAGTGTACAGGCACTCTAATGTGCAGTTCAGGTTAGAAATCTCATGTCATGGAAACTTCAGCCAGGACCAACTCTCGTTGTGTTGGTTCCTTGGATTTTCATCATATCCTAAGACCTTTAGTTATTCTTCAGATGTCATATTCTAGTAAAAGCATTTGAAGCACAATATTACTGGGTGGGTTTGCATTTAGTACGTTAACTTCACAGTTTACTTCATGCAATATCTGAGCAATTATGGTTCAAATTGGGCTTTCATGTAAATATTTTGCTTGAATTATGGTAGAAGATTCTAGTATAGACCTAATTTATAGATGTCTGTTATTGGCCATGGTGATACTAAGTCAAATTTGGGAGTTATTCTGATGGCATTCTATTGCTAAAAAATTTCCATTTTAATTCGTGATTATTAGACCCGTATTCTGTTGAAGAGCCAAACTTGTAATTTCTTATCTATAACGCTACACATATTTCTTGTTTTCTTCCCCCTCGCAGCTTCTGTTCTTCCAATTGATCAAATTGTGAGTTGGGCACATGATGTTGGAGCCAAAGTGCTTGTAGATGCTTGTCAAAGTGTTCCTCATATGGTGGTTGATGTAAAAGGCCTTGACGCTGATTTTCTGGTTGCTTCTTCTCATAAGGTCAAGCCCTTTCTATATGTATTAACTCTCAAGTCTGATGAGTGAGTATTTGAAATGAAGAAATAAACATGCTTCAGATGTGTGGGCCTACAGGCATTGGGTTCTTATATGGAAAATATGAGCTCCTGTCTGCCATGCCTCCTTTCTTAGGTGAGTTTTTGTTTTTTAGTATGAACGACATTTGTTTTTTTCTCACTCCTGAATCTGAAAGAATCCTAGTGATTGAATTGAATAATGTCCGTTAGCAATTTAGCATCACTCGAATTCCTTCCTGATAAGAATTCTTGGTGCTCAGTATTTTCGGAGTGGGTCTCTAACCTGTTGACATTATTGTCAGGTGGTGGTGAGATGATCTCAGATGTATATTTGGATCATTCTACCTATGCTGAACCTCCTTCCAGGTCAGTGTCTTGCATACTGATTGGCCTATATTATCTCTAAGAACTTTGGAAAAGATTGCAAAATGGAATGGCCCCATAATTTGGATATGACTATTTTACATTGATTTAGAATAGGAGATGAAGAAATACTTGGGTGGTCTATAACTGGGTGATTGTTTGTCCCCTGACAATCTTTGGGAAAATTTCCATTTGTCACTTTCACTTTCCTAACATTATCAGATAGTTCTCGCAATAAAGTATGACTATCTTATAATTACATGAAGGGGTGGGATTTTAACTTGAAATCTCACCTTGAAAAAGAAAATAATGCTAGTATGTTCTTCTTTCAAAGTTGTTTTACCCCAAACCGAAAAAGAAGTAAAAGATGACAAAACTTATAAACATGTTTAAGACTCTATCTTTGTGACATGCAGTATGCATTCAAGTTCAAACCTTTTATATTTCTTTGATTTTCCTCTTTGGACTTGTTGAAAGTGCATCAAATACTTTAAGTTCCTCAAAATGAGAGAATTTTGCAAATCTTCAGGCTAAAATCAGGTGCCAAATTGACTAGAGTACATTTTAATTATTATACTGCTAGAAGTTCTTGAATAGTGAACAAAGATATTCCTCGGTTTCTTCATTCCTCATGATGCTACCCAACTATTTTTAACATGATTTTTAATTAAAAATTTGTACCAAAAGCTTAGTATGTTCATTCCCATGTTTGCCCCATGTGTCCATGTTACTTAATACTTGAAGATTGATGCACAAGTATTCTTTACCAGTTTACTTAACTCAGTCATTCAGTTTGTTGATCACTTGATTAGTATTACCTTGGAATGACCTAATACATGCTATGTATGCTTGTATCACTCCTTTAGCCGTTCAGCTCCTCTCATATGGGCTCACATCTTTGGTGCTTCCTTTATGTAAATCAATGTTGTTTGCATAATCAGGATATAATATATGTTATTCATTCATTCTAAACCCAATGTTATTATTTAAGCCACCTTTAGGTATCCAATTGACTGACTGATATAAATCTTAAGGTATCGGTTGCTGCTGCTGTCTTATTTTGTCTGTGTGACTGAACCCATCATTTGCTTGCTGATGTTCCATTCTTGCCATGAATGATTTCTATTTGAGTTCAGATTTGAAGCTGGGACTCCTGCTATTGGGGAAGCCATTGCGTTGGGAGCATCAATTGACTATTTATCAGGCATTGGAATGCAAAGTATTCATGACTATGAGGTAAATTTTTGGGTAAATTACATCTACCTTCCCTGAGGTTTGGCATAATTACAAATACCCCCTCGTTGTTTGAAAAATTACAAATACCCCCTAATTTTAACGACCGTCTAACAATTGCCCCAATCTATGCATTTTTTATAGTGAACTGACCAAAATACCCTTATGAATTAAAATTTATAATTTTATTTATTTTTTTAAAAAAAATATTTTTTCTATCGACTAAGGCGATAATTTTTTTTATAATTTTTAAATTTTTTTCATCCATCCCATTCAATTTTTTATAGGATTTTAATTTTTTTTAAAAAAATAAAAAATATTGTAAGGGCAAAGTTGACATTTCTTTGCCTCCATCCAAGGATTACATAATTTTATCAAACATTAGGGGGGTATTTGTAATTTTTCAAACAACGAGGGGGTATTTGTAATTATGCCAAACCTCAGGGGAGGTAGATGTAATTTACCCTAAATTTTTTGATTCAGGTCCATGCCATACATGAAAAAAACTTTTTTTTTTTTTTTTCCCTCTCTCTAGGTTTTGACTCCTCGGTCGTGTTCTAGGTGAAGTAATGAATGCCTTATGTTGACGTGTTTGAAACTATTGACTGGGACAACTGTTTGTGCTTGTAGTTTTGTGTTTGAATGCTATTATTTATTCTTGACAATATTTTTTTAGGTTCTCTGCAGTATAAGATGTCTGGTTTCACCTAAAAGCTTTTGATATGTTTCTTTTTATTGTCTTTGCTATTCTGCCTTTTCTTTGATTTTATTTAAATTCATATTTTTGTTCTCTTATATTATAATCAGCTAAACAAGCTAAAAGCTTATACTTCGATTCGACATGGTAATCAGATTTACTTGAGATCTGGAATAAATGGAATTGAGGCTTTAATCTTAATTGATCTGAGTTTTGGAGACTAAAGTGCAGTTGGTTAAGCATGTATATCTGACACTAGCACTTCTTTTTGCTGCCTTCTAAAGTTTCTTACTAGTTGATTACTGACTCTGTTAAAGGCTAGATGGTGGAGGTACTGTGATATACATTGGGTGCTTTACTTGCAAACATGGGTGTAAACTTTTGCTCAGCATCTTTAACCACTCACATATTCGTAACTGGATCCTTAAAAATCATTTGTACTTGTGCTTTAGTGGAGAATTGTCATACCCCCATGGTCCCATTGCTTACCTAAGAAATAGATGGTAAGAGAGATAAGTGTCTCGCTGACATTTGTGCTCTAGTTGTTTATTTCTGGAGGTGGAAGCTATTCCAGCTGAAGTGTTTCCTCTCTCGACAATCCTTTAAGTATCATCAGTTGCACTTTCCTTATGCAGACCAACCACACGATATTCAGGATAAAGTAAAAGTTTGTATGACACAAGATCGTGATCTCCACTCTTTTGGCGTTTTATGGCCACCTGAGCCACTCTTGCTATTAAAACTTGTATGCTGCACAGAATCCTTTTAACATATGATGGTGATATTAACTGCTGTAAATTGTATTGACTGTTCTTATACAATACAATCACCAATTCTGCTAAATTTTGTACTCTCTAGGAAATGTATGTTTGTTTTAAGACGATGACTCTTTGGTAGATGTGAATTAAATAGCTGATGCAACACCAAGTATCATTAAACAATGGCCTTTAAGTGAAACAGTAAGCTTACATGAGGTATTTCTCTTTTGTTTTAACTTTGCCATCAGGTAGAGCTAGCCAACTATTTATATGATAGCTTGTGCTCAGTGCCCAATGTCCGTGTCTATGGTCCGACGCCTTCGAGAACTGTTAAGAGAGCAGCACTTTGTTCTTTCAACGTGGAAGATGTTCATCCTACTGATATTGCTACTTTTCTTGATCAACAGGTACTGACAGTAGTATCCTCTCGCTTGTGTTTGTGTAGTTACTTTAAACATTGAAAAGAAATGGAAACATTAATATATGGAAAGATCAATTGCGGAGGAAAATTGTTGCCCATCATTTTAGTGTATTCCGAAGACAGTTTGTTTCTTCGTATTCCTTGTTTTGGGAAAGTATACTTTCTCCGTCTCCCTCTTTTCTGTGTTTATAACAGGCTTTGTGACTTGAACCGTGTAACTTTTTTTCAGCATAGTGTAGCTATTAGATCGGGTCATCATTGTGCTCAGCCCCTTCATCGCTATTTGGGAGTGAATGCAAGTGCGAGGGCAAGCCTTCATTTCTACAACACGAAAGAGGACGTGGATGACTTCATCCAAGCTCTCAACGACACCATCAGCTTTTTTGCATCTTTCAAGTAAGTGGTTTACAGCAAAAGCAAGAGGAGAAAATGGTTTGTAAGACAGTGTCGCATGTCCTGTGAAATTATAGCGGATGAACAACACGCAACTTCAGTTAAATGTCGTGTAGATAGAAATGTTTGTTAGCATGCAGTTAGTTGCCTAAAAATTCGAGATATATTATTATTTATTGTAACAGAACCTATTTGACATTGCTGTGGTGGCTCAGGAAAATCTTGTATGCATTTTCTGGCTGATTGCTATTGATGACTCTAACATTACTGCTGGGAAAGAAAAAGAAACAAAAAAGATTGGGTTGTTCAAGAGTCCTAAATTTCATACGAGCAAAACGTTATAAGTCCGGTGCAAGAATGGTGGCGTTCGACAATGCCATTTGGATATAATGATAGCGACAGATGGGTTTCAAATGTTGCGATGATGGTTGTGAAGAAAGATTTGAAGTTAGATCATCTTCCCAGATGACTCTTCTTTTCTGATCCGGCAAATATTCTTCATTTGAAACTCCTATATTTGTCCAAAATTATGCAACGTCCTTTGATGTGATGATGCATTTAGTTGGTATGAATTAGAGTTGGTGTATGACAGAATTCAGAAACTAATAGCAATGCCAAAGATATAAACGCAGCCATCTACAGACCTTTGAATCGCAGCAGATTTTGGCAACAAATGAACAGATCCTTCACAGAATCAGTTTTACGACACTCTGTAGACCACCCACAAGTGACATAAATATCCTCGTTAGTCGAGCAAGAAGCCGTCTTATAGCTCTTCGGCTAAAATAAGATTATTATAACCACCACAAGTGACATAAATATCCTTGGTAGTCGAGCAAGACGCCGTCTTATAGCTCTTCGGCTAAAAAAGATTATGAAGTTTATAATACATTAAGCTCCAATCGTTTTGAAATTATTGTCCGGGAGTATGCATAAAGACGAACCAATATGCTATGCTTATTCCAAGCTATTGGGGCTTGTTTTAAAAATTTATATACATTTAAAGTTAATTAATTTTATCAACTTTAATCCATTATTTATTTTATTTTTCTTATTTAATTAAATAAACACGATAAACTATTATAAAAGAAAATTTTTGTTGTTCCAATTTCTAAATACCAAAATTTTCCCTTTAATTCATTAATTTATCCCTTCAAAGAAAAATTTAGTTAAAATAGTAATTTTAATATTTTTTTTTTTCTTCAATTCATTGCTCCACGTATCTCTCTTATCTTACTTTTTCATGTTAATTTTTCTCACAAACTTATTTTTAATAAAGATCATAATTTTAATTTTTCACATTTCTTTTCATAATTTTCTTTTCTTCTCTTTATTTTATACCGTAGTTCTTTTTATATGCTTGTCGGGATCGGCGAATGTTTTGTTTTGAGCGTACTTCAGTGGTTTGTATAAAATGAGTTTTTTGAATACATTCTTCATAGTATCTATCTTGTGAATCACATAAGCCCAAACGTAGGCCCAACCAAAGATTTCATTGTCCTTTGTGGCCCATTATAATGGGCTTTTCACACTATCACTTAGCAGGCCCATTACTAACATAGCACAATTTTGTTCAAATCACTCCACCCCCACCCACACCCAGCATCGCCCAGTCCTCTGCAACCCCCGCCTTGCGAATCAGCAGCGGTAACTGTATTAATCGCCACCACTTGCTGCTGCCAGACCCCCCACCGGAGAAGAAAAAGGAAAATTTCTGGAGTTGAAAGCCGAGGATTGTCGGGTTCACCAGTTCTTTTGGTTACGATCGGTTCGTAACAGGTCAGAAGGTGACCCGGTGAGAAGGGAACAGTCTTTCTCTCGCGCGCGAACACGAGGAGGTACGGCAGAAAGATACGCACAAATGCACATATATGCGGGCGAGCGCCCACGGAAGAATCCTAATAAATTTTTGTTTTCATTTAGTACTAACATTGATTTTTGTTGATATTATTGTTGAATTTCAGATTTTCGTTAGCTGTTGAAGGAAGATTTAGTTGGAGGTGTGTTTTCAAGAGTTATATCAGTTTATGTCTGTATGTATTTGTATTTGAGTATAAGGATTTAGTGAATTCTGAACTGCATTAGCTGTTCTATTAATATGCATCTGATTTCAGGAGAAATGTGAAGTTTCTATGTTACTCCTCTTGCGTGTCTAGTTTTTGTGATTGTGCTGAGAATATTTTGTCTAGTATCACAGTTTTTGTTGGTGTGTCTACCACTTGTTTCTCTCTAAAGCCTCTTTCTTTGAAACTCAATGAATTTCCATCAGTGTTACTACTGTTGCTCGAATCAATGGAGAATGTTATGGTATCAAGTATTTGCAGTTGCACATCTTGCAGTAACATTGTACCCTCAAAATTTGCTTAAGTTGGCCTGAGAATGCCTATAAACCTTTTACCATTGTTTAAAATTGAATCATGGTTAAGTTTTAGATGCATTATATGTACAGTCCCTTTAGGCGCTATTTAATGTTTAGAATTTCTACGGATGAAAAGTACAGGTTAGCTGGAAGATGTGTAAACATTTTACTGTCTTTCTAGTCTTGTTGGCCTCAAATTACTGTCAGATGTTATTCAAGAGGATTTTCTGAGGACTTAATGAAAGTTAAGAGGCTGGAACTACCCGTCTATGTAGATTTTGATGAGAGTTACTGTCAGATTTTACAACATGGTTCAGGATTTTTGTTTATTATAACCTCCAGTTAGGTTCTTGATCTAGGGCACACATGCTTATATATCATTGAATCGAGTCAGCAACTTATACCAAGTGGTGCAATATACTTTCTGGTTATACCTTCAGATATGTAGTAGACCTGAATTCAGTTTTGATGATGTCAATCATAAGACCATGTTAAATGATCATCCCATTTAAAAGTTAGTTATTAGAGGATAAAGCATTTCAGTTTTCTAGGTTGATAACATGTTTCATTTTTTCTGAAACCAGACAAATATATTTCAGAGTCAACCTGCTGACTGCACTGCAAGTAGTTTGCAGTTATTGCTTGAACCAATTTATATAATATATCAAATGTAGGAGAAAAGTTCTAAAATTGTTATTCTTCTACCACAGATTTTTATGTGGATTCCTATTAGTAGATGCTCGTTAACTCTGGCCTTTTAATTTTTTTAGTATATATGATTTTTTTATCTTTTTCTCAATGGATAACTTGTAAGCTTTGATCTATTGATAAACATTTGTAGGCAACCAGTATGAAGAAATCAAAGGATCCGTTTGAGATTGCATTTGAGGAGCAAGAGGAATCACACCACCAGAATCCCCGGTCGGTCTTGATGAGAATGAAGTCCAAACTTCAGCTGGCCCCAGTACAATTGTTACAGGAGAGTTGGATGCAAGTGCTAATGTTAATGCCACGGATCCTTCAACTCTGGGTGCTGTGTCAATAGGGACTGCTGGCCCAATCAACAAAAACAAAGAAGATGAGGAGGAGGAGGAAGAAGAGAACATGGACGTTGAGTTTGGCAAGTTGCGACCTACTGGTGATCCTGCCAAAACGGCTAAGATGCAGTAAGTTGACTAAGTTATTTGCTTGACCCCGTGAGAAGTCTTATTTGTTCATTGTATCCTTTTCCTTGAGTGGTTGTTGGTTTACTATTAGGCACTTGGCTTTGCAATTAATGGCATCCCAATTGGCTATCATATTGGGGGTTTTTATTGAGTAAAACTGAATCCTCAAAATAAAATTTTGCCTGTGGTCTAGGATTTAGAGTCATTGAGCTTGAACAAGAAAATGAAGACCTCTTTGCCCTTGAAATTGCATTTCTTCTTCCTCATGTTCTTTTTATTCACAAATCTTTTTTCAACTCCCCATCTAAGGCCCATCGTCATCTTCATCATCTTATGATTCTGTACACCTCTGGAGACTTGATCCCAATGTTTTGTTAATTGTGAATCTTTTCTCTATCATATGTTCATGTATATTCATGGTTTTTCCTTTTTAATTTATTTTACATGCTTTAGCCGTGATACAAAGTACACAAGTAGAATTATGTGTGCATTTGCTGACACATGTGAAAGGAGTTTAGACCTTACTTTTTGAACTTAATATAAATAATAGAAACTAACTGGCAGAAGTGCAGATTTAAAAACCGTACAAGGATCTCATTATCCTATTGTTCCGTTTCTGATTAATGTTCATGCTCTCTTTATGCTTGGTTATCTGTAAAATGTTCACTGATGTGTTGTAACTGGTAAGTTCCTGAGGTGTTACATAAATTCAGTAGGTGGATAGTGCTTTCTTCAATTGAGTCCTGACCAGATGGTCTTCGATCTGTTAACTTGCTATTCAATGAGACTAAGTAAAAGAAACTTTGCCAGATTTTGTTTCTCAGATTTCTATAATTTCATCATACCAGAAGTGGATTCTGCGTAAGCTAATCACTCATAATCAAATTCTATAGTCTATCCTTCAGTGCCAGGCTAGTGTTGTTTCATAACTATCATGTGCAAGTTTTTTCTTGTTTTTCAGTATTCATGTCGAAATGAAACTGATATCATATCCATATCATAAATTCATGGATATCCTATACATCTTCATCCAGGAAGTATAGTCTCATCTGGTTGTTAACACAGAAAGAACAATGAGCACTCAAGATTTAAGAGAATTTTAGTTATAGAGCCAAGTGATCGGAAACCTTGACTAAAACAGTGGAAGACAATTAATATTCATAAGATTGTTTATGTTCTTATTGACTGATTGATCCACATTTTTTTGAGAACTTGTTATCCTCTAGTTGATTAGTTGTTTTTTATTTTTTATTTTTTATATCCTATATATCAAACTTATGCAGTTTAATTTTCCCAAAATGCATCAAAATTCCAAATTATAAGCAAACTTCAATACTAGCACAACAAGCTCTTATCATTGCATGCTTGAGTCTCTGTTTACTTAAACAAAATGTGATGATTTAGATATTTCATCGTAAGTCTATTTTAGCTGTCATATTTCTATATAATGAATTTTCGATAATAAAAATTAGTTTCAGAACTGCAGAACTGTCACCTTCTCAGATGAAGAGAATTCTTAATACCAACAGTAGTAGTCTTGATGCTTAAGAAAAGCAGGACCAACCCTATGAAAATTAAATAATGGCTGAAGCTTTAAATATTGCCCTGTGGCATAAGCTACCTTGGTTAACACTCATGAAGTTGCAAGGTCCAAGTGCAAACTGCAAAGGGAATTGAATTAGTTACCTTTTCTTGGATTTGCATGTTTTTGGTCTTTTAGGAGTTAATTGTTTACGAGTCACAGGGCAGAAATTATTGAAAGATTTAGAAGATCAATTCATATGTTTCTTATTTACTGATTCCTTTTGCTCGTTCTATTACTTTTTACTTGGCAAAGAAACAATAAAAAGGTCGGTTGTTCTCTAATACTGATAGATGTTTTTAAAATTAATCTTCTCTGCTCTTGATTGTCATTCCCAGAGAATTTAAATAACATGTTCTCTTATTTTCCCATAAGTTCTTGAAATGTGTTTTGGTAATGCATGAACTTTCTTGTCAAACCAATGCAGCAGAGCTGCCAAAAGAGTGAAGAGTGTTTATTTATTGGTTTATATATATATATCTGTACATTGATTTCCTTCATTTTCAATATTTTTATTTATTATTCAGTTTTTAAGTTGATTGACCTAGTTTCTTCTTCAGGGAAATTTTAGCTCATTTTACAGAGGAACAAATGAGTAGGTATGAATCGTTTCGAAGATCTGGATTTCAGAAATCCAACATGAAAAGGGTAGGCATCACGTTGGCTGAAAGCCATGACCATTCATCAAACAGCCCCCCTCCCCCCAACCCTTCTCTTCCTGTGAAGGTTAAAAAAAAAAAGTGCATCTGAGAACCATATTGCCACAGGGATTATCTATTTGATGCTTTTTTTGTTGTGTACAAATGCAGTTATTAACAAGCATAACTGGAAGTGCTAAAATTTCTATACCTATGACTATTGTGGTATCGGGAATAGCAAAAATGTTTGTTGGGGAGCTTGTTGAAACAGGTATGCTGACTTGTTCTTCTTGAAACAATGGTATTCTGCATCTCCTTCTTTCTATATATAGATTATAGGAAAAACATTGAAAATAAATTCTCTTTTGCTTATGGAAATAAAAGTTAAATGATACTTTTTGTCATGTGAATGGATAAGTAATATTCTTTTTCCCCTTTAAGTTGTACTGAGACACTAAGTATTGCAGCCAGAGTAGTAATGGCAGAGAGAAAGGATACAGGACCAATCAGGCCATGCCACATGAGAGAAGCATATAGAAGACTAAAGCTTGACGGCAAGATCCCAAAGAAAACAGTGCCAAGGCTTTTCCGGTGATGCAAGCTGAAAATTACCTGGGTAACTAATCAATGACTCTCTCATTTCTCCTTGTTGAGAAATTTCTTATACCTCTTCAAATACTTGAATGTCAGAATTATCAAGAATGCTTACAATTTTGCTTGAGCATGTTCCAAACATGGTCCGACCAGAGTATCTTTTTATCTTTTGTCACCATTGTCCTCTTTCCTTGAGCTCTATTTTGAAAATATCTGGGAGGATTGTGACCATGTGGAATGAGAAAGCAGAATTTTTGTGGAATTTTTGGTAGATCAAAGTTTGATACTTCTTAAACCTTTTTGCATTGTTTTGCTGGTTTGGAATCTGGAACAGAACTAGGGATGTTGGTGAATCATGAGAAGTTGCTGGGAACAGGAGAATTTTCTCATCTAATCAGTCAACTTCCTGTTAAAACTTGATTGAATCATCTTTTGATAGAATACATCATGTGACGATATGTTTCTCTTTGAACATGCATGCTACATCATGTAGATGGTAAGGCCCTCCCATATTCGGATCTAAGACTGACCTTAAAACGGACCCGACCTTGGAGATAGACTACCCGAGTACAAGTGGACTGCAGTGGTCTCTTTTACTATTTCATATGATTTCCTATGGAGCGGTGTAACAAGATGCAAGATGATGGTGTAGTTTATTTTTGAACCGGCAGCAACTTAGATTTGTTAATAGTTGAGGATACAAATTTCATCAGGCCGGTTTGTACAGAAGTTCAAATTGTGGACTTTCTTCTGAAAGTAGACAGACATCACTAATTGAAAGCTCATGGAGAGTATGCGAAATTTTATGCTTCTGTATAAGTGATTTTCCTAGAGAAAATTGAAAGATATAGCAGAATTAAGAGTGCTTGGTGTTTGTAAAAAAGAATTGAAAAAGCAGATCAAAGACAATAATTACTTGTATGATTGTCAAAAAAAAAAAAAAAAAAATTAATTAATCAGAGCAACTTAATTTATATTTTTATATGATATAGGAATAATATTAGATAATATTTATTATATAGTTTCAATAAAAAATCCTAAAATATTAAAAATTTGAGTGTGAATTTTTTATTTTTGTTGTCAAGTTTTTTCAAATTATTTGATGAAATCTTAACAAAAAATTTTTATATGTGCAAATTCTAAAAATAAGTTAAAAAGGATAAATTTAATTTAAGATTATTATATATGAGGGTAAAGTAAGTATAATAGGAGTTGTAATTTCCTAATAGAAGAAACAAGGTTTGTGATTTAAAAGTGTTTTTTTTTCTTTTTTAGTATGTAATTGACATATTTAGGGGGTATTGTGAAAATTTATTTGGTACTTTTATATTTGAAAAATAATTTTTTTTTTTTTTCTTGTAATTAAGGTTTAAAAAATTGTATTGCAATATTGGGTAGTTTTGCTTTGTTAAAAAATAATTTTTTTGAAATCAATTAGTTAGTGTTTATGTGGGAATTTTTTTATAAAATAATCTCAAAATCTGATTAAGATTGTTTTGTCCTTTATTTTTAATAAAGTATTTATATTTTTTTATATTTTGTACTGTTCCTTTTTCATCTAGTAATTATTTTTTTTAATATAAATTACTAATATTATTTTATATTTTTGATTATATTTCAATTTTGTTATATAAATTTTATTTTGAGTATATCAAAATTTTTTTCTTTTTAATTTAAGGGATAATTACACTCTCTCCTTCGAGATTTGGGTGTAATTATACAATAAACTTTTTGTTGGTTTGACAATTGCATCTATATCCTCAAAGTTTGCTTCTATCTAACAAATAAGTTTCTTAATTGATCAAAATTTACTAAATTTATTGATATTAACAAAAAATTGAATAAGAATTGAGTGAGTATATAAGTTTGTTAAAAGTATTTTATAAATATTTATTAAAAACGTTCGTCATTTTTTGTTAAAAAAAGATCTTATAAAATTCAAAAACAAGATATTAGTAAATCATAAGTATCGTAATTCTCAATTCATTTAATTTTTTTTGACAATTTAGTTTAATTTTTTAAAATTAATTATAAGTATGCCATTAATAATATAATAAGCTCTATGATTTTCTTTTATTCAAATATTTTATATTTTAAAAATGAGATGTAACATCTTGTAAATTTAAAAATATCTTATAAAATATTGTAAATTAAACTTAGCCAACAACCTCAACCTTGACACAAGGTCTAGATTTTACCCGAGTGAAGATTTGCATTTCTACACTCTTACCAATATTAAAACATAAGGTTAATTATACCCAACCTCTTCGGTTAGAATTTAAACAAAAAGTACTACTATATTAACAAAAAAAAATTGCATAAATTTTAATTTTACCCATCGTTTAATGTTTCTATAATAATTCTAATACTTATGAATAAAAAAAATATAATAATGTTAACCTTACTTTATATGTATATATATATAATTATATATATTATATATGTGTAGCTAACGCAGATCATAATGATGTTAACCTTACTTCAAATTGCGTCCTAATGAGTGATACTACTATGTAGCTAACGCAGACATTATAGTAATCCAAGCAACATATATAGAAGATGAAAGTAAATTCCTTAATCCTATTTGTTTTAAAACATTTGTAATAAACATGCATTACTTTGCACGCCACCAAATCTAATTAACAATAACAGGAGTTCAAAGGAGCTTTCAAGTCAGCAGACATCAACAAAAGTTTGTAACACAAAGAGTTCAATGCAGTTGCTTTCATTACTGTACTACGCGATCAATTGTGCCTGAGCTTTCATCAACTCCTTCTATCGGCATAGTTGTCATTTCATCTCTGTAGTTTCCTTCAACAGAGTCATCTCGCCCAAAACCTTCAATACCATGCACCTCGTTATTGGTTTGGTTGCTGCCAAACTTGTCTCCAAACCCATCATGCCCACTGCTCGCAGCAGTGCTGGAAAAGTTATCACCACTGCCAGCAATGCCAAAATTTTGACTTTCACCGCCATAGCTCAAATTTCCACTATCATAACCAGTATTGCTTGCATAATTGCTACTGCCTTCAGGTCCCGATCCGCTTCCATAACTATTGACCCCAAGGGTTGAAATTTGAACTGCCCCATATCCTCCACCCCCATAAGTTATCGCTATTGTTATAACCACCACCACCATAGCCCCCCCAAAACCACGCCGCCACACCACCACCAAAGTTGCCACCTCTGAAGCCTCCACCTCCAAAACCACGAGTCCGATCATTTGCATAATCCACCCTAATCCTCCGACCGTGAAGTTCCTAAAGAGAAGTCAAACAACAATGTCAATTGACATCTAAGTATACAAACTTCATCATGACACAACAATAACAATTTCTATAGTTAAGAATATTCTAATTTTTCAAGAAAAAAGAACTAAAAGGAAGCAGCAGAGCAAGAGAGACAGATAATAAACCTGTTGGTCCAAAGCCTGGATGGCAGCAGAGGCCTCCTCAACAGAAGAATACGTTACAAAACCAAATCCTCTTGACCTACCAGTTTCACGATCCACAATCACCCTTGCTGCAAGAAGTACCATTATTGTCAGGATCATACAAGCATGTTTCCAGCATAGTTTATTCTACTCACTGTTTATCATTTCCTAGACATGCAGTTCAATATAAATAATGAAGACCAACGGAGCTAGATTTCAGACATGCAAGATAAAATTCAAAGGATACTCCATACTGCATGCTCCACCACCAAATCCAAAATAAGACTTCTTTAAGAAAAATCTATTTCTTCTTTATCACAAAGTGTTATGTTTCATCCACCAATCCATAAGAATATAATCAATTCTAGTACACAAAACTAGGATGTCAGAACAGTAATGCCATCTCCAATTACTTCAATAGAGCCACTATAGGACTGGAACCAATGCGTCAAAAACTATCAGAAGTTCATAAACATAAGATGTAATAAGGAAAGGTATCCTCAGAGTACCTTCAGCAACTTCTCCATACTTATTGAAAGCCTCACTAAGACTTGCGTCGTCAGTGCTGTATGAAAGTCCTGCAACATACAAAGAAAGGCATGTGAAAAACACACAACGAAGGCAGACTAAGTAACTCCTAGAAAAAAGTTCTTGCACCTCCGATAAAGAGCTTCGAACTTGACATGTATCTTATCACTTGAAAGATGGATGGTTTGGACGATGAGATTTCCTGATTGATGTGATTACTCACAGTTCTTCCCAAAATATTCCCAGCTTTTCTAAAGAAAGCCATTGGTCTGACCTGAAAAAAAGAAAAAGCATTTCTAAGCATCATCCAAATCTATATACACCTGCTTCAGCTCAGAACTCCAAAAAAAGTCCAAGTTCTCCCGGAATAGAAAGATATATATAAACAATTACAGTAAAATAGAACAACAAACATCTCCACATAGCTTCTTAAGAAAAACCATCCTTACGGGTAAAACATAAGAACATTACCGTCAAGAACAAGAAAATATAACAGCCCATACAAAGGGCATAAAGCTCGCATTTCATGCTACCATTGCAACTTTAAGTTTTACAGCAGAACCACAACTCCTCTCCCAATATGCAGAGGCACCCAAATTAGAAAAGGAAAAAATAAAAAGGACATCCGAATACCAAGCAAATCTGAATGACGAGCAACAGAAAATATCACCAAACAGCGGCCACAAAAATGAGAGCACAAATAACAGAAAATATTCAGATTTATATTCAAAATCATCCCTAGCTAAGAACTAATTAAGAAAAACAACCAACTTCAAATTAGCACAAAGTGATCAAAAACACATAAACGAGAAGCTTACTCAACCCACTACAAAGAGAAAGGAAAAAATCCCAAAGAAGCAATAGCTCAGAAAGACACAATTGGAAAGGAAAATAAGCAGAATCTAAACATCCACAAACTCAAACGGAGGTGCGAATGAATTAGGGTTATTGTACCTTCGTGATGCGCTGTATTAGATGAGTTCAGTGGGAAGTGTAAAACCCTAAAGAGAGAAATGGTTCAAGGTTTATGAGGAAAGGAAAAAGTGGGGCAGAATATATAGCGATGGTATGAATTGATCTCAGCCATTGGTTTTTGAGATTGTGATACGTCGACCGTAGATGAGTCATATACTCGTTGATAATTCCACTTTGGACTCAGGGTGGGGCCCACCTAAATTATCGGATATTTTGTTCCCTAATTACTTGTTTATCCACTGTACTGTCCTAAAGAAAAGAGCTCTTATAGATACAAAATAGCAGTTATCATATACACTACATCAAAAATTTTTAAATGTTAAAAATGTCATTCCATGTATAAAATCTATTTAACTTTCCAACTTATATTGAATTCACTATTCAATCACGTCCCTTAAAAAATTAATTCTATGCAATCGTTGCACTCACAAATGATATTTACTCACTTTTATTATTAATTAAATTAAAATAGCATATATTTGCACTAAATTAAAGCTTCCATTTTTAATTTAATTCAAGTAAAATATGTATTGTCAGTTTAATGCACTAAAAAAATATCAGCAGTTTTATACAGAAATAAGTTAATATATAAGTTTCAATAAAATAAAAATATTAGTAAAAGTTATGCACGCAGGTACTACATGCCACCATGGTGTCGCAAATAAATGAATGAAAATGAAAAGTAGCATACTAATAAGTACACTTGACCTCAAGAAAGCTTTAACATACCCTGTTCTTGTAGGTGTAGTCCCTTACCACATAAACTTTCTTAATTTTGCACTTGCAGTCCCTTGATACTACACAGAGGTAGGAGGACAAGGGGTACCCCTAGCTCCTTGGAAAAACCCATGTATGCCCCCATTCAATAGAGTCGTATGCCTTTCCAATATCCACCTTAATTGCATACCTACGGGAAAGCTTTCTCTTATAGTCAAATTTTAATTTAATTTTTTAATAAATAATAATATCTTTAGGGATGTTTTTGTAATTGTCAAAAGGTAAAAAGAGTGTAAGAGTAATATTTATGGGAATGAAATAATATGATCCCGTAATTATTTTAAATATTATGCTAATATTAAAATTAAAATAAATTAATTAACTATTTTTATGGAATCTAATATAATAAAAAATTACACCTCTTAATAAATTAAAAATATTATATATTAATAAAAATGAGTTACTAGTTATAAATTTAAATTAAAAAATTATCACACTTGTATAAATTATTTTATATTTTTAAAATTAAAAAAATTATTTTTTATAATTAATGACTTAAGTTTATTAGAATATAAAATTATACATATATTTAGTAATATGTTAAATAATAATATAAATGTATATGATTGTACATATTTATGTTATAAATAATATATATATATAATACAATAATATTTTGATGACGGAACGATGTACAGAAGAAAGATGAAGGTTGGAGTGAGGGCACAAAAAAGAATTGAAGGGTGGGCATGGTGGTAGGTTTGAAAAGAAAATAATTTAGGAAAAAAATTAATAATTTAAAATACTTTTTTATAGATAAGTATTATCTTACTAATTCTAATACGATTTATATAAACTGCATAAATTATTTTGAATTATTATTTATTAATTTAAATAAAATTTAATTATAAATAAAATAGAGAATAAATCATTTTAGATAATTTATAAAAGTGTGATAAATTTTTTAATTTAAAATTTATAATCTAGTAATTACTTTTATTAATATATTAATTGAAGAATTTAGTATTTCATTATTAAAAGATGTAATTTTTTACAGAGATTCAATTAATATAAAACTAATAAAATAACTTAAACTTAAAATAAAAAATTAATATAAAAAAAAAAATATGGGTCATTTTACTTATCCCCATATACATTACTTTGACACATCTTCTACCTGTAGTAATTACAAAGACAGCCCTACGGGCATTTTTATTCTTAAAAAATTATATTAAAGTTTGACTAAATCAATAGGGGCATTTTTTATTTTAAAAGCCTATTAGGGGTGGTTTTTGTATTGTTCAAAATATATAGATAGTTTGTATACAAAAATAATATGTAAGGAGGTGTAAATATAATTATTCCAATAGTATTTTCACTTTGACTTTATTGAATTGAAAAATATGTTAGCTATTTAGTGTAATTGATCGTGTTGAATCCTAAACAAGTTAGGAGGTACAGACTGCACACTTGTTTAGGACTTAGACTCGTTGGGTCCAAACCAAGGGGGAGTCAAGGGGTTGCGTCCCCTTGTGGGGTACCTAGGGGCACCGCCCTTGGCTGGGTCTCACTCATAACCGCTTATATATGCATCTTAGACAATTTTAACAAGTTTTAACTGCTTGCAACTTCTCTTGTCTGGACTATTAATATAAAACATATCAGATATGTTTGGATATACTTGAAAAGTTTCGGGTTTTTTTTTTCTACGGCTAGGAAGGAAAACTTTATCTACATCTTATCCCTAAACAAACTTTGTGTAATCCGGTGGCTTGTGATAAGGGTCAAAAAATTATTTAAAGAAACTGATTTTCAACACGATTGCATATCTATCCAGTTCATATCCGGATTCACCCTTTTACATTTTGTCTAATAATCTTAAATAATATTTTTTGTTTCTCTCAAATGGCTGAATCTGTGAAAGATGTGACTGCAAAGTTCTCGAAACTAGACAAGTTTGAAAGTGTTGATTTTCATAGATGGCAAAAAAAGAGAAAAAGATAGCAATAAATATACTGTTAACAACATCTGAAAGTAGGTGATATGATTGAGCACATACTGATTCCTGAGTATGTTAGATGAAACAAGTGGAAGCAAACTACGTAGAAAAAAACAAGTGCGGAAAAAAAAATGAAAAAAATGACTACAATCTGCAAAAAGTGGTCAAATAAATTTATGAATGAGAATAATATATCTGATACTCTTTTCGAAAAAATCTAACAGAAATTAGAGATCTGACTAAATGCCAAACATTATGGGAATGACTTAAAGAAGAACAAAGAGATAAAATGGCCAAGAAATGCATTACAAGCAAAAAAATATCCATAAGATTAGTATAATTTATAAACAAAATTAAAGAAAAAATAGAGTCAAATTACAAGAAACAGAATTAGAATGAGAAACAATAAGAATTGAAACTTACTCAGAAAAAAAAAAATATAACTATGGTTTACAATATTCTACAACAAACACACAAAAAACCTAGAATGATGAGATGAAAAGGCAAATTAATTGTTTAAAAATTTATCGAGTGATAATGATAAAATTTAAAACCACAATCATGAAAGAATCAAACATACTATTGAACATCAAAAGGAAAGATTTTCATTAGTTTAATTGGGTAGTCATTTGCGTATAGAAGAATCTCTAAGTGCGCAAGAAAATGACAAACCCAAAGGCAAAGATGTTGTGGGTTCATCATCTGTGAATATGGTGAGAGATCGTAGAGCCACCAAAATCAATGACAGGAAAGGAAAAGAAAAGGTTCATGACAACAAACATGATGATTCCAACAAAGAAGTCAAAGACTGAACTTGTTGGAAGTATGGCAAATCTGGTCATTTTTAAAAGAGATTTGTCGTATGTTGTAGGTAGGGTGGGAAAATTATATTAAAAGTACACAATGGACGCGAGTGGTTCGGTGGAAGGGTACTAAGCGTACCATAACCAAAAAGTGTCAGGATTATTAATTACAAATTTAAATTAGGTTTCAGCACTATGTGTTCACTATATATCAGAAGCATTATGTTTCTGCAAGGTAGAAGATGATGTTGGTTTGGTGGAATTTGAGGCTTGGGTCTACTACTATTCCTGCACATGCATGCAAGATCGTGGCTGGTTCAAGGTGTTACAAACCAATGGATGATGGTTATATTTTGCATATGAAAAACGAGTCAAGTTAGCTTCCGTAGTTGTGGTTGGGTTCTGTTGTTTAAGAATTCACTTATCTTGGGAAAACAATTTAACTTATCAAATGGTTGTTGTTGTTTCTAAACTTCTGTAGAAATTTGGTTTCTGGTCCCGTGTGTAAACACAAATGTGGTGGTTAAACAGTGTTTAGAATCAGACAAGCATATTACTTGTCAAAGTCCAAGATGTGTTTGTGGTTTTTTGATATACATAATGGCATGTTTATTCTAGGAATAGATAATAAGCGTGGTTGTCTGAATATTCTTTTGTTTGAGTAGGCATGTGTTCCAAAATTTGATGAATACCAAATCTTTGACATGCTACATTAGACATGTTCATTATATTCAAGAATGTTGATATGTCAAAAAAAGGATTTAATTCCAACTTTTTGATTATATATAATTATTCGAAAAGCGCAAAACTTGTCTGTTAACTATAATCATAGACAACCTTTTCAAAATATTAAACGTTCTCTAAATTTTAGATTTAACACATATAGATTGTGGATTTGCATGCACTCCCTCACTAGGTATAATAATTTGCTATTACATTAATTGGATGATGCTATCTAGTTTTGTTATGTTTACTTATATGCTACTCTAAAGATGAACAGAAAAACTTTAAGACAAATAAGTATTTTTAAAACGGATGCTTTAATAATTTTCTTTACATTAGCAAGAGCATTTGATAATTTAAAACTTGCAACAAAAATCTTTATATTTAAAAGGGGTTGAATAATCGTACTAATAAGCAATTTCCTTTGGCTAAGAAATTGAGGTGAAATAAGATTTAACCTGTTATCAACTCACCTATTGAGCAAAAAGTCTGTTTAAAGGAAAAATGGTTAAATATTATCCATGATACTTTATAACAGGTTTGCTGAAAAATTATATGATATTCGTCGTGTAACACCACAGCACAAGAGATGGTGTATCTGAGATATAACCAAATTGAGATAAAAAACTAGGATTAGAAATGAGGCAGTCTATAGAACTACTGAATTATGAAAAGTTCAGTATTGATATAACACATGTGCATTAAAATCAAATAACTCTATTTAGAATACTAAAAAAATATTGTAATAACTATGGGTTCTACATAGGAAAGTGGAAACATGAAGGAACTCGAAGAACTTGTATTAAATAGTAACCCAAAGTTTGATTACAAAACATGTGAGGGACTTACACAGAAAGTAGAAGTATGTAGATACTAAAATACATAGTTGGTATAAAAGTTTTTAATGATCTATTTAATTGAGAGAGTTTCATAAGGAACAGCAGGTTTTTTCAATATATATATACATATTCGGTAATATATCATATAGTAGGATTTCATTGATGAGACTTCCAAAACTTTGATAGGAGAACATAAAGGATTTACTAAGATAGTAATGAGGCTCTCAAGATTATAATTTTGGAACGGAAGCTATTAATAAGCATGTTAGAATATGAAAAATTCAAATTTCTTTTATAGGATTAATTCATTAATGGGAAACAATACTGGGTGTTAGCTGATCTACCACTTGGTTGTAAGCCTTTGGGCTGCAAATGGATCTTCAAAAAGAAGATGAAGGTTGATGAAACTATCAAAAAAGTTCAAGCAAGATTAATTCATTCAAGGACTCCTTGGTATCGATACTATTATTGAGACCTTGGTTATTATAAATACTATAAGTATTTTGCAACTTAGTTTGTATAATTATCCAAATAAATTGGTCCCTGAAAATTGCAAAAACGCATATAATTCAACCAATTAAGCTAAGTTGTTAAATTAGCTTTGTATGGAAACAAATCAATTTGGTAAATCCATTCCAATATTTGAATAATCAAAACAGCAGAATTAATTTAAAGGAGATAAAAGAGGTTATATGAACAATCGAAGGTTTCATCATGTATGGTATGAACAGCTGATTGCAAGCTGCGTTATGTCCTTGTATGAAGACTAAAAAAGCACCAAAACAATGGCAATAAAAAAATTTAACGAAGTTGTGTTGTCTAGTGGTTATCATTTGAACCAATCGGACAATTGTGTATACAACAAATTTGACAACTCTAGGAATAGAGTAATTATTTGCTTGTATGTTGATGACATGTTTATCTTTGGTACAAATCAGCAGCAAGTTGATTTGACTAAAGAGTTCTTGTCATCAAGGTTCTTCATGAAGGATATGGGGGAAGCTGATGTGATCTTTTGTATTAGGATCATTAGAGAAAATAAAGAAATATCTATTTCTCAGTCTCACTCATTCAAAATGTGTTGAAGAAATGCAACTATTTTGATTGTACTCAAGTGGTACACCAATGGATCCAAGTGTTAAGCTAATGCCTAACACTGGGGAAGCTGTGTTTTAGCTTAAATACTCAAGGTGATAGGTTGCTTGATGTATGCCTTGACAAGCACAAGACCTGATATTGCTTATGCAGTTGGAAACTGAGTAAGTTTACTAGTAATCCTAGTACTCATCACTGGCAAACAATTAGGAGGGTACTCAAGTATTTAAAGAAAATCATGGATTATGGTTTGTCTTATTCAGGATTTCCTTCTATCTTAGAATGATATTCTGATGCAAGTTGGATCACTAATGTAGAAGATCACTCTTCTACTAGTGGTTGGGTATTCTAACTTGGTGGGGTGCTATCTCCTGGGTTTCAAAGAAGCAAACTTGTATAACAAATTCAACAATGAAGTCTGAATTTGTTGCTTTAGCTGCTGCTGGAAAAGAAGTAGAGTGGTTGAGGAATTTGATTCATGATATTCCTTTGTGGCCTAAACTAATCTCATCGATTTCTATCTATTGTGATAGTGCTGCTACTTTGGCTAAGGCATATAGTCAAATGTACAATGGGAAGTCTAGACACTTGGGTGTTAGACATCGTATGATTAGAGAATTAATCATGAATGGTGTGATTTCTGTTGAGTTTGTAAGGTCACAACATAACTTAGCTGATCATTTGACAAAGGGATTAGCTAGAGAATTAGTACACAAGTCCGTGATATAGATTGGTTTAAAGTCCATTTAAACTTCTAATAATGAGACACCCAATTCCCTTATAATACAATGTTAGAGCTGAATTCGATGTGGAAAGCTCATACTTAGACGTTGAAGCACATTAGATCAATATCATCCCAAGACATGTGCTTAGACCAGCAAGTTGTTGAGGTTAAAATTTAATTTCTTAATGATTCTTTTGAAAAAGTGCAGTTCCTGGAGCATAATGAAAAGCATCACCTATGTGAATGTGAAGTTTGGCCACTTCAAGAAGCCTTAGGACTTAGCTTTTGTATACATTCATGAATGGATATGGACACATGGCCTGTAATAGTGTCAGGATAACTTTAAAGTGTTTTGAACTTATGCGTATATTATCTTTAGGTATTAAAATGGGTTGAAGGGTTCAATTCATAGAACACCCTGATTCTCGAATATTTGAATTGTGTAATGTACTAAGATGGAAATTCAATACTTTGGACATTTTCATTTATGCATAAGTTTGTTTCGTATTTGATTGTTTTATATAAGTAATTACACTAAATGGGAGAGGATTGTTAGCTATTTAGTGTAATTGAACGTATTGAATGTTAGCTATTTAGTGTAATTGAACTTATTGAATCCTAAACGGGTTATGAGGTGCAGAGTGCACATTTATTTAGGACTTACACTCGTTAGGTCCAAACCAAGCGGGGGTAAAGGGGGTTGTGCTCCATTGTGGGGTCCTAGGGGCCCTGGCTGGGGTCTCGCTCATAGTGCTTATTATGCATCTCAGAGCAGTTTTAAGCAGTTTTAACTGCTTGTAACTTATCTTGTCTAGACTATTAATATAGAACATATCAGATACTTTTGGATATACTTGAAAATTTTTGATTTTCTATTCTATAGCCAGGAAGGAAAATATTCTCTGCATCTTATCCCTGAACAAATTTTGTGTAACCCGGTGGCTTGTGATAAGGGTCAAAATATTGTTTAAGAAAATTTATTTTCACCACGATTTGCAGATCATATCCAGTCATTCATCACCCTTTTACTTTTGTCTAACAGAACACATGAGAGAGAAAATCAGGAATTTTCATAAAGAGGATTAAGGATTTCAATAGTTTCACACCCATATTAGATAAAAACAGTTGTAATCCTCATGTGCCTCGAACAAGGGAATAGGCGTTTTCCTCCGATTCCACATTAGTAGGTATGATGTGGCAACTTATGCCACATCACCCCCACCCCCCTTTTGTTTTTCTTTTTTCACATTTGCCACCACTTGCCACATCAGCACAAATAAACCAATAGAATGTATTTCCCCAATTATTAGTCAACACATGTCACTTTTTAGCCAATCTTCAAAATTTTGCCAAATTTATCCTGAAATCAAGAATGAAAAAAGATAAAGCACCATTTTACAAACTTAATAAATTACAAAATTAAAATGCCGAATTGATATATATCATTAAAGAACTAAAAATACAATTACGCCCAGCTATGCCTTTCTACTTGCTCCATTAGTAATTATATGCCAATACAAAACCTCAAATTAAATCTTACAATATCTTATCATAAGCTACATTAAATTATCATTGCATTAAAATATGATTAATTCCATCCGAAAGAATGCACTCAGGGTCGTTCTGAGGGTAGGCCAACTAGGGCGGCCTAGGGCCCAATTTTCATGGGGGCCTCCAGCCCAAAGTAGTTTCATTGTATATATATAAAAAAAAAATTACTTGCTACTTTTAAAAAAAAAGAAAAAACTTATCGTGTTTCTCTTTATATAGACCGAAAAATCAGGAATATATAAGAAATCCCCCTATGGTTTCCATCTATGGGACAAATATTGATATCATATGACTTCTTATTTAGTATTTCTCTATAGCACCGTCTCAAATTCTCAATTGGACTTTTTGATCATCAGTTCATCACAGTCCCTACCCCATCAAGGTATGTTAATAATTCTAATCAAAGTAATTGAGTGATGAAAGTTAATTTAAATTTTTTCATCAATGATGCTAATTTAAGTCATAAAATTTTGAATCTAAGTTTTTATGAGCTTCTGATTATTAATTTTTTTGTGGTGGCTTTGTGGGTAAACGTGTCTTCTTTCATTATTTAGTCACTATCATATTGCTAATTTCTAGTGCTTCTCTTTTCTTTTTTTCTTTTTTTTTTTTTTTTTTGTATATGGTATATTATTTGTTAACGCATTTCAGTTAAAATTATAATAAAAAAAATTATTTTCATGGATCAACTATTTTATATATACTTGGATAGGGGAGCCTCTTTTTGTTTTACTCGCCCTAAAGCCACCAAAATATCAGTAACGGGCTTGAATGCACTAATTTTCAATCAAGGGCTTGAAATGGTATACAAACTTCCTTCTTCCTTTCTCTCATTCTACTTACTTCCCAAATCAAATGAGACAAATAGAGAAGAAATCTTGAGCTACATTAAATGATAATGTCCTCATTATTACATTTGTGCATTTCTCCTTTATCTCAATCAAGCTACTCCCTTTTTCTTCCTTGGAAGTTTTTGTCTTTTCCATGCTTTTGTTATTTCTTAATCTTCCCATGATTTAATTCAGACATCCTCTTGGTTTTACATCCTTTGGTCTTCCACTAGGTGCATCAACTCCTGATCCTTTTGAAATATTTATTTTATTTTTTTATCATATACAATTTAATTTTTTAAAAGAAATTTATTGTCTCCCGCATGAGAACTTATTTTTGCCCTTTATTTTTTTAATAGAAAATGTAGGAAGTCGTTCTGTACAACCCCCCCTAATTTAAGGATGTTTCTAGCTTATTAGTATTTTCATCTGGAGGTCTGTTGTATTTAACCACATTAGTAATGGAAAATCATTTTGTGAAGATTATGATATTTGTTGAAAATTTATTTCAAGAAAGTTGATATGTATTTACTTTAGGGTAAATTACAATGAATTTTTTTAAAATTTGACATAATTATAAATACATTATCGTTGTTTCAAAAATTACCACTACCCTTCTAATGTTTTCTGAAATTATGTCATATTTGGATAGAGATTTGGAATTATCAATTTTGTTGTTGTTAAAATAAGGGATGTATTGATAATTTTTAAATTAACAATAATATATTTATAATTATGATAAATCTCGTAACGGCTCATTATAATTTACCCTTTACTTTATTTCATGTTATGAATTTTAAGGAAGTTTTGTTACATAAGCTAATGCATCAAAATATATAATTAACCATCAAGAAAATTGAATTACATAATACTTAATAATGTCAAAATAATTATATACTAACTTTCTTGGTTGCCTTTTCTTTTGTTTAGGGGATTTTTGTCAATTAGTACTTTTCAGGGGGTTGAAATGTAATTAATCCAACTTTCTTATTTAGTGAAGTGTTGTAATAGAGATTTAATTTATTAAGCAGACGAATCTTTGCATTAATTTTTTCCAGACTGAAGGGTGTGTTTGGGGTTTACATAAAATCCGGATGGGTTTCTGAAGCATTTCGGCCTCCAACGACTTCCATCATTTCTTATTCACTCACTAAGAATCCACCAATTTTGGATCCAGAATGGAGCAGAATCCAAGACCCAGAAGCGTTCTTGAAACACTTGGCGAAGAGATCATTAGAATTGTAACCCCAGTCTCAATATGCATGCTGGCAGTGGTAATTCTTGTTTCTATTCTCAATGGGGATTCGTCATCCAGGGGCGACTTACCGATCACAACCATGGCCACCATAGCCTACAGTGAGAGTAGCTCAGACTCCACATGGGACAAGCTGAAGGGCGCCCTCTTGAATTCACTCGTCTTTGTTGCTGTTGTCACCGTGGTCACTTTCCTCTTGGTGCTTCTGTTCTACCTCAGATGCACCAAATTCTTGAAATACTATATGGGTTTCTCTGCTTTTCTTGTTTTGGGGTTCATGGGGGGTGAGATTGCTCTTTTGTTGATCCAAGATTTCAGCTTTCCTGTTGACTGCATTACATTTGCTATTCTGTTGTTTAATTTCACTGTGGTTGGTGTTCTGGCTGTGTTCATGTCAAAGATGGCTATTTTTGTTACCCAAGCTTACTTAGTTGTTATTGGGATGCTGGTGGCTTATTGGTTTACTCTTTTGCCTGAATGGACCACTTGGGTGCTCTTGGTTGCTATGGCATTGTATGATCTTGCTGCGGTTTTGTTGCCTGGTGGGCCTTTGAGGCTCTTGGTAGAGCTTGCTATGTCTAGGGATGAAGATATTCCTGCTCTAGTTTATGAGGCACGGCCCGTCATTAATGATTCTGGACCAAGTGGGGGTGTGGTGCGAAGAAGGGTATGGAGAGAGGAAAGGGGTGATACGGATGAAAATCAAGGGCTTAGTGCCAATACAAGGTCTGGTCTTGCTTCGGATTCTACTCCAGGGACACATTTATCAGTTGGAATTGGTGAACATGAGAGGAATCTTGCTGATGCAGAAGAGGGTCGGGTTACCGGAGGGGATTCTGAACTTACCACTCCTCTTATTCAACATATAAATGTCCGGATGAATTCTTCAGAAAATGCTGTTCCAAGTGAAAATCTTGTGCTTGAAGGAATTGGCTTGGGATCCTCGGGGGCGATCAAGCTTGGACTAGGTGACTTCATCTTTTACAGTGTATTGGTTGGTAGAGCTGCTATGTATGACTTCATGACAGTCTATGCATGCTACCTTGCTATCGTAGCTGGTCTTGGTGTAACTCTGATGCTCCTAGCATTTTATCGGAAGGCTTTGCCTGCTCTTCCTGTATCTATCATGCTAGGTGTGTTGTTTTATTTGTTGACTCGGCTGTTGCTTGAAGATTTCGTTGTACAATGTTCTATGAACCTATTGATGTTCTAGAGATATTACATATTACTTAGGCTGTTGATTACATTGTCTGTTAAAACTGTTTGCTTGTCTTTGTGAGTTCTTAAATTATTCTTGTCATACATAAACTGAACAAAAGTCATAGTGATAACTCCTGATTTATTTGGTCGGAGAAGTCAGTGTTTCACTTTTCTGTTTACCTATGTACACTGTGGACTTGTCATCGGAAGCAAGCCAAAAGATTTATTGTTAATAAGACTGGTGGCAGATTTTTGTTTGTTTTGATACATATGATGATTTTAAGAACTGAAACTTGGGAAGGGTCAATGTCCAGTTTATTAAATGCTAAAGGTGGCCTCAGCTATAAAAATATAAACATTGTATTGATAATGCCCAATCGGTAACACCCCAGATAATCTACTATTATAGCAGTTATGGTTGCATGCCTAAAATTCTAAAATAGATTACCAAATATGCAGCAAACACAAGCCCAAGAGTAAGTTCAGAAATTGATTGAGGCAGTTTAAAGCTATGCATAACTACTAGATGCGAATTTCAGTTAATAAGGAAAGTAAGTTGCGTAGTGGAAACATGTTAGGGACAGGCATGGCAAGTAGCTTAGAGCATCTTCTTCATTGCCAGAAGAGAATGGATAAAGGCCTTCCTGAAATTGTAGAAATTTAAATATTAAATCTCATACTTTAGATTCTACAGTATCTGTCACTGAATTTATGGACTAAGTTAAACCTGAAAAGACATTCAAACGTGAGTTGATAAGTACATGGAGAAGCAAATCTAACAGTGGGAATGTTCGTTAAGTAATAATAGTAATTTCTAGGATTCAGGATATGATGAACTGTTGTCAGCTCTATGATGTTCTGCTTCTTTTTTATGCTTTTCTCAGTTTTTCCTCAAGGCTTGTCCAACAAAATAACCAACACTATATATAGAGTAGGAATATCATGGTGGGTTCTGGGAATTGTATAATCAGCATGTGTCTTCTGATCTGCTTATAACTTTTCCTGCTGCACGATGCCATTCAGACATTCTTCAGCTACACTCTTTGTTAAAGTAAAAGTGAACAAGTCCAATTTACATGTGAAAAACATAATAGGCTGCAGCCTGCAAGGGTGCACCTTGCGAACTAAAATTAAGCAGGAGATAAATAACTAAGTTAAAGTTACAAGCAGCTTTCCTTTCACACCTTCAACTAGCCATCTCAATTTATCCCTTGTGGTCATACTTGCTGTATGAATTTGAAGCTTCTGGGGTTAAACTGTTTTCCGGTTCATCTAGATTGGAGTTGATCCTTTGAAGCTAATCTTGGAAGTTCCTTTAGAGGCTTAAAAACTTCTTCTTTTTGTCCATCATCATCTATAAGCCCACTTATAATTTATTTGCACAACACAATAATTTGGGATGCTATGTCTTAATACCTGATAATTGTGCAACAAGCTGTTCTTTCTTTTGGTTTTTATTGTTTCTCTGTGTCGATGATCATGCTTCAGTTATTTGTTCAATAGTTGAAATATTAGTCACTGAAGGATATAAGGTTCCTGATACAGTTCTAGAGGAGTTGTAAGAGGATTCAAAAGATAATAAGCATGAATTACCAATTTGTAAAACAAATAAGACTAACTCCTGGTTTTGCTCTTTAGCATAATTGCTTCTGCAACAAGTACTTAAGTTAGAATTTCATCTCTCGTTGTAGATAGTAAATAGATATTCACATACCTTTTTCACAAGCTTCATTTAATGTTTTTCTTTTTGGTTCGTCTTGGAAGTTTTTAAGAGAACGATACATTTATGGTTTGGATTGCTTATAGGTGTGTCAAAGATTATGGAGACTATTAATGTCTTTATGTCCAAAAAAAAAACTGAGGATATCTTCTAAGTATGATTTCTAGAACATTTCCAGAAAACACACGCCGAAATGAATCTAAGCATTACCATGTAGCTTCCATAAACAACCAAAAGAATTCAGTTACCCATTCTCTTTTGTTTAGATATTGTAGAGTTGATGGAAAACCATTTTCCACGCCACTGACCGGTTGTCGCAGCCGTCAAAGTTAATTACTGATTCACTAACTGTAGCAGTAGTGGAACCAGGTCGAATCCCTAGAGAACTACAAATTAATTTCCTAGTCTCAGTTGATTAACCGAATAGGGGGGGTTTGGATTGAGAATTAATACTAATTAATAGAAATAGAATAAAAAGCAAAGAAAAAAATTAGAAAGGCAGGAGGACAGTAATATTGAGAATAAACACTAGTAGCACACATTTAACATACAAGTATCCCATTGACTATTTCAAACTCAAATGAAATAAGTCTCAACACTCTCACGAGAGTATCACTCATGTCACTCGAAATGTGTTTAGGAAATTGGGACTCACTCAAATCAAAACAATAGAGTGTCATTGTCATAGGCTTGCTTGTGAATCAAATCTCCACCACTACAGAATGCGAATCAATGCATAAATCAAAGGGTCTTAACGTGGTTGTAATGGGTTTTAGGACAAGGTATGGCAAGAAAATGTCAAATTATGGCTTATGAACTCAAAAGGATGATGGTAATTGCTTGCTTTGCTTGACACATTTTTCTTCTTCAACCTGACTCAAGTGCTTGAAAGAATTCAACTCTTCGACTTTTTTTTTTTTTCTGAATCATCTTTTTTTTCATGATATTTTTTTCTCTTTTCATCTTTCCTCGCTTTTTTTCTTTTCTTTTTTCTTTTAATCCTCATTTTCATCTTTTTCTCCCGAAAAACTATGAATCTCTTGTAAGCTACTTGAGTCATTTCATTTCATGTTGTCCCATAGCAACTTGCAAGCAACCCAATCATCACCATCCTTTTGAATGGGTTCAAAATTCTTTTTAGAAAATAACCAAGAGAAGGATAATTCGGCTTGAAACGTGGTTTAACCAAGAAAAGAAAGGCAAGGCTCAAAAGAGTTTTCTAATGGTGAATTTATTTGGTAGGCTCTTTTCAAGGTCAATTGGCTATTCCTAAATGCCCTTATCACTTTCATATACCAATTCACAAGAAATGTGGTCTCAAAATGTATTACACAAGCAAGTTCTAGAATGCACACACTAAGTTTGATGCCCTTAATCAAAGAAATGTATGAGCACTATTAAATGTAAGTGCTTTGGCTCAAAAGCTCACACAAAGGCTTTAGTGTTGATTCTTGAACATTTTTCGTTTAATGCAATCAATGAACACATTTCACACATTTTTATATGCTACTAGTGCTATATCTTTCTACTAATCTCAACTTAAACCACAAATTCTATAAGTTTTAGAGATGTTACAAGACAACATTCAGGCAAATTAGTGCAAGTCATAGAATAATTCCCACATTTCATCTCAAACACACATTAAATTCAAGCATAAATTTTGGTGTCTTTAAAAAAAAATTCAAATTTTCAACCAAAAATCAAGTGTTTTCTTACCAAAAATTTTCCACATAAAAATGCTCAACACTTCCATCAATGCACAATCTATGAAAAAATTAAGTAGAAAATCAAGTCTCTAATCAATCATCAAATATTTGCACAATCATACTATAGCAAACCTCCCCCACACCAAGTACCTACATTGTCCTTAATGTATGCATAAAACATCACAGATAGCAAGGGAATAAAAAGTAAAGAATATAGAGAACGTCCCTGAAACATGAAGTGGTGTCAAATCGGCTAGAGGAGCGAAGAATAGCAGTAGGGGATGGTGGTGCATGATTAGACGACGAGGGCGTGGCATTGGAGAGTGGTGCAGACAGAATAGAAGGTGAGATAAGGTGTGAGCCGCAATGGAAACAGCAACAGCAGCTACTAGGCGTCGGTTGTGTAGCAGCGACAGTGGGAGACAGTTGCGGCGGATGGTGATGCTGTTGGAAGATATCTTTTTTAGGCGTGATCACGCCTTAACAATGCCTCAAGTCAGTTTTGCAAGTATGCCAGAGAAGATGACTTCAGACATATTCAAATCAATGGTAGGGCGTGATCACGCTTTATTTCACTATGAACTATGTTGCAACATAGAAATGTGGTGCTGCTTTTGGCTTTAGATTTTAGACGTGAGCACGCCTTATATAGAGGTCAAACTGCGGAGTGTATGAAGTTAAATCCTAAAATTAAAAGAAAACCATAAAAAAAATTAAAAAAAAGCAAATAAAAGAATTGGGTTGCCTCCCAACAAGCGCAATTTTTTATCGTCGTTATGCTCGACGGAGTGCTTTGCTTTCAATGTGTCAACTGTTGGAGTGATGCCAATGCTTTGTTGCTGATGGTTGTGACTTCATCACCTCCAAGAAATGGTTTTGATTGATGGCCCTTCACTTTGAAAATTGTCTCGTGGCTAGACTTTTTATCCTTGCTACACCATGAGGAAAAACATTAACAGCTTCAAAACGTCCAAGCCAAGAAGAGCTCAACTTACCTGAGATGGGTTTTAAGCGAACTTTATAGAATAACACCTTTTTCCCAACCTCAAACAACTTTTTTAAAATCACAAAATCGCAGAACCTCCTTGTTTTCTCCTTACAATTTCTCAAGACTTCTCTTCCATCCAATTTCAGTACATTTTGCTTTTGACTAGTCCTTGGAAAATTATGTGGGATAATGTTTCGCTTACACCTAAATAGAGATATTGGAGGTGGTAGGGCAAGGCTTTTAGGTCCAGTAGTGTGATGTTGATTTTTACCTTGTTTAAGGTAATTTCCTTCTCATCCTCCTCTGATTTGGGCATACTGCAAGGGAAGAGAAGAGCATAAGTGTTAGACGAAGGAGGTGAAATTAGATTAGACTCTACCTTTTCATTTTGTACTTCGGTGTATTCAAGATCTTCTCGTCCTCTGAGGTGTCCGCCGGTGCTTTGTTCAATCATGTGTAGCTCCTCTCTACTCTGAGGTGTCATCGCACTCGCGTTCTCTGGATTGACTTCAGTTTGTTGGGATGCTTGAGCTTCTAATTTGCTAATTGATGTGGCTAATTGAGAGATTTGATTTCCTAAGAGTTGTAAGCCCGCCATTGTATCCTGTTGAAATTGAAGAGTAGTGAGGGCAAGGGATTTAACAATATCCTCTAAACTCATACCTGAATTTGGCGTTTGCGGTGCAGCTTGCACAGGAGATGGAGGTGGTTGGTATCTCAGTTGCTTTTCTTGATCCCAATAGTTGAAATGATTTTGCCATCCTAGATTATAAGACTCAGAGTAGAAATTATATGTTGGAAATTCTCTTTCTGCATTTACTCCCCAATATGATGGAAATCCATATTGTTTATGATTCTCGTCCATCGTGGAAATCCATTCGCTTCCTGCCATCCTTTCTTCAATTTTCTCAAAGAATTCACCACCAACAGTTAAACTATATCAAGTATTGCACGAATATTCCTTGCAAACTAAAAAAAAGATTAGCAAGGGAAGAAAAAGAACAACGAGACTAAGAAACTAAAGTAGTTCCCCGGCAACGGCGCCAAAATTTGACCGGTTGTCGAAGCCGTCAAAATTAATTACTGATTCACTAACTATAGCAGTAGTGGAACCAGGTCGAATCCCTAGAGAACTACAAATTAATTTCCTAGTCTCAGTTGATTAACCGAATAGGGGGGGTTTGGATTGAGAATTAATACTAATTAATAGAAATAGAATAAAAAGCAAAGATAAATTATTGAAAGAAATCAAGAGGTAAGAATTTCGATCCAAGGGAATGTGTCACCCAATCATTATGTTCATCATTGATCACATAAGAATAATTTCACAATTAAGCATTCAACTTTGAAATCTATTAGGATAGCCATAATAAATTTCTGTTTTCCTATTATAATTGACTTGACTCGAGCATCTAAGTCAAAACTTATTATCTCATGACTGGGCACGATAGCGTTCCATATCAATTCAATAATAGCATGTGCATTAATGAAAACAGTTGAACCTAGATCAAATAATTGAGATAGCTGCAATCATTTAACCTAGTTTTCTTGTCCCTACAAATAAATCATGCAAAGTACATAATTAACCTGTTTGCTACTTGTACCACTCATTCATGACAATTACGGATCACTGTAATCTTGGATAGCAATAGAACAATTAGTATCGAATCGAATTGTCAGATCTATCAATAATAATCATTCCATAAAATATAAATCAAGACAAGAAATACTTAGTGAAATTAGATAAAAACCAAGATCTCAAAACATAATAATTAGGTTCAACGTCTCCCTTGAATCAGAAAAGAATTAGCTACACAACATATGTAGAGAAAATCCTAAAAAACATAAACTAAGAAGAAGAAGAAGAGATGAACTATACTAATAGAGTAATAAAATATGAAATTGGATACTAATCTCAAGCCTTCACAACACTTTTATAGCACAAAAAACGTTTCTCTCTTGCCTTCCAACTTGCCGTGTGGAAAAGGAAATAAATCGCAGCTATAAATCTTTCCAAATGCCTATTTCATGTAAACAGACCCGAGCATTGGATAGGGCGTGATCACGCCCTATCGGATGCTCAATTCTGTTTCCTTCTCAGCTCTGCCCATTGAATAGGACGTGATCACGCCCTATTAGATGTTCAAATCAGTTTTCATCTCATCTTTTCCTTAATCACTTATTGGCTTCATTTTGGACTTTTTGGCTCTCTTTTCTTCAAATGGGGTTAATGGCAATCCTTCACCTGAAATATGCTTACTTCAATTATCAATGCAATAAATTCATTCTAAAAACACTTGAATTAAGCATGCATTAAGTGATAAAACACACATCCTATCAGCCACCGAACTTCTTTGTTACTCTCCAATGTTCACTTACATATGCTGGAATTTGGGAAGTATATAGCTCAATGTTCTGTTGAAATCAATGCGATATTTCTGAACCACCTATCATATCTAAACATTTCCATGGTGGAACCCAAGAGTCATCTCTCTGAGATGGATATCGGCCATTGTAGGATGAGCACATGTTAGCTGAAGGGAAAACAATTTGAAATTAGAGGACTGGAGATTCTTCTCATCCTCAGAAAAGGTAATTCCGCTCTTAAGTACAATTCATTTTGTGCATTTCCATAATTTTCAGAAAACTGTTGCTCTGGCCACCCAATTTGCATTAGTCATTTACATAATTTTGGCTCTTGCCTTTGGTTGCTCAACTCCCATAGATGTTATTGCTGTGACACCTGGAAATTCTTCTTTTCATATTAGAGAAGTGATAAAATTCTTTCACATTGCCATTTTGTTTGTCTTTTAATGCTGAAAGACTTGATAACCTTGGATGCTAAGACTTAATTGTGATACTAGATTCAAGAAATTGCCAGCTATTGTGTCCCTCATTTGCAGCATCATATTCCATTCTTTTTGTGTCCCTTCCGCTCCAGCTCAATGGAAGAGAATACAAAATCAAGATCCAATTTTCACTTACTATCAGACCTTGATGAAAAGAAAGAAAAATTGGAGACGCAGAGGACTACAAGATTTCCTTGGTTTGGCAATACCATGGTTTGTCATGGGGAGGTAAATAACTGGATTAGAGAAAATACTTTATCTGGAAATATTAGGACTAAGAATATGCAGTCTTGGGCCATCTTGGTTGGCATTCCAACTAGGACTATCTATCAATAGGGTTGGCAATTTCAACCCGGACCCGGAAAATTTGGCCCGGGCCCGCCCCACATGGGGCGGGTCTGGGACGTTATTTTCTGGGTCCGGGGCAGGTTTTAGTAGCCCCGGCAGGGTCCGGGGCAGGGTACGGGTCCTGCCCTGCCCCCGCCCCGACCCCGCCCCCCCGCCCCATTGGACCCGCCCCCGCCCCGCCCCGACCCCGTCCCACCCCGGACCCGTTCTTTTTTTATTAAATATTATTAATATATAATATATTATAAATAAAAATTTATAGTATTATATATATACATATATATATGAATCCTAAATAATTTTTGCATGTATCCAACTGTATATACAAAAATAAAAAATTAGTTGATAAAAAATTTAATAATTAACATGAACGTATTTTTTGTCTTATCCAATTCATTTTAGATTATATTAAAGTATTTAAATCTAAAACTGATATTATTTTATTAAAAAATATTAATTTAATGTATTCTTTGTTTATCCAATTCATTTTAAAGTTTGTAACTATATTAAGGTATTAAATATTTTATATTTGTATAGTTATTAATATTAATTAAAAAATAAATATAAGTTATTTTTTAAAAGTTGTTGATCTCATTATATACAAAGAAATAATAAACAATATTTTAATTTATTGTTTATAATATAAACTACTAATTAGTTTAGTAGTAATATATTTAGTAAAATATACCAAAAAATAAAATAAAATTCATACCGATGGGGGGGTTGGCGGGTCGGGGTCGGGGTCGGGGTCGGGGTTGGCGGGTTGGGGTGGCGGGGCGGGGTTGGCGGGGCGGGGGCGGGTTTTAACGGGGCGGGCGGGACGGTACGGGTCCGAAGCGGGGCGGGGACGAGTTATGGGGCTTGCCTAAACTTAATGGGGCGGGTCTTGGGTCTGGGCGGACCCGTACCAGACCCGCCCCATTGCCAACCCTATCTATCAAGCTATATTGACTGAGTATCTCAACCTCAATATTGTCCACGTTAAGTCGAAGTAGTTCATTAGAAATTCTTTGCTTCAACTAAAACTTGCATCGAGCTAACTTCTTAATGGCGTGAAACTGACTCACGGAATCAGGTTTCCATCAACAAAAAAGAGGCAACAAAGACAAGCGTGAGAAAACTGGTCCTGCATGACTTCAAACAGAACATTCGATTTACTATTCAAGGTAATAAGAGCTCATCCATCAGATATTAATTAGTTGGACAATACTGATTTTTATAACTTAGCCAATGCATGTTGCTTTGACTGAGGAGAGCTCATTTTGTACTTAACTCCATTGGGGCAAAATCAGCTCACAAGTTATTCAATTCTAATCTTGATTCTCAAATTCAACTTCTTTAGTTTGGCAGATATAAGTGGAGCTGCTGTGAGCGCTTCAAGCTGTCTTGGCATAGTTTATTGTCAAGCCCTAACTCCAAGCACCACAGGAATTTCCCCCTCATATAACATCTACTGTGTTTTTAAACTGGCTGTCTTCTGTAAGCTATCATCAGAATACATCTGCAGTTTTATTGAAGATGAATTTATAGCTACACTGTTGTCTGTTTTGTACTTTGTAGAAAATAAGAGTGGAAAAAGAGAATGTTGTATTTTACTATTAATCATTCCACCTCTATATATAGTGGTGGAATTTAAAGATGACTACAACTTAATGGATAATAACAAAGATTACCTATATAGAAATATAGATAACACAATAAGGAAACAAATAATCACATAATAAATTAATATAAACACTCCCCCTCAAGCTGGAGCAAATATACACAAAACATCAAATGGCTTTCCTCCTAAGGTTTTGGTAAAAATATATGCTCTTTGTTCTGAATAAGGAGTAAAGGGAGTGCAGATTTTTTGACTCATGACGGCCTCACGAACAAAATGACAATCGACCAATATGATTTTAGATACTCTCATGGAAAATAGGAGGGCAATATGAATAGATAGACTGCTTGACTGTCACAGGTGCATATGGTACTGGTCATCGTACATAAACCAACTCTTTCATGTAAGTTAGTGTTTTCATCATAAGATTTCAACTAGTGCGTGTGACGTATTGATGACCGATGACTACTCACAGATTTATATCCATCAGCAGGTGACCTAAGCAACACTGTAGTTGTATTTTTACTTAATTGATGTTATGTCCCAAGTCAACTGCATTCCACCAACAGTAGGTTGCGATATAGCAGATCAGTAGACTTCCTATACATTTATCGCCCCAAGCAATACTCTGAATCATAGTACACCTTCTTATGTCTACATCATGTCCATGTCGCTTTGAACAATAACCATATTAGCCAGGAGATGCCTTTTATAGTAAACGTATCAAGATTCTTATGAAGACACATGGCATCCGCATAATGAACTGTACTACGAGGCATTATCCTAACTGACTTAACAACCATATGGCTATATGGCGGACGATAATCAGCTGTCTACGTTATAGTTATAGTTATTAGCTTGTCCAGTCCTCTCCATAAGTCCTTAGTCTTAATCTATCACAAATAAGATCACAAGCCGAGCATTGTAAGCCATAAATATCCGAATTAGAATTCTAGGAGTCGCTACCTACTGGTTGTACAATAAGATAGCCTACTGGAGTGCACAGGGACCTGCTATTATCGTTGAGGAGGTCGAGCACGCAATATTGTTTTATCTGAGAAGGGGATGATTCCCATGTGTATATTGCGCTAGCAGAGCGCCAATTTCAATACCTTCTATAAAAATACCTTGGGATACATCCCAAATCAATTGAAGTATAGAACGAGTGATGTTGACTTCTGTAGTGTAATGTGTACTTGGGGCCTCGTCGAGTTCGCAGACAAGAATATCATCTCACCTCGGTGAGTAGTGCAAAAATTATTCGGATACAGATATTATGACTGCAAGGAAGGAACCATAACGTGATTTTCGTTAGACAGTTTGGACAAAGCTAAAGAATGAAATCTGCTTGGGCATCGTGAAACTCCAACACTCACCAAATATACGGACTGATTTATCAAAACCATGCTCTATGGACTATTGTTTGAGTGACCTATGATATCAACAGAGCGCATCACTGTTAAATTTGCACACCATACGTTGGCTTCTCCCCCTTGAGCAACATAACACAGGAGGTTGCTCCATGATAAACTGTTTCGTTCAGATCACCAGTCATCCAAGAAGCAATTTATTTATATTCCAATTTGATATCACTGCGTCCCACAGATTGAAGAGTTGACTGAAGTAGGGTAAATTAATGACTCACGATATAGTATGATGGCAAGCGACAGAGAGAAATAACAAGAGTTGTCGAAATATTATCGAACGCCCATATTGAGATATGTCATGAGCTTGTAAGGCCCTTGAGCAACAGAGGGACGATGCTTTGTACCTGTCACACAATGGGTTCCATCTGGCACGGAAGTATGGAGGTAATAAGACCACATGCGATCACAGCAACACACATCAGTATCCAGGAGTTACCTCACAAGCTCCCTGTGCCCTCGGAGATGAAGAGCAGATAGAGGGCTCTCCTCAAGTCAAAAGGCCAAACATGGCAATTGGCTAAAAGTTAGGTACATTTCCGTCGTACCATAGCCATCATCTCAAGCGGATGCTCGAAATGTGCTTCGAAGGATAAGTATCTCCAAGCGCTATAGAAACATGATGATAGAGGATATCAGCAATAGAGCTCGATATGGTATAGTGACAAAGAACTCGCGCTAGTAAGAGAAAGAGATGTGAAGCCAAGGCGATGAGTCTATGTAATAGTAAATCGATTAGTTCTAGTTTGAGTCCATGACCAGAGGACCTGGTACTATGACTCATTTACCAGTTATTCCGATAGAGCATGTAAGCTAATGATGTCATGTCGTTGGTCTCACAGAAAGAGTGCAGGAGCTGCATTGAAGGGCAAGTATACTTTTCTTCGAGCGTGATGGACTAGATGGGCGTGGTTTATTGGATGGACGCGTTTAACGACGAGAAATACATATCTTGTAATGGACGGGTAGGGCGTTGATTGGGATATGGGTGTGGAATAGTAAGGTGGGGACAGGTAAGGGGACTGAGGTTAGAGGAATGGTGGAAGAAGAGTTTGGGAGAGTAATAATGGTGTGGGATTGAAAAAGGTAACATCTGCAGAGGTGAAGGATCGATGACACTAGAAGGGTATATACCCTATATCCCTTCATGCCGCCAAAAAATATAATCATTTTAATGAACGGGACGGATTTGTCTAGAGTAGAGGAATGGAGATGTACGAAACACACACACCCAAAGACTATTATGTTTTGCAAATAATGGTGTATCTGGAAAAAGGCAAGAGTAAGGGGTGTCCCCATTAAAAACACTTGAAGGCATACGATTAATAAGATAACAGGCAGTGAGAATTGCATCCCCCCAATATGACTTGGGGACATGCATATGTGTCATGATGGTTCGAGCAACATCGAGAAGATGGCGATGTTTGCGCTCTGCTACACCGTTTTGTTGAGAGGTATATGGGCATGAAGTTTGATGTAAAATCCCGTTGGAGTCACAAAAGTCAGAGATAATTTTCTGGACAAACTCAAGTGCGTTGTCAGTGCGAAGGATTCGAATATTAACAGAGAATTGAGTTTTAATTTCATTGTAAAAAGGAAGTGGATGATAGTAGGGACTTGAGATCTTATCCTTGAGTAAATAGACCAAAGTCATTCTAGAGTAATCATCAACAAAAGTAATGAAGTAGCGAAAACCATTAATAGACTCAAAACGACATGGACCCCAAATATCAGAATGAACTAAAGTAAAGGGATAGGAACTACGTTTGTCAACTCGAGGTGGAAAACTAGCAGATGGTGCTTTCTGAGTTCACAGGACTCACATGCTAAACGAGACGACTTAATAAGTAAGACTTTCTGTAGTGTATGAAGGGACGGATGGCCAAGGCGACAATGCCATTGAAGAGGGGAAACCGAGGCAGAAAGAGCACGAGCTTCAATAGGTGGGAATGTATTTAGGAAGTATAGACCGCCACGCTCATGACCGCCACCAATCGTCCTCCGTGTTTGCAGATCCTGAAACACACAGTAAGAGGGGAAAAAGGTTACTAAGCAATTGTGTTTCTGAGTAAGCTGACTAATAGAGAGTAGATTAACAGGAAACTCTGGGGCAAAGAGCACATTAGTGAGAGTAAGATGATTCGGTGGATGTATTGTACCAGATATAGAGAATAGGAACCATCAGACGAACGGGGGGAAGAGATAGAGATTAAATTGGAAAAGTAGTGAGATGGGTAGTAGCACCAGAATCTAGCACCCCAAGCACTTACCCGTGAAGCGCAACAAAAGCATCCGGAGAGGAAGATGTGGTGGGGTAGCAGAGTTAGCAACAGGGCGATGGAGTAGTTGCTCGTATTCCTCACATCTCAAGGTAACTGATTCGAAGGGATTCGGTGAAGGTTCTAGTGCTGCAGGCTCACCACCACTAGTAACAGTGTTAGCCCAGTCTGGTTTGCCATGTTTGATCCAGCATTTGTCGACGACATGGTTCGTTCGACCATAATGTGTGCAATAACGAAAGTTAGTAGGGGTGTTGGAGGCACGACCGCGACCCCCACAGCCTCGGGAAGAGGGGCGGTCCCGACCACGTACTGCCATGGCGGAGGACTCAGTGGTTGTTCCAGATGAAGATATAGAGTCAGAAGACCCAATAGCCACTCTGAGGACACGAGCAAGAGCATTGGATAATGTAGGAACCGAGTCACTGGCCAAGAGATGATCATGGACCACTTTCAAACTGTTGTCAAGGCCGGACAAGAACTTTGCCACCAAAAAAATCCTCCCACTGAGCTTTGCGAGTCTGAGCATCACAACTCAATGGGTGATATAGCAGAATTTCATCAGATGTCCCCTTTAGCAAGGCAAAATAGTATGAAACTGCCCGACCATCTTGCTTGAGGGAAAAAAGTCTCTCATATAATTCAAAAACACGAGATAGGTTCTTTTCATGGGAATACATATTATGCAACGCATCCCACATGGCTTTAGCCGTGTTTAAGAACATAACATTAGCACTAACAGATTCTTCCATACTATTGAGAAGCCATGTCATGACAGAGTAATCAGCTTGTTGCCAAGTAGAAAAAATAGCATCAGTGGAAGGTGGGGGAGAGATAAATATATGGTGCAGTTTATTTTGGGAGCCTAAGAATAATTTAAAGCTTGAGACCACAAAATATAATTCTGCCCAGTCAATTTCACAGTAGTACCAAGAGCAGTTTTATGTTAAGTAGAAGCTATCACTGAACAAACAGACAGACAGATAAAGAGGGCAGACCACAAAAGAAATTTCAGCAGAGCATGTGGGGCAGAGAAAGATTAATAATAGAGAGAGCACTTATGCCATGGGTGGTGTGGAGAGGTCGGGTGGCGGCAGCGACGGGCGCTAGAGGGGCGCAGCGCGGCGGACAGAAGCGCAGCGCCGGGAGCGGCGCGGAACAGCACCGGGAGGCGCGCGGGACAACGGCTGGAGGGGCGCAGAACAGCGCCTGGAGCGGCGCGGCGCCGGCGGGCGAGGTGAAAGGCGGAGGTGTGGCGGCGGCGGGAAGGGTGGGAGGGTTTCAGATTGGGATTAGGGTTTTACTAATTAGGGTTTAACCCTTTTTTTTTTTTTTTTTAAACCTGCTGTGATACCATGTAGAAAATAAGAGTGGAAAAAGAGAATGTTGTATTTTACTATTAATCATTCCACCTCTATATATAGTGGTGGAATTTAAAGATGACTACAACTTAATGGACAATAACAAAGATACCTATCTAAATAGATAACAGTAGATAAACACAAATAGGAAAAGGATAATCACAAAATATTCTAACATACTTCTTTATCATCCATAGATCAAAACAATATGAGCACTTGCGATCTTATATTAAAAACTGACGTGGATCTATTTGAGAGTACATGCATGTCAGCTGGATGGAATTTAATGATTGTACAATCGGCAAAGTACCTTTGTGCAGTTCTAAACGCTTTTCTGTGATGATGGATCAGCACGAAGGCTCTCTTTCAGATTATATATTGATTGGTTGATTTCTAGCTTTGGCCCCTCCGTGGACCCTTCATGAAAACTTAGTACTGTCCTAATAGCTTTATGATTTGAATGCTATTGCTGTTAGCTTCTGCATGACAAGGTCAAAATGTGCTAGGGGACCAATGGTGTTGTCCCAACACAGTCAGCGTCTTATGTCTAAACAGTGAAGTAGCTAGGAGGATTCTCAACCATTTCCATAACTTTGAGATTTTGTTCTAAGAGAAAAAGATAAATGTTGGCCTTGATCCACCTCTTACAACAGAGCTTAGATGCATTGCAGTATGATCTGGATAACAATTTCTACATTTGTATTTTACGTCACCAGTTTTTCTTGTTTAGCTTGTTCATACATTGATGTCCCATAATTCAACTTTTCTATTGATGATTTATTGCAGGAGACTAGCTTTTGGTGGATTATATGATTAGGCATGAGTTCATGGATTTTTCTCTTGAAATTTATGTCTGGAAATGTTGATTAGGATGCTGATTTAAAGAAATTTAAGCCATTTAGTACTGCAGAGAATTTAACAGTTCTTCAATATTTGCTGGAGGTAATGTGTGCTGAAACTTCTATTGTTATACAACTTTCAAATTACTGTTATAGTTTTGTGGTGTTGACAAGTCTTCTTCATGGTCATATAAGCACAATCAAGTTCTTTTGTCAAAGTCTTTCTCAACATTGAAACTATAGTCATCCTTTGAATTTCCGCCCTTCACATAAAAGGTCAATGAAGGAATTTGTACCATCACAGAAGTCTTCTGCACTCACTAAATGCTGCAGGATTCTCATCCAAGTATTACTTTTAGTTACATTGAATGTCACTAGCAATTGTCTGATGATGTTCTTATGCATTAAATATCATAACTTTGTGTCATCTGAGTTCAGTACTGCACGGTATGGAAGAAGTTTGAATTTGGATAAACTGAAAAGGATATGAAAACTACTAATCTCTTTTATGGAGTCGACGCATTTGACTGCCTTGAGAATGCTTCCAACTTAGATTATTCAGGCAGGAAATTGGAGTTGCATGATGCTTATTGCCCGCTATTGTGCTGAGATTACCCGACTCACTTCTTATGATGATTTCTTTTGTTCAATGCACAAACAGGTACAGAAAATTTGCATTGTGGGCTTGAGTGCTATCTTAGCCACGATCAATCCTTATTGCAATGTTCGATGAATATACTGACATGGGCAAAGCTCAGAATGATATGCAGGAGACCATCTTTTCAAAAGTAAGCAGAATCATACGTAAGCTCATGTATTCAGTTCTGTGCTGGTATTTCCTACATTTCTTGTACTTACGATGGTGTAAAATATACAGGAGGTGATCACAAAATTTAGGTCGCTAACAACTTGAGCTGAAATGTTACAGAAAAACAAACAAGGATTAGAATAACTTTTGGACAAACACACTGATATTATCCACATTCATCTCTTCCGCGAATGGTTCAACGACTTTGATGAACCCTCAAGAAGATCCAGGATGTAAGTTTCCAAGTCTTGTTCAGTGTACTTAATGTGCTTTTCACCAATCAAACTCGTGATCTTACTAACAAAATTCCGGTATGCAGGGATGACTGCCTTTGAAGCCGAGATCCTCAGATCTTCACGAAGTCGAGGGTCCGGGACACGCCATCTCGTTTGGTTCTTATGCACATCCTCAAAAGCAGCAGTGAAATCCCGGCATCTTGCCTTTAGAGTTGCCTTCCCTGTTCTCCCATCGTCACGGAGCAAGGCAAGAATAGAACTCCATGTGACTCGTTCGTAGCACATTGCATGCTTCCGGAATTTCCCAACATGGTTTCTGATCCAGTCATCGCCAAAGTAGCGGACAATTTTTGAGTCCCCAAATCTTTTGAACCATGTAGTGGATGTTATTCATCAAAAAGATGTGTCTCAAAGGGCTTTCTTTGTATAAGTTGGACTTTTCATGTAAGTTGGCTTCTAATATCAATGTCAACGACTGCAGGTGAGTAGCAACTGCATTCTGCCCAACATCTGAGTTTACTGTGTCGGGAGCTTGAAGGAGTAAATTGAGAGTATCTCCGTATTCTGCGAAGCACATGATGTAGTTTATGACATATTTGGTGAGAGGGTGAATACCACCATTTGGGAACGGAGTTGTAGACGAGCACGAGGCGACATGGTTCCCTAACTCTTTAAAGATGACGGTGGCAGAATCCCCTAGCCTCCTCAAAAGCTCGTAGAACTCAACCCTGACCAACGAGCCGATCTCTTCAGGAAACAAAGCATCCACATCCGGTACAAGAGCAGCCAAAACCTCATACATATCAAGCAAGCAATAGAGCCATTCTGGTTTGTGAGGTCCAATGGACACGGCCTGACCAAAATTCAAGAGGCACAGGATAGGAGCCTTTGAGGCCTCGATTAAGCAAGCTGAACTGATGTGGCCATGTTCTCCCAGAACTTGGTTGAACAGCCGCTTCGCGCTAGCAAGATAGATGCTGATGATGCTCTTTATCGCATGGCGCCACATCCTGATTCTGGAGTTCAAATATTTCCACTCCATCTGGAGCACGTCTTCGATGCTGAACTGTTTGACGTCAAGAATTGTCAAATACTCGGCGAACGTGCCCCTCCAGAACCCGCAGAAAGCCTGACAGAACTCTTGATCATAGCCAGAAGCAAACATTACATCAGCAATGGACTTTATATGAGGTATTACATCTGGATGGATCAAATCCATCACATATTCCTCAGTCTCTATGCTGCTGCTCTCCCTTTGAGATGCATTCTCAAACAACTCATCTTCGTTCGGGACAACTGATTCCTCCTCATATATGGGATTCTGTTCACAAGACAGGAGGGAGACGCATTCATGAGCAAAACGCTGCTTATTCTGGACAAGAATATGGATGAGCTCTTCTTGGAGTCTGGCCATAGCCATCTGCAGAATACTGTGAGCCTGATCGAAAAGCTCCTTACTTCTGCTGCTTCTCTGTAATGGCATATTCTGCAATGTTTCTGCCAATCTCTGGACCTCAGCAACTGCCTGTAAGTACTCCAAAACTATGACACAAGTAGAATCCCATATCCTTGAATGGTTTGAATGCAAACTCATGATGGTGTGCTGAGCCGACATGAGCCTAGTCTCAATTTCTCTGATATTCTCTGCTTCAGCCTCATTGAGCCTGATCATTTTCGACAAATGGGTGTCCAGATCTGCTAGTGTTCTCATAACATTGTCATCGCTCAATATCTTAGTCGCCTCAAGGGCCTTCACCAGGTGATGAACCGCAGCAATCACATGGTGCTCCCCCCCATCCGGGATTCCGGCCATCGCTTCACAAAGACCTTTAGCCAAGAATCTGCTTATGTTCTTGTATGATGACTCAACAATTCTTTGGTGATTGGATGAGAATAAAACAAAATTTCAATAATCCCTTGATCAAAAGAAGGTCATTCAACAGAATTTTCAAGGCAAACAAGCCTTCAATCAATGGCGGCTCAACAGGTGGCTTTGTTAAAAAACAAGAACATTGACTGCTACAGAAAAACAGACTTCCAAGAATTTCCAAAGCATTACCAATCAAGAATTTGGAAACAAAAGCAAAGAGGGATGACAACACACATATATCTGTGTGTTTTTGTGTGTGTGTGTGTGTGTAAGATTTAGGACAGAAAGTTTTCCACAAGAAGATGAACTCAAGAATGTCCAGAACAAATGAGGGTTTCTCTCTCTTGATCCCTCTCTCTCATGCCCAACCAGAAAAGTGCAAATACAAACAAGAATCCAACAAGCAAAGTGGGTAAAAACATACAAGTTTCTGGACAAAAAACCAGCACACACAAATTCGGACAATTGTGATGAAACTGCTGCCAGAATTTACACAAACATGGAACATTAATGAATGATGAAGAGCATAACTATGAAACCTGGTTTCTTGGGCTATACCATTCTCTAAGATGAGCAAAAATCTTGGAAGTCAAGAACTGTGAATTTGATGAAGACGAACATCTTTAAAGGAGGGAGAAAAAACTTCACGCGTTTAGTGCAGGGAAAAAGACTTGCACAAGAAAAGAAAATTCAGATATGGTTGTAATAAAAGGGAGAGTGGGGTTCTTTGGGATTGGTAGAAAGCTTTTCCTTGCAACTACTTTGATTTGATGTAGTTTTGTAATAAATTTGTTACCTCATTTATGACAGAAAGTAGTTGTTTAAGAGTTTTCTACTGTAATAACAGTGATAAAACTCGAAAGTGTTTGAAAATAAAAGTAAAACGATAGTAATTTTTAGAGTATTTGGTAAAATAGTTTGATGTTTATAATTTTATAAATTTATTGTAGGAATTTGTGATTAGCCGATTATAACTTTTGAGTTAGACCAACTGAATTAAAAATAAAGGATTAATTACGCTTGGAACCTCTTTGAAAATATGAAGTTATGCTTTTTTTTTCAAATAAAATTTTTAAATTATACTTACACACCCTCTGAAAATTTATTGTTTATACCTTATCTCCTCTCGTTAGAATTTGGACGAGAAATGTTGGCATTAGTTTAAAAAAATTATATAAGTTTTTAATTTTACCCGCCATTTAATATTTTTCTGTAATAATTTTGTACTTATAAGTCGAAAAATATAACAATGGTAACATCACTCCATATACGTGTGTGTATATATATGTGTGTGTGTGCGTGTGTGTGTATATTGTATTTATCCCTTTATATGTACAAAATAGATACTTGAAAATATTAAGGAATAAAAATTTATAAAAATTATTTTGCTAATAACCCTAACGAAGTGAGTCAGGTGTAAACTAAGAATTCTCAGAGGGGTTTAAGTGTAATTTCAAAAAAAATGAGGGAAAAGTGTAATTTTATATTTTCAGAAGGGTCCAAGCGTAATTAATCCAAAATAAAATTATAAATTAAAAAAAAAAGAAGTTTCAATTTATAAAAGTATTACCTATTATAAGGAGCGGTTGCAATAAAAATGAAATTTTAATTTCTTGTATTTTGAAGTTTTGTGTGTGTTTGTTTGTGAGCAGAGTAAGGAGTGGGGGTGGGTGGTGGTGCTATTGAGCATTGACTTTGTGACTATAAACTATTTGGACAAGTCAATGAATGTACGGACATTGTTTGACCAATGCTAATTTTGTTCTAATTTCTTTTTTCTTCTTCCCAACTTAATTTAGGCCATATACAAATTTTATCATAATGGGCTTTGGGATTAAAATTTTGGTAAGTTAAAATTATTTTAGAAATATCTTATTATTGTTTGTAAAATTATAAATATATTTTTAAATAAAAAATAATTATGTAGTTCTTAAATGTTGAGGTAAAAATAATTATATTACTGTTGCTGAAATTCTTTTTTTTTTTTAAAGAAGAACATTTAAAAAAATATTAAAAGAATATGAGTGTCGGTAAAGTAAATAACCCATATGGCTTAGTAGTTCATAAAATTATCTATACTAATATAAAAAGAAAAGGGGTTCCATACTCATAAATAACAGTTAATGATACCGCTGCACCAATTTTTTAAAGTAAAAAATTATCTTCAACTAAAAGGATAACAAACTCATTGCACTTTCCAAATTATATATTAACTAAGAAATTATTTTTGTTCTTTTCTTTTTTAATGTAATATATTGACTTGTATATTTTTTTCATACTTAATATATTTTAAAATATAAAAATTATTGATTATGTGCACGCAGGAACGGCGTACCACAATGGCTAGTAATTTATAATAGAAACGGACATTTTGATCAGTTTACTATAAATATTGGAGGAAAACCTAATGAATGCTAACAGAATGAGCTCATTATTAGATGGTCGATAAAATCAAAAAATTATTTGTAATTTTTTAATAACAAGGAGAAATTTATAATTATCTCAAATTTTAGGAATGTGGTTGTAATTTACCCTTAAAATCTTTAATGTAATTTCAAAATAACTTTTTTTTATATGTTAGACTAACATTGATGTATATGTTGGTAAACATACACATTTATTTACAAAGGTAAAAGAAGTAATTTTATATATAAGCCACACATAAAATATATACACCCTACCACATTATACAACTCTCATCTTAACACTACAAAACATACTCCGAATATTAATTTTTTTTACACCAAGTTATTATTCGTTGATTTGACAATTCATAACCCACTCTCTCTAAAAAATTCTCTCACTAGATTTAATCACACATATAGTGTTGTTGTACTGAGGGTAAAATTTTCGTTTCATCCATTAATCAAAATTACAACCACATCAGACACAAATCTTAATATGTTCCTCAATGGGTCAATGTAATTTATCATAAACTTTTTCCTAGTCCTCCAACAACAATTTTTTTCTAAACCGCCCGGATGTGGGGGGAGCTTTTTGGGGTCCCCGTTCCTTCTTTATTTAAAAACAAAAAATAGCCAAATTTACAACGGGGAGTACTAACACCGTAGTATCGCCTAGAAAATCATAAATAAGGAGTACTACTCCATTACAATCATCAAAAGCATAATAAATAGTACTACTCCTGTACAATCATCAAAAGCATGAATAAGGAGTATTACTCCCTCACAATAGATAAGCAATAAAGCATAAATACAGAGTACTACTCCCTTACAAAAAGTTTTCTAGGTATACTGTCAAAAAAGGGAATGAGTTGGTGGCGATAATCCAGCATATCAAAAATGTTTATGTCAATTTGCTCGAATCATCGAACCCAATTTATCACCTGCAAAAGTTTCACCGACAACAAAAAATATAAAGAAATGTAAATTACCGTCAAGTTGAATAAAAAATTTGGCATGTCAAATTGTTCTCTTTTCGCTCGTCAAATTGCTCGAATCAATTTATTTGTTCACTTTTCGCTTTTTGTTTTTTCTTAAAATGCTCCCAAACTTAAATTTTTTTCTACAATATAATTTTAACAGAAAAGTAGAGATTATTATAAATACCTATATATTAATCATTAAGAAACTTATACATGCACATAAGAACCATCATGTGGCACAATGAGTTCATTTTATTCCTATATAATGCTCATTAGTGTTGTTACTCTTGGAAGAGTCAGTTTAGGTCATGGTATGTGACTACTAGGCGTTGTAGATTAGTTAAGCAATTTACATGCATTTTCTTCAACTTGGCAACACAACCAATTATTGAAAAGGTCATAGTTCTTAGTATAATATTTTGAAATCACATCAATTACAATTTGATAAACTATAATTTCAGTTTGATAGAGATTGCAAATATACAGATCGGAACAAAAGGTAGAAATAGTTTAGATACGATGTTCAACATAATTTGTAAACAATAATTTAGTTGGGTCAGAGTTGTTTTGTAACAGCTATGATTTAACAACCAAATTGCATAATGGTTTCTACTTGCCTTGAAGAAATTAGACGTTCCATTTTTCGATGTGCATCGAGTTCTACGCCACTTCTTTCAAAATAAGACTGTTCAAAATTTTGACTTTGCACTATGTCAAGAATTCAACTCGATCAACACTCAGTCACCAGAGCTTGAGAAAACCGAAACAAGAACTTGTGAGGGGGAGAAAATAGAGTGAAAAGTTTTGCAAAAGTGTGCAAGTGTTGTTGTGTCTTTCCCTTTTGCAGGCATCTCTATTTCTAGAGCCTTCAACCATTAACCTAAAATTAAACAAAAAAACGGTGTGTTTGAAAATTTGGATAAACATTAAGTGATCGAAAAAACGTGTAACGTTTTAAAATTGTAAATTTGATGCTAAAATATTTTAAAATTGTCAAATTTAAATTCCAAATTAATTCCGAACTTTCTGCAAAAGGATAGATATTAAGACATTTGCCCTAACACCCACACCTGGAACTGGGACAGACAAGCGACAACACATTTATAGGATTTCCACAAGCCCATTGACAGGTCAAGAGTATTTTAACTCTTACAACCTCATTTTATTATATTCATGTCAATCTCTTGATTTTCCTATGTGGGATGTCAACACACATTTCTTCCTTTACAATCTAATATATGAATTAACCTTTTAATTGACATCCAACTTATTGGATTAAATTATTGTTCCAAATTAACATATCAAATGCCAATTACAGCAATAGTTTGAGAAGAGCTACACATTCAATCCTAGTTAGGATGACAAGTAGTCGAGTTTGGGGTCGATTAGTCAAAACATAGGACTCGACAAGTCAAAGAAATCTGAGACTTTGGATCCAATCCACCTTGAACTGAGATCCAACAAGTTGGACCTAGTTTAATATTTTTAAAATATTAAAAAAAATATTTTATAAAAAATAATATCACTATAAGTTTATAAAGATGAGACAATATATTAAAAGACTATTTTTTTTTTTTTGTAAAATTTATATATGTATGTTTTAGGCTTTAAAGTATCAAAATTTTAAAATATGTGTTGTTTATATATGCATTAAAATATTTATAAACTATCTTTATAATTATTTTAACTTATAAGAATATTAATTTTATGTATCATATGTAAGTATACAGAAAATATACACATATTTTTCATATATGTATATAAATCTATTTTATATAATTATATATAAAATTATATTTAAAAAGTTAAAAGAATCGAGTTTGGTCGAGTCGGCCATCCAAAATACTAATATGCCTGATCCAATTATGGCATCAAAACCCACCTCAAATGGGTCAAGTCCGTGGTTGCCATCCCTAATCCTGGCCTTTAATGGATGCTATGTACACTCCAATGCTTAAAATATTGTAGGGTTGGCAATTTCAACTCGAGCCCGAAAAATCCGTCTCAGACCCGCCCCATATGGGGCCGGTCTGGAATGCCATTTTTTGGGTTCGGGGCGGGTTTGGGGCAGCTAAAACCTGCCCCGACCGGGTCTGGGGCGGGGTACGGGTGCTGTCTCCAACCCGCCCCATTGGACCCGGCCCCGGCCCCGGCCTAACCCTACCTCTTTTTTTATTGTATATTATTAATATATAATATATTATAAATAAAAAAATTATCTTATTATATATATATATATATGAATCCTAAATAATTTTTGCATGTACGCAACTGTATATAAAAATACCAAAAATAAAAAATTAGTTGATAAGAAATTTAATAATTTAGATGAACGTATTTTTTGTCTTATCCAATTCATTTTAAATTAAAAACTATATTAAAATATTTAAATCTAAACAGATATTATTTATTAAAAAATATTAATTTAATGTATTATTTGTATAAATTAATTAGGTCGGGACGGGGCGGAATTTTTAGCATGGTGAGGTGGACCGGGGCGGGGGCGAGTTATGGGGCTGGCAAAAATTAAATGGGGCGGGTCTGCTACGGGTCCAGGCGGGGCAGGTTATGGGGCTGGCAAAAATTAAATAGGGCGGGTCTCGGGTCCAGGCGGACCCGTACCAGACCCGCTCAATTGCCATCACTAAAATATTGCATGTAAGGAAGATGTAATATTGCACGCCCCATTGCACTTGAGAGAGAGATGATTGATAGTGTTCTCTCTCACAAGGTCACACGCTTACAGTACACTATTAATTCTCTCCCAAAATACAATGATCTAATATTCTCAAGAAAGCAACAGTACAAATATTTAGAAACGATGAACCAAAAATATTTTGAAACACTCTCTCGAAGAACACTAATATTGCTATAATGCTTTAGATGCAACTTTGTAATCATATGGAATGAAATGCAAACAGGGTAGCCTATTTATAAAGACTGCAGGATTGTCACCAAAATACATGAGCTGGTTTTATTCAATTGCATGTGTTCTTCCATACTTTCAATGTGGGATGGAGGATTTATTCCTCTTCATTGGCATACACACACACATTCTTCAAAAAGCTATTCGATGTAGCACACTTTGTACACGACATCTGCGTGATCGAAAATAGAAATTAAAAAATAAAAAAGGATACAATATCGCATTTTGGAGGCGTGTCCAACACGTTTTGGATTTTCTTTTTTAATTTCAAAAGAATTTGGGTTGTCTTTAAAAAATTGAGCTTAATAAAAAATAAAAAGAATTAATTCACTCCTTTCAAATTAAAAACTTTTGGGATGAAATTACTCAAAATTCGAGAGATGGTCATGATGATTTAACTAATTTGCATCAAAAAAATTTCTTTGCATACTTTTTAAAATAAACTGTTATATATTTTTGAAGTCACATTTGATTAAAAACATAGATGTAAAGACATGCTTATGTTATATTTTAATAAGATGTTTCTTATATTACATATTTTAATTTTTTAGAAAATAGAGAATATATATAACAAAAATTATATCATATAGTCATGTCAATGTTGGGTCAGGTTTTAATTTTTTTTTTATATTTGTTATGTTACCATATCCATATTAATGTATCATCGTATCCATGTTCATGTTGGAAAAATTTTAGGCATAAAGCTGTTTTTATATTGAAATAATCGGATAAACCAGACTTGAAATCAATCACATTCATTGATCATGTATATATATTTATATCAAATTCAATGAAACAATTATTAGGAATAATTCATTACTTAAAGCAGTAAAGACGTGAGTTGTATACCGTCAACTCGGTACCAATTATACCTCTCCGTCTATTATACTTCCTTCAGTTAATTTCCCATCGTCATCCTGATACTCCATAGGGTCCTCTTCGGATTCTCCTCTGGTTCATCAGGAATCATCTCAACCAGTTGGTCAATGTGCTCTCTGAGATCGTCTACTTGATCACGGAGTTGTTGATTTTCCTGTTGAAGTTGTTCAATTTCATCCTTGTGATCTGCCTTTAGTGCGCCAATTTCCCATCTAAGGATAGAGTTTTTGCGATCCAACTGGTCAGCCCTTTGTTCGGCCCATTGTTGGTAGTAGGCATGTCTTGATATATCGCTCTTCAGTTTTTCCATCTCAGCATTACTATCTCTCAATTATTGTTGTAGTTCAGCAATGAGACTAGTAAATTGTTCATTTGATGACAGTTGATGGTTGGGGTTGCTGGGAAAGGACATTTTTATAGTATCACACTTAACCGAATCGCAATTAAATAATTGCTTGCCTTGAAGAAAATGAACGCCCCGTATCAATAGTGCACCGGGTACAGCGTTATTTCTCCCAGGATAATACGGTTTCAGTTCTTTCATTTTAGCACTTATACCGAAGAACACCTCGAACAAACACTCAAAAGCCTATATCGAAAATTAAGCTCAAATATTGAAAATGAGAGAGATGGCCGAGAGAGACTTCAAGAAAAGAATTGTAGTTGCTGTGTTTCTGTGTATTTGAAATCATGAGGAAAGCAAGCTATAATACACATTGCCAATCCTCACCTATTCGTTGCAGCAATTATAACCATACTGACAATCATAAATCAAATTGAAACAGTCACGCCCAGCTTTAAATTTCCTAAAAATGAAACAACTATTTTCAATTCAGTTTCGATTTCATGTTTTTAAAACAAATAATGAAATTAGAAACTGAAATTGAAACTTAAAATCAGAATTTTATTGTTGCAAATATTTCTCTTTTCTTCTCATTTTCTCAACCAAATTTATGGATTTCATGTAATTAATTAAAATTACAACAATCCCCCACAAATCCATATATTTGAACTCAAGTTTCTGTGACTTGCTTTCAACAATGGTACCTTCCGGTTTGAACCGTTGCCTAAGTTATCTAACGTCAGCTATCACCAGGTCACATGGAACTATGCCTTGAATTTGAGCCTGTGAGTGTGACAGCGTCTATTAGTAACAACAAGCCACCGGCTTTGTGTTGATCTTTAGGGTTGACACTATAGGCCATGTGTCATGATCCTGTTCAAGAATGTTTTCAGGAATAACCCAATTCCTTAGTTGCGGCCAAACAACTACATTCACTTAGTTGGGTGTCTCTAGGGATGCACTGCTAGCATCTCATCTAATAGACTTGACCCCATTCAGAGCTAAACTCTTACTATACTTGCAGTATCAGCACCTTCCAGAATTACAGGGGATAGACTCCAGATACAAAGTATCAGTCTATTTTGGTGCTCTGACATACCATACGACTTGTTAATACCACATTGAACCTTCTTTGTGGGATCTCCACTTAGTAGATTGGGTTGCCATCGTAGTTATATCATTGATGGGTTTTCAGTCCCATCCCGAATCTGGATTTATTTACTTGTGACAGATCCAATCCTTTCGTCAAAGGATCAGCTACATTTTCCTTTGTTCCCACAAAGTCAATGCCAATTACTCTGTCTAACACTAATGCCCTTATAGACTTTAGTCTAACTTGGATGTGTCGTTTGGTCTTTTGGTTGTATTTACGACTTCTCAACTTTGCAATTGTGGTTTGACTATCACAATGTATAGCAATAGGTGGAAGAGGCTGACTTACAATGGGAAGTTGCGATAACAACCCAAATAGTCATTCTGCCTCGGTACCAGTCGTATCCAACGCACATAACTCGGCTTTAAAAGTAGACCAGGTTATCAAAGTCTGTTTTGCAGACTTCCAGGAGACTGCGCCCCCACCTAAGGTAAAAACATACCCTGAACACCCATTACTCCTGGAGTTTTTGGCTATCCAGCTAGCATCACTATATCCCTCAAGAATAGCGGAAAATCTGCCATAATGAAAGGCTAGTGACACTGTGCCCTTCAGGTACCTTAGTACCCTATCCAAAGCACCCCAATGAGTTTTGTCAGGACAACTAGTGTATCTAGCCAGCTTAGAGATAGAAAATGAAATACCTGGTCTCGTGCCATTTGCCAGATACTGTAAACTCCCAATAATTTGGGAATACCTTAGTTGTGTAACCGAAACACCATTTTCATTTTTAAATAAAGTTACAGAAGAATCATAAGGTGTTTTTGCAATTCTACTATTTTAATAACCAAATTTCTCAATTATCTTCTCAACATAGTGAGATTGAGAAATTGCTATCCCATCAGTTGAACGAATCAACTTGATACCAAGAATTACATCAACCACCCATATCCTTCATTTCAAACTTATTCTTTAAAAATGACTTGGTTTCGGTAATTATATTGAAGCATGATTTATATTACGAAGATTAAATATATCAACATGCTATTAAGACACTACTAATTTCACAAATAGTAGTCAAGCAAGTAAAAAATGAGTTTTTGAAAACTTTTAAGAATAAACGTCTGACGCCATGCCACCATACCATCTAACCGTATACCCACGGAAAGAACCTTCTTAATCTTTGCTAAGTAACCACTTAAAACATACTCGAGTCATAGTACACCCACTTAGTATCATTCTGAAATTGAGATTCAGATCTACGCTTTCTATACTAAGTGTTTTTATTACTCACGCTTGTTTTCATCGTTAGTTAGATTTAACACAATAATAAACACCAGTGCACTAAATTACTCCAGTGTTAATCAACATAACGAAACAAGTCAGTGGCTTACTTTATCAACTTGTGTAAGCACACAAATAATATATTGCTTCTTAAAGGCTAGCAATATAAGAACCCCCACAGTTGCTCTGTTCCTTGATTTGTTGAATAATCGTTGTAACATTTGAGCAACTTATTGGTTCATTGGTGTTATCATGGTCTTGCATTTTTACGAGTAAGTCAATTTAAAAAAAAAATGAAACATTAATCAAGTCCTTGGTTAAAACCTTATCCATTTCAATACATTTCATTTTCTTCAAGATTGTTGGAAAAATTTCAGGCATAAAGCTGTTTTTATATTGAAATAATCGGATAAACCAGACTTGAAATCAATCACATTCATTGATCATGTATATATATTTATATCACATTCAATGAAACAATTATTAGGAATAATTCATTACTTAAAGCAGTAAAGACGTGAGTTGTATACCGTCAACTCGGTACCAATTATACCCTCTCCGTCTATTATACTTCCTTCAGTTAATTCCCCATCGTCATCCTGATACTCCATAGGGTCCTCTTCGGGATTCTCCTATGGTTCATCAGGAATCATCTCAACCAGTTGGTCAATGTGCTCTCTGAGATCGTCTACTTGATCACGGAGTTGTTGATTTTCCTGTTGAAGTTGTTCAACTTCATCCTTGTGATCTGCCTTTAGTGCGCCAATTTCCCATCTAAGGATAGAGTTTTTGCGATCCAACTGGTCAGCCCTTCGTTCGGCCCATTGTTGGTAGTAGGCATGTCTTGTTATGTCGCTCTTCAGTTTTTCCATCTCAGCATTACTAACTCTCAATTGTTGTTGTAGTTCAGCAATGAGACTAGTAAATTGTTCATTTGATGACAGTTGATGGTTGGGGTTGCTGGGAAAGGACATTTTTATAGTATCACACTTAACCGAATCGCAATTAAATAATTGCTTGCCTTGAAGAAAATGAACGTCCCGTATCAATAGTGCACCGGGTACAGCGTTATTTCTCCTAGGATAAGACGGTTTCAGTTCTTTCGATTTTAGCACTATACCGAAGAACACCTCGAACAAACACTCAAAAGCCTATATCGAAAATTAAGCTCAAATATTGAAAATGAGAGAGATGGCCGAGAGAGACTTCAAGAAAAGAATTGTAGTTGCTGTGTTTCTGTGTATTTGAAATCATGAGGAAGCAAGCTATATATACACATTGCCAATCCTCACCTATTCGTTGCAGCAATTATAACCATAATGACAATCATAAATCAAATTGAAACAGTCACGCCCAGCTTTAAATTTCCTAAAAATGAAACAACTATTTTCAATTCAGTTTCGATTTCATGTTTTTAAAATAAATAATGAAATTAGAAACTGAAATTGAAACTTAAAATCAGAATTTTATTGCTGCAAATATTTCTCTTTTCTTCTCATTTTCTCAACTAAATTTATGGATTTCATGTAATTCATTAAAATTACATCAGTTCATACATCATAGGCATCCACATTTTCCAATTTTACAATGTATTGGGAGGTATCCATTTACCTGCCCATTAATTTTACAGAAATCAAACTTATGTGGTAATTTGAGTATTTATTTTCATATATCAAAAATTAATTTGAGAAACATACCAAAATTATCTACATTCTCTAACACCATCACTCTTCGAATATGCATACACACACATACGAACTTCTCTCTTATACATTGATGTATATGTTGTAGTATCCATTTATTTATAAGGGTAAAAAAAAAATTTACATACAAGCTACACAATAAATACATACACCCTACCATATTTTAAAACTCCCAATATCACTGTAAATACCCCATATATTATTTTTTAGACCTAGTTCATCATTCATTGACAAGACAACTCATGACACAATCTCTATAAAAAAAAAAAAAAAAAAAAGTTCTCTCTACCAATACTAGACTTGGGAAGCAGTTGTGTGCCGAGCCCGCAAACCGCTTTACTCAATGTCTAACACCAACTTTGAGGTCGTTTGTGGGAAGATTATACTTCAATATTTAGAATGCAGACCATGTCTCGAACTCATGATGTTCAGGGGGTGGACGATGCCCATGACACACAAGAGAATGAAGCAGCGCGACTCCCAGCCCGTGAACAGTCACCACCTCATGGGGTGACCATTTCACACCATGAGCAAGCCCTGTTGAAGGGGATAGCCTTACCACCCCATGACCAATACTCACCCCGTGAACAAGCCCCAACACAGGGGGTGGCACTACCTCCTTGTGAGTAAGCATCACCTCTGCCCCAAAGAGAATCACTTATCTTAGGTATTCTACCTCAAGAAACAATTATACAGGTAACACAAAAAGCCATACTAGCATTGATCCATGATGTGTCCACTCGAGCGACCACACATGCAATAGCTCTATTCACAATTCATCACCCCGTGAACCCGCCCCTTCCTTCCCCTTGTCGAAGTCGAGAAGAGTCTTTGGCTCCAAAGGAAAAGAGTGGAGATAAGAGGATGTGAATAACAGTGTTTCCAGACCGGAGGTTGCCCAGAACAAGAACAACACCCCTCACAATCAAGACACCCCATTACACCTATACTCTCAAGGGGAGTAGAGGACCCTTTATCTACCTTTGGCCACAACTCCGTTGAGACGTAGCCTCTTTTGCCTGACAATCCTAGTTGAGGCACTTCCAATGTGCATGAAAGTGTCAAACCTTTCAGAATATGATGGAACGGGAGATTCACAAGAACACTCAGATAAATTTATGTTGAAATTGATTGGTATGACTTGAGTGGTGTCACCTATTACAAGGTCTTCCGCACCACGCTCTCAATGCGTGCTCTAACATGGTTCAACCAATTGTCCACCAGAACTATCTCCAGCCTCGAGCAATTGACCTAGCATTTCTTGCATCACTTCTCTATGAATAAGAAAGTTCCAAGAATGTCGCATACCTTTTCTCTATTGCTAGAGAGAAAATTAGTCATTGAGATAGTACATCCAAAGATATGTGGAGGTTGTGCATGAGGTGCCCCATGTCAAAACTATGAGTTGTTGGCCAACTTCATCCAACAAAACTTGGTCTCATGAAGGTTCAAAAGAATTTATAGCAGGAAATCCCCTAGTACTTTAGAAGTTTCCTCCGATCGATCGTAGAAGTATATAGTAATAGAAGAGTCCAAGGAGATGAACCCTACCTTTAGTGCTAAGAGGAAGGGTTGAGATGAGGAGAATATTAGAATAGGTGACCAGAAAATTAATTTGATTGGTTATTTTGTAATCTATTTAAGTAATTTCTTTTTATTTTGTATTATTGAACTAAAAGAATAAGAGTAAGTATTTATTTGGCCTTACTTTATTGTTCTTACTCATGTAATTTTATACATTACAACAAAGCCCACATATCACTTATCAACCAATGAAGTTGGATTGTGCATTTGATGGCAAACTATGAAACCAACTTCCAAGGATTGGATCTGAAATGTTTCAAGTCGAGAGCTTCGATAATAGACATCGAGGATTCTATTGAGACTTGCACTAAATATTGCATATATATGATGGATGTCGTGTTTCATAGGCGACAGATGTATGACATCTATGCAATTTTAGTGGGTGGTTGACAAAAGGTAATCAAGCCGACTGAACTAATTCGCAAGGAGTCGTTATATGGAAGCTCGCGAGGCTTGGTCAGTATGACTTT